>JAUTXW010000280.1:1460000-1905931 GCA_030620095.1 Kuschelorhynchus macadamiae
CAGTATTCCGTGCCAGGACTGTGAAAAGTTGTACGTAGGGCAAACTAACAGGCGAATATCAGCAAGAGTGGAAGAGCATAAACTCAGCATCAGAAATAAACAAATAACCTCATCAGGAAACCGGCCATAAAATAAATTTCGATGGGTGTAGGGAGATTGCCAATATAGAACATTATAAAACCAGAATAATCCGAGAAGCCATAGAAATTGAAAAGCAAGGTGATTTAAATAAAAGGGACGAATCATTAAAACTACCAACAGTATGGAAGACAATAATTGACAAATCTAAAATCGCAAAAACTCAAGGGCAATTAGCGTAACAACAACATCACCATCCGGAAAACATAAATAACGACCAACGCCTGCGCAGATATAACCTTCGGCCCCGAGTGGTGGTATAAAAGGAAGCGTCGCAGTCACCAACACTTCAGTCTCTATTCGGACGCGAGAAAAAAAAGCTTCGAAAATGCCAAATGTGATTTTGGCGAAACGTCAGCAAAACTGTTCTTTTCAGAACGACAGTAGTGAACGGATGTACACCCGGAATGAAAACACATTGTATTTTTTTTCCATCCGTGAAGGAGTAAAAATCAACATATATATATATATATATATATATATATATATATATATATATATATATATATTCAGATAAAAAGAGATCGAATTATTATTAATACTCTTTAATTTTCTCAAAGCTAACTACGATCATCTTTATTACATATTTATAGAAATTCAATTTAAAGGATAGGTCACTGTATTGGATATATTCGATGCTCTTAGTAGATTTCTTTTAACTTGAATGGGATTACACTGGATATTGAAATCGCTGTTTAATGATAAATATTCTAGTTTCATTCTAGTTTTCTAATTCAAGGAATAGAGCAAATTTTTAGCACCACTTATACTTTTATTATTTTACATATCACCACAGATCGATACTCGAATTTTCATTTTTTATTAATTTTATGCATTCATTTTAGTTAGATTTTTTAGTTCAAAAATATTATAATTAATTTTTAATTAAAAAACAACCGATATTGGTTTCTAAGTTATTATTACTTCCCCCGTAAAAGGGAAGTATTGTAACCGTGAAAAAATTTCCTTCCGAGATTTTTTCAGATCTTCACGTTTCAGGGTCCCTAGTCTGTCTACTCGCGGCATAGCTAAAAAACTACTTACCCGATTAACTTCAAATTTTGGTCGAAAATTAAGGGTCATATGGCGATGACCTGGTAATATTTTGGTGAAAATCAAATACAGTGAAAGAGGAAGGCGGCCTAGTGGAATGTTAAAAAAATTAGCGTTAAAAACTGCTAACTCATTGTATCTTAAATTTTGCACAAATACCAAGTATTATGTTGGAATCAAATGGTAACAATATGGTACGAATCCAAATGGCGGGTTAATGAAATATTTAAAAATTCAGCCTAAAAACTGTTTAATGGATATATTTCAAATTGTGAGCCATAAATAATTGTGGTATAGGGATCAACTAGTAAAACTGTGGTACTAATTCGAGATGGCCGAACAAAATGGCGGCCAAATAAAATGTTTATAATACCAAAAAATATGTTTTATTAATTCCGTCGGTCCGTCTTTGGTCTGTCTGTTCACCAGTTCGCGGCATAGCCTAAAAACTACTTACCAGATTGACTTCAAATTTTAGTCAAAAATTAAGGGTCTTATGGGGATGATCTGAAAATCCAATACAGCAGAACAAAGTTAAAAAAAGTATTATCCAATTTACCTCACATTTTGCCGAAAAATTACGTGTTACATAAGATTGAACTGGTAATATTTTGATATGAATCCAAGGTAAGAAAACCAAATAAAATATTTAAAAAATCAACCTGAAAATACTACTTATTAAATTTATTTCAATTTTTGTGAAAGAATTATGTGTGATATATAAGATAAAAAAAGTTGTGGTACGAATTTAAGATGGCGAAACAAAATGGCGGCCAAATAACAATTTTTAAAAGTCAACGTTTTGTTCAATTAACTTTAAATTTTGCAGAAAAATGTGATAATAACGTAAACTGGTACAAATTCGACATGACATACCAAAATGTCGGTATATGCTAATGTAAAAACTACTTATTCAATATAATTTAAATTATGCCCAAAAGTCAAGTATGGTATAGTTATAAACTGGTAAAATATTGGTAGGAATTCAATATGATGAAACAAAATGGCGCCCAATAAAACAATTTAAAAGACTGTATATATAACACATATATACTATGACTATGTGTTGAAAAATCATAACGAGTAAATGAAATTAATCGATTTTTTTATTACAAAATATCTTATGAAACAGCAACAAAAGCATACTTATATTTAAGGGTTTTAACCAATGACGTCAAAAAGAAATAGACCCCGCATTTCATTCATAAAAATGAAATAAATAGAATCAAACATCAATTTGTTGTTGTGTATGAGTGGAAAAAAGACGGACTAATCGCATAAAGAATAGTTTGCGGTGAAAATTGCAACGCTGTCAGATATCTTCGCGAGGCTTACCAGTGGCGTAGCTATTTTTGAGATAATGTATTATATGCTATATTTTTTTGAGCCCAAATATTAGTATGGTGGATACGACAGTTTTTTGTTCTAAGATGAACAGGAACGACTTCACATTACAAAAGTGAGAGTTTTAATAATAACTTGAAAACAATTAATTTAGATATTATGTCGTGAAAAAGTCTGCACTAAATGGGAAACTTTTTTATTATCAATTTCTCGAAAAACTTTCTTCTTGATAAAACTTGCTTGTGTGTTTGTCGAAAAAATAGTTTTCACAATATTCAACTTTAAATCAGATATACAGGGCATTCAAAAAATAGGAAAAAGTGTATTTCAAAAATTAAAATTTTTGTGACTGTCGCGGCCGTAACAAATCGTAAATAAAGGTTAAGTATTAGTTATGTCATATTAGTAATAGCTAAGGAAAGATTTAAATAGAAAAATGTTTTTTTTGCTGTTTGACCTTAAATATCTCCATAACTATAATATAAAAAATTTTACTCACTTTATATTTACGATTTTTTATGACCCTTAAAACTACCGTCAGAAGAATTTTATTTTTTTGAAATTGTTAGTGAAATCCACTTTTTTGAACATCCTGATCTAAAGTTTATCACTATCAAAAATATTTTTTTTTGAACCACCAACTTTTATCAAGAAATCAATAATAAAAAAAGTAAATAAATGCATTAAAATGCAAGATGTTTAAAAATAAAATCATCGAAATTTTTTGGTGATTCGGAAGCACCCTATATAATATTTTACAGTATATTTGAAACTTATTTTTTTTTTATAAAAATTTAAATAACAAGATTGAAAGTGATGCTGCACTTTATAAATTTTCACTCGGACACGTGGTTTACAAAAATAAAACAAAGTTTAAAAGTTTGGTATAATTTATTTATAAACGGTTTGATATAATAACAAACAACTATTATTATCGACAAAACAAAAGTAACAGCATATTAATTTAATATTTCATTATTTATATAATAATTAAACTCGTCTATTACATATTTAATGATTCAGTGACAATTTTCAAAATCGGAAATTTAGATATATATATATATATATATATATATATATATATATATATATATATATATATATATATATAAAACTTTAGGTTGGCACGAAGCTGATTTAATATACTTGTATCAATAATTATCTGTGATAAAAGACCAGGCACGTAGTCTAGGGGGGGTCCGGACCCCCCCCCCACGCGATACCCTAAAAATATTTAGGAGTTTTTACATATGGGCTGATTAGCAGTTCCGTATTGGCTCTGCTTACTACAGCTATTTTTTAACTCGAACCTCAGGAAAATTAGGGAGCAGGCTAGGTTTTGAAATTCTAAATTTTTGACGGGTTTTTTAACAAGTCCAAGTGTGCACTGTTAGACATTCTGCAATTGCAAAGAAGTTTCACAAATATGTAAATGTAAAAAATTAAGAAAAGCTACCCTAAACAAAGACGCACCTAATGATTTTTTCGTAAGTACGACAGTTTCTAACATAAATCGATAGGAAAATAAATTTCATTTTTCTCACAAAAATCTCCTGTCATAAGCAAAATTGCGAATGCGTGCCGAAACCAAATTTATGATAATTCCAACAAAAATTATTATTATTAAACTTAGAATATATGGTAGCTGCTGAAAATTTCTTCGTGATCCATTTTCACACAATTTTGAAGTTCTTATCTTTACGTATACAAAACACGATTTAAGGAATAAGAAAATTATTGAATTTATCTTTGGGGATTGAAAAAAATTACCTCAAAAAATATTCGATTTTGACAGTGAGGAATATTTAGAATTCTCAAAAAAAGAAAAACTTTTAAGCAAACGCTCATTAAAAGTAGTTTTAGAATTTCGAGAAAGTACTAAAAAGAAAGATGAATATATTTATGATTAAAGAAATCCAGATTTTTAATGTAGCAATATGGTTCCAGACTCTCTATGGAAGAAAATACCACATTAACCTCGATATTAACAAAGTGACTAAGCACTTATTTACAGGGGGACTAGCAACAAGTGAAAAAAAGCATTCTTCTTAATATTTTTTTTTAATTGAATTGGTTTTGACAGGGTTGGATCCCCCTAGAACTGAAATCCTGGCTACGTGCCCGCAAAAGACATATTTATGTAATGCTTCATGTGGCAATATTTATTATTAGCAATAAGCTTAGTCATTAAAGAACAAGCATTTCCATAACAAAATACAACCAATAAAAGGGTGAGTTCTCATTACTATTGTTACTAAAGATGAAGATAAAACTAAATTTTGTTACATGGACCCACTTTGTGTTTTGATGTCTATACCAAGAGTATAATGCTTATTTAATACCTTTCTTTATCAGCTTATCACCGACTTCATAGGAAATATGTAATAAAATATAATTTATCACTTTTTAATGCAACCTATTTTTTGAAATCGGGTTTGTTCTTCAAAACATTTTGGTTTCACCCTTTTTCCAACTCATTTTAGTTCTATTTACGCGAAGTTAGGTAAAAATTTGCGTCCACTACTTTTAAATGTTTGCCAGGCTCGCGGCAAGTAATATTATATAAAAATGCACCACCTTTACATGTATTGGATCTATTCATATTTACAGAAAATCAGCAATAAACAGGGCCCAATATTAATATGAATGCAAAATTGAACTTCGTGTCCCTAAAAACCACAAAAACATATTATGAAAAACAATATCTTTACAGTATTTATCCCCCAATTTACCTTCTTTTTTCCCCACCATCCATCTTCCCCGCTATACATTTCACTTATTGACAATATAAATATTTTGTGCCAAGATGTTTAATATTTTTAACATTCATTATAATATATTATATTATTATTTATATTACCGAAATCACCTGATAAAAACAGATTCTCCCTAGTTGGGATAATGTACCTCAGGATGGTATTTATTTACTTTTTTGATTACTTATTTTTAAAAACCAAATTTTTAGGCAATAAATTAAAGCATTTCAAATTCATTAAAGAAAATCTATAGTAAATGAAAAATTGTAAAGTAACGCTATTGCGCTATTTTCATTTTTTGTATATGCTTGCTATATGAGAACTCCGACACTACCCTAAATGCCCTAAATATTCCTTGAAAATTTCATAAAAAATGCAAACCATCCTGGAGTAATTAATGACAACATAAAATAGTGGGTCTTACAGCTTACTCAATTAAAATTTAGTACCTATGTTTTAGCAAATAGTATATTTATGTTGTTTATTAACCCCTCAAAAAAGGTGGTTGGATAAATTTTAGAGGAATATTTGAGACTTTTAACAAATATATAAATTAGCAAAACGCTGAACTCCGTTTATTATCAGTGTCTTCGACTTTATAGATAAGTTGAAAGTTACAAAAAATTAATTTAAGCCCAACGGAAATGTGCAATACAAAAACAATACTTCATTTGCAAATATAAGAACGCTATTGGACGATGATTTGACCCTTCAACTACAGCACTGGTATGACATAACCTTACTTACCTTCGAAAACAAACTTCTGGGTTTAAATCGTTTCTTTTTCTGCAAATAAAGCAAGTTCGCACCATTTTCTTAAAGTTTTTTAAACATATTCTTGAAAATAGCCACACAAAACAATTGGATTTCTGAAAAACACTTATTTCACCAACTATTACAATTACAACATCGCGCATCAATTAGGTCGAAATCATGAATGACTACGACCGTCTTCGGCGTTTTCCGAATGATCCCGAAAGAAATCTGTAGTATACTTGAAAAAGGTAGAATTCCGACGTTGCCGATTATTCTGGGCTTTATTTCTTGAAACAAGGAATAATAATTTACAGAAGATTTAAATTACATTTAAAACAGATTCGGTTTGAGTTATTTATAATAAGCTATTTAATTATCAGTTTTAAAATATTCTATATGGAAATTTATACTGGAAATTTCTGGAATTCCTTGTTTATTTAGGTAATAGTATAAAGGATGATATCCGTTATAATCTGGCCACAGTAACGGTTTGGCAAACCAGGGTTAATGTTGGATTCCTCCAAAATGTAAACACCTGGGTCTATGTTATTTCCATGTCGTTGGTTTTAACGCAATAATCTATTTTTACGATATTTCTATCAAAGGATATCAAACATCTTTCTGTCGAGCATGAAACAATTAAATACCGAATCCTTTTATAACGAACAATAACAAAAAATCATATTTACAACTTACAAAGGCACGCAACCGGCTTAAATCTCATATCCCGCAGGACCAGCAAGCTGGAATATTTCCGAGCAAGTCCACTTCATTAACACATCATTAGGTTTTTTATGTTCGACCGTGTCGCCGGTCTGAGAGGAAATACCAAATTTATCGCTTACAGTTCAGACAAAGGATTTAATTCTCGCATCGACACATAAAAAGTACTAACCGGACTCAATTCGACTTCTCATTGTTTTTAGTCGATTTTCTTACCTACATTTAAGAACTATTTTCCGAATTTCTATTATTTAGATTTAGGTACCCATTAGTTCAGGGAGCAAAGCCATTTTGCAAGTAATAAAAAATCGGTAAGTTTCTTTTATCTGTTTAAAAATATGTGTTAGAGGCTTAGCAATAAAATTTCGTATTTCTTTCAGCATTTTACTAGTAATTCCGTCTAATCCAGGTGCAGAGTTATTTTTTAATCCGTTTATAATTTTTTTTACCTCCTCCTCAGGTACTGGCATTAAAAATATACTCGGATAATTTATTTGGTTATTATTATATTTTTTCTCAGAAGGGAGTTTGTCTGCCATTGTTTTACCAATATTTATGAAGTATTTATTAAATATGTCTGCAACTATTTTCTTGTTTTGTTGTAAAACATTGTTATCATCTTTTAGCGAGAGATTTTGGTTATTTTGGGTAGTATTTTTATACTGTAGTTCTTCATTTATTATTTGCCACATTTTTTGGGATTTTGCTTGGTTTCCTCAAATTTGTTTTTAAAGTAGTTTGCTTTAGTTTCCTTTATTAGTTTATTTAGAGTATTTCTATAACTTTTGTACTCACTTATAAGTGTTGCATTATTTTTATTTCTTAGAATTTGTTTTTTTAATATGTCCCTATGTCTAATAGATTTTACTAGGCCCGAAGTTATCCAAGGCTTTAGTTTTTTTGTCCTTGCAGTTATTGTGATTTTTTCATGTGAAGATTTAATGGCGTAGTTTAATTTATTACTAAAAAATTCATATGTAGATTCGCTTTGGTTTTTGTCATACACATCATCCCATCGAGTTTCCTCTAATATTTGCTTTAATTTATTATAGTTGAGATGCATGTAGTATCTTTCTTCGTTTTTATAATTTTTATTAATTTTAATAAGGGACTGTATTTTTAAAACAATAGGAAGATGATCTGTTATATCAGATGTAATAATATATGGAATAAACCGAAATGTATCAGTTATTTTCAGGGGGCAGTGAAGAAAAAAATGATCGATACAAGATTCGCATTCTGTTGTTATCGTGGTTGATTTATTTATATAACTCAGAAACCCGTTCTTAGTCAGAGTATTTTCATAATCATTTACAGCTCCATTCGGACGCATTAAATTTATATTCATGTCTCCACCAAAAATACACACTGCATTGTTGTTTTTATTTAATAGTATTTCGTTAAGGTCAGTAAGAAAGATAGTAAGTATTGAAATTTAAAATTGAAAAAGTCACATCGTTATACCTTATATTCTCAAAACCGTCAACATGTATAACCTTCCTGACCAAAACTAGTACACCATCATTTTGGTTGAAATTCCCGTTTGAATAAAAAGTGTTATAATTTGTAAGCTTAAATATATCCAAACAGTTAACCTGCCAAGTTTCACTCAAAATTATGACATCAAAAGTGTAGTCTAAACTCTCAACAAACAACACAAAGTCTTCGAAGTTTTTTCTAGCGCTTCGTATGTTAATATGTACAATATTTATTAAATCATTTTCATTGGAGCACAACTCAGTCGGATAAATATTTAAGGTTTCAATGTTAGCGAAAGAATGCAATTCTGTACAAAAATCAATCGTATTCATTATTCATGTACACCTAAAACACTAATATAATAAATATGTCAGTCTTTCTTTTACGAACAAAAATATATCTTACTCCACGCAGATGAATGTACAAGAGCAAAATTATAAAAAAATAAGCAATCTCTAAAAAACATAATTTATCAAAGTTAATATATCGATAAACCTACCAATGTTCCAGAATCAAGTCAAAATTGCAATCTACAATTGTACAATATAACACAGTATTGTACAATAAATAGCTGTATGAAAAAAGAAATTCCAAAACATATTCCAAATCAAATCTATTGTTAGTATTCCACCCAAATTCCAATAAAAGATTATTTACAGTCACGAAATCATGTAGCACTAATATGAGAATATTGAATATTAGAGAGCTTCAGCCAACATGTCATTATAATTTAATTTAATATGGGCCTTTTTCTTGGTTGATGAATCCCAGGCAAAGACTTTGCCTCCTTCCGTCCAAACCATATGGTTCCCATGCTTCTTTTTGGTTGCCATAAGCAATCCGTATCGGGTCCGGGTCACGTATTTACATACTATACAACGGCCCAAAGCCCCATAGAACGCGGCGGTTCTGAATCGCAGTATAGTATGTAGTTGAAAACAAGCTTATTTTCTACTACATACTATACTACGGTGCAGAGCCGCAAGAAGAAAAATGGATTTATCATGCAAATATTGTTGTTTAGTGCTAAAAAAATAGTAATAAATTAATAAATTGTAATGTATTATATTAATAGTGATTTTTTATCATTGAAAATTATTGACAAAACTTATATTATAGGTGTCTATATACTAATATAAAATCCTCAAGTGACTGACTTACTGATTAATTACGATCCTCCTCAAACCACTCGACATAAGAATCTGAATTCTGGCATAAAGGCTGATTCTAGGGTGTAGTGGTTCGATAAGAAGGGATTTTTCGAAATTCCAGTTCCAAGGGGGTGAAACCTACCCTCAAAAATGAAAAATTTTTTTATTCAAAAAACGGCCAAGTTTCCGAAAAAACGCTTAAACACGTATATTTTATTTTGTTGTTTTACATATTTTAGGATTTTTAAAAGTTGTATATAGGGTGTTTGATATTGATATTTGGAAAACGGATTGACTTTAGGGTGTAGAGATTCAATAAAAAAAAGATTTTTTGAAACTCGAATTCCAAGGGGGTGAAACCATCCCTCAAATATTAGAATATTTTTATTTATTCTGCTTAAACTGCTTGACGTAAAAAGCTGTTTTTAGGATATCATTATCCGTTTTGCCACTGTCATTGAAAAAAGCAGTAAAAATGCCGACTTTCAATTGTTTGTATCTTGAAAACAGTTAAATTTAGGTACAAGGTATGTTACGTGAAAAATACTTAGAATTTTAAGAGCAATCCAAAAATGGAATAAAATCAGACGCTTTCTATTTAAAATTAAAAAAAAAAGTTAGGTAGCTTAGGGAAAACACCATAAATGTGGCAACATCGCCTATATCATCATTGGATCCAGCCGCCAGTGGCGCTAATTTGCTAATTTATGCAAGTCATGCGTAAGCGGAAACGTATGATTAGTATTGATTTAGATCTTTTTAGGAGCTGTGCGTTTTTTATAACCTCTAAATACCTAACTTGATTTTTTATCGCGGTGAAATGGAGGAGTGCTTAAGCAATTTGAAAAAACTTTTTCACGAAGATCATATTGTAGAAAACTTTGATTATATAGATGCCAACAATTTTTCCTTACAAATTCGTACAAAAAAAGAAGAAGCTGTGTCTTGTGGTGAATGGGTGGACAGATGGATATGTCGGTTTAGTTTGGAAACAAAAACAAACTGGATTGTAAGAACTACATATCCCAATCTCCAAAGACTCGATTTTAAAAAGACCTATGTATGCCAACATTCAAACTTTAACAAAGTAAAAGAAAATAAAAAAAGCAATATACGAATTAGAGGTCGAGGATGTGATGCCAAAATTACTTTTGTTATTAAAAAAGTAAACAAAAACACCATTAAGAACGACAAGCTGCTAAAAGATGGATTCAAAATTATTATTAAGGTAAGTACGTAGTTTTTTTGTAGTACTTTAGTAGTTTAACTTGTTCTATTTATTATACAGGGTGGTAAAATAAGGAATTAACTCAATATCTCGTAAACTACAATTTTTTTTAAAATCGTTCGAACCCGTCGATTTAATTTATTGTAGGGCATAATATACAAAAAATAAATTTATACAGTGTCTCAAAAATAAAATTCTAAATATGTTTAATGTAACCTTAGGCTTGTTCCATCAAGAAAAAACCGTCCTTGGAATCGTACAAAGTGGCCAAACTTTACAGGGTATTCCAAAACTTTTTTCACCTCAATTACTGTGAACTCCATAAACCAATTTATTAACCCTGTTTGTTTTGAGAAGTACACATTTTTCTCATATTTCGAACTTCGCAACTTTACTTTTATGCAGGGGTGAGACGAATTTTCAAAAATCAATAGAGGTCGAACGATAAAGCGAAACCATCCTCGAGGTCTCGTGCATTGAACTGCAATCGATGTCCCAACTTAACTTGGTTTTAAAAGACCTTATTATTTACTATATTTTAGCAAGAATTTTAAAAATCATATGAGTGGTCAAATATGGTGATAGATTGTTGAAAATATACATGGTGTTCCTTAATGACGTGCTAATAATCAAGGGGGTGTTTCTTGGACTCATTTTAGGCAAAAATTTTTATATGAACAACATAATATGTCCTAAACGCCTTAAATTTTTAAATACAGGATGTCAAAATTTAAAAAAAAATTACAATAACTTTGACACTACTGTAAATATCATAATGAAATTTGGCACACGTCTTTTTATCATTAATACGCATTTTTTGATGTGTAAATAATTTAAATATTTTTGCCAGTGCCGTCCATACGGGTTTTGCTTTGCATATTTTTTAACAAAAAAATGATTCGCCATTGGTTTTTTGTAAAATAAAAATTATTTTTAGAATTCTCATTTATTTCTAAACAAATTTGATATCTTAATATTTTGTTGTCCGATGCATAGTTTTCGCTTAAAAAAATTAAAAAGCTTTAATATCAGGGTCAAAATGATCAAAATCAAACCATTTGCCGCACAGCAATAATCTCATAAAATATGTGTATGCAATTTGATACATACGCATAGACCTCTCTTTCTGTTTAACATTTTGTGGTTAAATCTCACCCCAACTCAGGGGGTTAAGTTGCGGGGGTCAAAGATATGTGAAAAATATAATTTAATTTAAAATTAAAACACAATTTTAGATCGATTTCAAACATAGCCATCAGGTGAAAGTCGCTCAAGCATTTAGCTATCTTCGTGTACCAGACGAAACGAAGAAACTGTTTTGGGAATATTTTAGAGAAGGTCTTACCCCTTCTTGTGCAAAAATCTACCACGAGTTAACCTTAGAGCAAGCACATTTTGAGGAAAATCAAAATCTAATAGAAATGTTATCAAATCCTCAGGTTAATCCCACTGATAGACAAATTTATAATTTGCATAGTCAATGGCGGTAAGTACTTTTTTATTTAATAAAATAATATACAGAATTCATATACCTAATATGTACATTCAAATACTAGAACGTTGATTTTAATCACTCCGCGTATTAGTATGTTACACTTAAAGAATATTTAGGCACACTCGTTATAAAAATACATACTATTTTAATAATTATTTTATTATGTATGTGAATTTTGCGATATTATTGCGTGTAATTAATTGGGCCTTACGTATATAGTAATTAGGCATTTCGGAAGAATCGTTTGATTGCCTATTTTTTGGTCACCCTGAATATTCCGTATATTTATAATATAACCCAACTCAGATACGATAAAAATGTTTTACTGGTAAATATTTCGCTGAAAAAATTCATATATAAAGATTTGAAACTGCGTTACACATTTGGTATATTAGGTATAAAGTTGCCTCCAACCACAATACTTTTGGTCGCAAAATATCTGCCATAATGTAATAACTCTTTGGTGTAATATCATTGGTTTAGCCTCTTGCGTTTCTAGGCAATGCAGGTATTTAACAGGCGGCCGACAATAGATTATCGTTAGAGGCAACTTTATTTGTTATAAAATTGCAATTAAAAATCGAGGCATTTTTACGGTTTTTTAAAATTTAACCAGGCGATAAAAAATAGGTAATATTCCATTCCTTTGAAGATACCTGTGTTCTTGCCTGTGTCTAACAAGAAGTAACACTTTTTTTTTTAGAGAAGAGAATTTTGGAGTCCGCGATAATATAAGCATGATTAATGTTTTAAAGGAAAAATTAAAAAAGTATGAAGATATGGGAATTACAATTGAAATAAATGAAGATCCGCTTATAATTGTAGTATTGACGCCTATCATGCTAAGGGCCCACGAAAACGATTTCTCTCGAAACATGGTTTTCATTGACAGTAGTGGTTCGTGCGACCAAATGAACTCTTGTATAACATTTCTATTCGGTGCCCATAAAATTGGAGCCGTTCCTTTAGGAGTGATTCTCCATAATGAACAAAATGAAGCGAACTATACGTTGGCATTTAGTTTACTGAAAAAAACCTTGGGTAGAAATGGTTTTGGTAGAAAGGGTTTTCCTACAGTTATAATGACCGATGATTCGGATGCAGAAAGAAATGCGTTATCCGTTGTATTTCCTGATTCAAAACTTCTCCTCTGCACGTTTCATGTCTGCCAAGCTGTCTGGCGATGGCTTTGGAATGCTGACCACAAAATAGAAAAAAATGATAGACCCTACATAATGAGAAAATTTCAACAAATCCTTTATTCCACAACAGAACAGGAATTTGAAGATGAATACGCTTCGTTTATTAGTGATAATTTACTTCAAAAGTATCCAAACCTTCTAAAATACATCAATAATTACTATAAACGAAAAACGGAATGGGCTCATATATTTAGAGCGAACCTATTAACAAGGGGCAATAATACGAATAATTATTGCGAATCCTCAATTAGAATCTTTAAAGATCTTGTTTTGCAACGCTGTAAAGCTTTCAATGCATGCGCGCTGATAGACTTTATATGCAATGTATTTGAAAACTATCATAAGAGGAGGCTAATTTCATTTTCAAATTTCAGAAACAACAAAAATGACTTGATATATGCGAAATTAAAATTAAAAGCAAAAAATCTCCTAGTCAACAAAAGAAGTGATTCTCTATTTTTAGTGTCATCAGAAAATGATAAAACGTTTTTGTATACAGTAGATACCTCGATTGGGATGTGCGATTGCATTGCAGGGCAAGGGGGAAAATTTTGCAAGCATATGTGCGCAGTTGAAGAAAATTATAAGGCTCTTAATTTGAACTGCATCCCCTCATTATCAGCTATTGATAGAAAGAATTTAGCTAAATTAGCCATGGGGGAAAATATTGATGACACCTTTTTTGAAAATATGATGGATACTTTAAACACCGATGATTTAACAAATGAGAGTAGCAACAAAGAACCATGTGACACTCTCAACTTCTTTGACCAAGATATGGTTGCGAATAAACCTTCACCTTCACTGTCAGCAGAAGAACTTGAGAAAAAAGAAATTGCAGTCAATCAGTTAAGTGAAAATTTCTTAAATCTTATACAGATGGTCAAAATGGACACAACGCCTGAAACGACTAACATGGTGGTAAAACTTAATAAGACCTTAGAAAAAATAAAAAGTCCTACAGAGCTTTTGAGCTTATTCGCCTCCATGAAAAATATACGTCGTGGAAGATTAATCAAGGTACAGCCTACATCCCTGAGTAGAAGAACCAAAAGATCTGGAATGACATCTGGATCTAAAAGAATTCAGGCAGGAAGGCCTGCAAAGGATGAGAAAGTGATTCGAAAACGTAAGGCTCAAAGATCACTAAGCGAAGCCGTTTACAATAATCGACAAAATGCCAAATCGCACTAAGTCCACTAAGTAGTTTGTTCATTTTAAAGAGGATTTTTTTAAATTTTTTATTAATATTTGTTAATAACTCCTTATTTTTATTTTGTTAAAATGGATATAGTTTTTTTTTTTTTTTTTGTTAATTTAAATCGCATAAACATAAGAATGTTTGTTTAATATTTGATACTACCGTTTTTCTATTCTTTAATAAATTAATGATTCTAAAAAAAAAAAGGTTGTTTTGATATTTTGAATTGTGACATTAAACATTATTGTTATAAAAATAGAAAAGCGTGGGAAAGCGCTTGTATTAAACATTTTATTTACTGCCAATAATTCTTCTTATCGAACCTCTACACTTTATAGTCAATTTGTTTGCCTAAAAACAGCTTTTTACGTCAAGCAGTTTAAGCAGAATTCTAGTTAATAAACTACCTAACTTTTTTGAACACCCTGTATGATTTAAAAAATATATATAATGTAAAAACATAAAATAAGTTATACGTGTCTAAGCGTTTTCCCGAAAGACTAACCGTGTTTTAAATAACAAATAATATTGTAATATTTGAGGGGCGTTTTTACCCGCTAGGAATTTGAGTTTCGAGAAACCCCTTCTTATCGAACCTCTACACCCCAGTCAATCCGTTTTCCAAAAATCAGTTTAACCGTCAAGCAGTTTAAGCAGAATAAATTAAAATATTCTAATATTTAAGGGGTGGTTTCACCCCCTTGGAATTCGAGTTTCAAAAAATCTCTTTTTACTGAATCTCTACACCCTAAAGTCAATCCGTTTTCCAAATATCAAAGGTTTCCAATCGTCAAACAGCTTAAATAGAATCGTGATTACTTATGGCCATATTTTATGAAACACCCTATATACAACTTTTAAAAGTCCTAAAATATGTAAAACAACAAAATAAAATATACGTGTTTAAGAGTTTTTCCGAAAAATTCACCGGTTTTTAAATATACAATATTTTAATATTTAAGGGGTGGTTTCACCCCCTTAGAATTTGAGTTTTTAAAAATCCCTTCTTATAGAACGTCTACACCCTATAGTAAATCTGTTTTTCAAGAATCAGCTTTTTACGTCAAGCGCTTTAAGCAGGATCGTGATTAATCAATGACCAGCTTTTTCGAAACACCCTGTATACATTTTTAAAACATCTTAAAATATGTAAAAAAACAAAATAAAATATACGTGTTTAAGCGATTTTTCGGAAACTTGGCCGTTTTTTGAATAAAAAAAATTTTAATTTTTGAGGGTAGGTTTCACCCCCTTGGAACTGGAATTTCGAAAAATGCCTTCTTATCGAACCACTACACCCTAGAATCAGCCTTTATGCCAGAATTCAGATTCTTATGTCGAGTGGTTTGAGGAGGATCGTAATTAATCAGTAAGTCAGTCACTTGAGGATTTTATATTAGTATATAGACACCTATAATATAAGTTTTGTCAATAATTTTCAATGATAAAAAATCACTATTAATATAATACATTACAATTTATTAATTTATTACTAATTTTTTAGCACTAAACAACAATATTTGCATGATAAATCCATTTTTCTTCTTGCGGTTCTGCACCGTAGTATAGTATGTAGTAGAAAATAAGCTTGTTTTCAACTACATACTATACTGCGATTCAGAACCGCCGCGTTCTATGGGGCTCTGTGCCGTTGTATAGTATGTAAATACGCGTCCGGGTCAAGTCTTCAAACACAGAGATTGGCGTATTTCGTAGCAATTTTTTCGCTTGATAAATTTTATTTCTCTGTATATTACTGACGAAGTTTATAATAATCGGTGCCGGTTTTTTGGTCGTTTCGTTTTTCTGTTTTAAGCGAAAAACATAGTCTATATCTGATTGAGAGACGTGAATTTTTAGTTTTTCTGAAAATAAATTAATTAAGACATCCGACAAATCTTCGCTCTCAGACTCCTCAACTCCGAATATACGTAGAGAATTAGCTTTGGCTTTTTGTTCCAAACTCTCCACTCGAACTTTTAATTCGGTAATATCTTTCGAATTGCCCATTATTTTTGAATTGATGTCTTTTAATGTTACACATACTTCATTTAATTTGGATTCGATATTATTTATTTTTTCGGTCAATTCCTGTTTAATTTGAATAATAAAGGTTTCACATACCTTTTTGATTAGTTTTTCCATTTCATCCTCAGCTGGTTTTCCGTCGGGTCAATTTGATGTGCTTCTTGTGCTGATACTAGCAGATGCAATATCGTTTCGGCCCATGTTGCGGTAGTTCTCCAATAAATAAAAACCTAACTGTGATTGGTCGGAACTTTAGTTAGTTCATTACTATTATAACTGCTAACTCAGTGGCGGCTCGTCAGGGTAGGCCTCTGAGGCCGCGCCTCACCCCCAAAATAAAGGAAAAGAGATTTTTTTTATATAACTTTTTATCTATTACCAATTAGAAATATACTTTTTAACAGTTTTACAACATAATAACATTAAAAAAAAACAAAATATAATCCCATAATAAATATTTTAGAAAATAAATTCTGACCACATCAAAAAACCGACCGTGCAATCCGTGCAAACCCATTCCTAAAGAAAGTGTTCTCGAATGAGGCGAAATAATTTTAGCTTGGAAAGTTTCGACTTCTGACCTATTTATCAACGGCCGGTGCCGATGCCGGCGAGTCACCTGATTACGACACAGCGGGATGGCGATTGCCGATGCACGCGTTTTCTATTGCATTCTTGAGGCGATAAATCTGTAGCTTGGATATGCTTTTATTGGTTATTTAAATCACATGACTAGCGAAATATTCCAACGGCTTCTTTTTACGTGGTGCGTGCGGCTGAGAAAGAAATAGGAAATAGATTGCGATAATCGCTGATTGAGGGCGTTCTGTCTTTTAAGGTGAATAAATACGCGTGAGTAAGTTTTTGTTTTGTTTTGATTTGGTAAGTTGGACCGTTCCATTTTTTGTATTTGCTTTTTGCTTTTGAAATGAATCCTATTCACGATATTATTGCTTCATTAATTGAAACGCCTTTTTTAAGAAGAAGCGAAACTGAAAAGAAACAGATATTAGGTAGCCGTCCGACGCCGAAAATTTTAGCAATATTTAACGATAAGAGGCAAGGTAAAAAATATTCAAGAACTTTTCAAATATTTTGGTACGAAACTTATAGGTGGCTATGCGGAAGTATTTATAAAGAAAGCTTATATTGTTGGCCTTGTATTTTATTAGGTTGCGTCAAAAATAATTGGAGTTCAGGGGGCGGATATTCGGATTTAAAAAATTTTTCACGAGCAGTAAAATCGCATGAAAGTTCAAGAGAGCATATTAAAAATTCGGTAGCACTTACAAGACTGGAGCAAAATAGGGCGACTATTACGGATGCACTACAAGAAAATGCAAGTCTTAATAAAATTGTTTATAATGAAAATGTTCGAAAAAACCGTTTATTATTAAATTATTTAATTGATGTTATTATTACTTTGGGTAAACAGGACTTGGCATTTCGAGGTCATAATGAAACAACAGATTCTTTTAACCGTGGCAATTTTAAGGAAATATTTGCATGCTTAATAAAAAGAAATGCCGAACTTACTGAACATTGTACTAAATTTAGTAATATTTTTACGGGACAATCTAAGACTATACAAAATGAACTAATTGGTTGCATACATGACTATATTCAAGAATATATAAAAAAAAGAAATGAATGACACCGATTGTTGTTTTTTTGGCGTAATTGCGGATGATAGTACTGATATAACAGAAAAATCACAGTGTTCGATAACAGTTAGGTATGTGACCAACGGATCTTTAAAAGAAAGATTTTTAGGATTTTTTGACGTTAGCGATAATAGAACAGCAGAGAGCCTTTTTCATTTAATACAAAACAGCTTAGAGCCTTATGACTTTAAAAAATAAATTGGTCGCGCAGTGTTACGATGGGGCTAGTGTTATGGCAGGTGAAATAAATGGGCTTCAAACAAAAGTTAGTTCTATTGCTCCTTTAGCTATGTTTACTCATTGTTGCGCCCACAGATTAAATCTAGTTTTACAACAGGGAACAAAATCAGTTTTGTTAAATATTTATAAACAAATTTTTAGTTGCACTGATGTACTGTTTCAAATATTACAGTTAAAGCATTTAGATATAAATTACTGCATTTCGCAAATAAACCTTGCCAAGCAATGAATTATTGAATTTAGAAACGAGGACCATTTCAAAGAACTTTTCAATATTGCTAAAAAAGCCACTATTCTGCCAACTAACACACGACGAGGGCAATGTTCTAGCGACTTTGATATTTTTACTAAATATAAAATATTATATTTCGAAATAATAGATTGTATAATTCTTCAATTAGGGACGCGGTTTGAAAATTTAAATAATTTAAATTTCTTTGCTTTAGTCGATTGCACAAAATATTCGGAATATGTTAAATGCTTTCCAGACGACTTATTAAATAATTTATTAAAAAATTATCCAAACATTTTTGACAGAGATAGATTAAAGAATGAGCTTTCTGTATTGTATAGGGATGAACAATTTTCAAATTTAGATGTCGAAAAAAGTCTAGCTTTGTTATTTAAAGATTTTAAAGCAATTTTTGCGGAAGCATATAAGCTTTTTAATTTAGTTTTAACTATTCCCGCAACAAGTGTATCAGCCGAACGAAATTTTTCATGTCTTAAACGGATCAAAACCTACCTAAAAAACACAATGACACAAGAACGGCTTTCGGGTTTAGCAATGATGTCAATAGAGCAGGAATTACTGTCAGAACTTAGTGAAGACCAAAACTTTTACGACCAAATTATAGATAAATTTGCAACCTTAAAAGACAGACGTATAGATTTAATGTACAAAAAGTAGTTTTTTTATCTTATTTCATACAACTATTTATTTTAAGTTTTAATAAACTAAATTATGTTTTTATTATCGCAATCACCGCTATATTTTAGTGATAGGTGTACATATTTTACTTGTTTTGTTTACTTTTTATTTACTTTTTTTAGAGTTTATTTTTTTAGTTTTTAATGGTTTAGTAGGGCTATTGGCGATGACCTCCATTAAAAAAAAAAGGTCAACCCGTCGCAGAATAATACCTCATGGGTGACGTGGAAATTTATTCACATTTAAACAAAATTAACCTCATGTAGCCTCACCCTTCAATATACTCACGAGCCGCCACTGTGCTAACTCACTGCCTATTAAAGTTTTGCAAAATGATTTTCCTTTATTACTGTTTAGGACATCGATTCCTAATTAACTGTTTGCCTTTTAAAAAGAGAGTTATTGTTAATTTACGCTGAGCGCGATACACACACGTCTAGCTGCTAAAGTACATCGCAGATAATCATAATAAAAAGTATGTTTTATTATCGCAGGAACATTGTTACAATTTTATGGGTAAAGCGAAATTTACCCTGAAACAAAAAAACAACAAAAATAATGAAAAAACGAAATATTGATCGTAAAAAAATCATATTTTTCGATAGATCAATGCAAATACATAAATTGTAAATATAACATTCGTTATATTCGTAACATTGCCGTAAAGCGTTTATTGAATCCAGGTGACCTAACAAAAGGAAATAAACGATAAGGTACCTGTACCAATTAAGGCCACCTTGACTGCATCTTAGTTACCACGTAATAATAATTTATAAAAGTTTGTAAACATACAGTTTAGCTTTATATGAGTGATTTTGGGTATACGTAACTAAGAGGTATTTTTCGGTTTTTTTGTATTTTTGAGAAATAAAAAAAGTGTTAAATGGCTTTATTAGGAATAACAGCACCTAATAAGGCCATATATGAGATATGAGAAATAAAGGACTCGAAATAAACTATTATTAATATTTAATTATTATTAAACATTTACATAAGTTAAAATCATTTTTATAAACATCTAATTAAAAAAATATTCAAATTTGACAATCCAGACAAACAAATTGGACCTTGTCACCTCTGAACAACCCCGCACATTCTTCATGAACATATCGTACACAAATGACACATAAGCGCATGTCCAAAACCTTATCTTTTTCGTATTCGTAGTAGAAGTGCTCATTTCCTGATCACACTGAGTTTCGGCTCTTTTATTGAATAAATCTCGGTTAACAACCTGTGCAGTAGAGTTCAAAGCCTTACATCTTTTCACGGTAGGAGTTCGTAGCTCAGGTGTGGGCCAAAATTTCGTAACACTTTCTTTCATTTTATGGCTCGGTGAAACAGAATTTTTTTCGGTGGGATTCAGTTTCGCCGAAACGGATTGCTTATTTGCCGAAGCGTGAATAGTGAGCGGAATATCGTCATTTTCCGAATTTGATAAGGATAAGTTTCTTTTATTGGAAACTACTAGTAAATGGTCTTCTATTTTCTATCTTTGAAACATATCGAGAAAGTGGTACATTTTCAGAATCGCTATCACTTTCCGAAGAAATATGGATTTCATTAGAGACACTAGATAAACCACTAGCGGAGAGACGTTCAATGTCTGTTGTCCGAATCACTTCTGTAGACGGAGTTTGCTCGGAAACTTTTTCTGGATTGGGTCTTTCACTCAATACGCTGTGAGCAAACGTGGTGTTAGGAATAATGCTTGGATCAAAGGGATAGTTTCCTGTAGCCTTAAAACCAGACTGAATATTTTCTGGTGACATTGCCTTAGGAAAAACACAGGTTAGAATTTCACCAAATCGACTTCGTGTTATTTTTCTATCAGGGTGCCTTGCATAGTAGTTCATGACCTCTATATCCTAGTGGTATTCAAAACTACTAAATACGCTTTTATCTAAAGGTTGCAATTCATGCGTAGTATTGCTTGGCAAGCATAGTAAAGTTATTTGGTATTTATCAGCTTCGGTTACTACAGAGGCGTCTAAATGAGAAGCAGCGCCATCAAAAATAAAAAGAACATTCCCATCCATTTTATATTTGGCAAAATGGTTGATCCACTTTATAAACATTTCACACGTCATGCTTCCCTTTGGTGTCATTGCTATTTCAGTACCGGGTGGCATGTTATCAGTCCATTCTTCTTTCTTCCTTTTCCCTTTAAAAAGGACCATCGGAGGTATTGCTTGACCTAGCACATTTCCACAAGCTACTATGGTAGCATTTTCAGCATGTTCTGATGCTACAAGATGCACCCTTTTTTCACCTTTACGGGCCAGAACTTCCTGTTGGTGATGAAGGGTTAATCTGCAACCCTTCTAATCCATATTATAAACTTTCTGCGGTTGATTGATCAAATTATATTGTTCCAAAGTATCTTTAAGTTTTTTAAAGTAATCGTTAACAATAAACCTAATAACTTTCTGTGCCCGAGAGGGATTTAAGGTTTGTGCTTTTCGGCGGCGCAGGTCTTCATGCCTTTCAAAAAATAACTTCATCCATTTTCTTCCGGCCATACCAGAATCTCGATTAAAATTGTGTTTATGTTATGTTTTTGAGCATTAGAAAGTACGGATCTTCGCAAAATTTTGGGTGTCAAGGGCATTCCCACTTCATCTAAACGAAAAATCCTGTTGCATAAATATTCTTCCTGATCTCTGGTGAAAACACTTGGACATCCCAATTTTCGCTGTCTACTACCAGTCTTAATGTGATTCCGTAACGTTCTTCTCGGTATCTGATAAAGTTTAGCAACAGTATTCACATACATTCCATTGGCAATGCTTTCTAATGCTTCATTCAATTGCTGTTCTGACCATAGAACTCTTTTTTTAGGAGGCATCTTACTGTTCGGGGACCTACAAAAACATAATTACACCTTATGCCTAACAAGGCCATTGCTCCTAATAAGGCCAATATTGCTTATAAACCCAATAGCATTCACGGTATATTGTTTTATTTAATGCACAAAAACTTCATCGGAAAAAATTATATGTTTACGTATTGCAAATATATATTTTTTTAATTAATTTTACACGTTTGCAACGCGTTCCTAATAACCTTGTCTTTTTCACATAAAAAACAAAACCAGCTTTCTTTATTTTCTTTTTGGATTTTCTTTGGTTTATCCATTTTCGTATTCGTAGTAGAAGTGCTCATTTCCTAATCACACTGAGTTTCGGCTCTTTTATTGAATAAATCTCGGTTAACAACCTGTGCAGTAGAGTTCAAAGCCTTACGTCTTTTCACGGTAGGAGTTCGTAGCTCAGGTATGGGCCAAAATTCCGTAACACTTTCTTTCATTTTATGGCTGGGTGAAACAGAAGTTTTTTTCAGTGGGATTCAGTTTCGCCGAAACGGATTGCTTATTTGCCGAAGCGTGAATAGGGAGCGGAATATCGTCATTTTCCGAATCTGATTCGGATAAGTTTCTTTTATTGGAAACTTTACTAGTAAATGGTCTTCTATTTTCTATCTTTGAAACATATCGAGAAAGTGGTACATTTTCAGAATCGCTATCACTTTCCGAAGAAATATGGATTTCATTAGAGACACTAGATAAACCACTAGCGGAGAGACGTTCAATGTCTGTTGTCCGAATCACTTCTGTAGACGGAGTTTGCTCGGAAACTTTTTCTGGATTGGGTCTTTCACTCAATACGCTGTGAGCAAACGTGGTGTTAGGAATAATGCTTGGATCAAAGGGATAGTTTCCTGTAGCCTTAAAACCAGACTGAATATTTTCTGGTGACATTGCCTTAGGAAAAACACGGGTTAGAATTTCACCAAATCGACTTCGTGTTATTTTTCTATCAGGGTGCCTTGCATAGTAGTTCAAGACCTCTATATCCCAGTGGTATTCAAAACTTCTAAATACGCTTTTATCTAAAGGTTGCAATTCATGCGTAGTATTGCTTGGCAAGCATAGTAAAGTTATTTGGTATTTATCAGCTTCGGTTACTATAGAGGCATCTAAATGAGAAGCAGCGCCATCAAAAATAAAAAGAACATTTCCATCCATTTTATATTTGGCAAAATGGTTGATCCACTTTATAAACATTTCACACGTCATGCTTCCCTTTGGTGTCATTGCTATTTCAGTACCGGGTGGCATGTTATCAGTCCATTCTTCTTTCTTCCTTTTCCCTTTAAAAAGGACCATCGCAGGTATTGCTTGACCTAGCGCATTTCCACGAGCTGCTATGGTAGCATTTTCAGCATGTTCTGATGCTACAAGATGCACCCTTTTTTCACCTTTACGGGCCAGAACTTCCTGTTGGTGATGAAGGGTTAATCTGCAACCTTTCTCATCCATATCATAAATGTTCTGCGGTTGATTGATCAAATTATATTGTTCCAAAGTATCTTTAAGTTTTTTAAAGTAATCGTTGACAATAAACCTATTAACTTTCTGTGCCCGAGCGGGATTTAAGGTTTGTGCTTTTCGGCGGCGCAGGTCTTCATGCCTTTCAAAAAATAACTTCATCCATTTTCTTCCGGCCATACCAGAATCTCGATTAAAATTGTGTTTTATGTTATGTTCTTGAGCATTAGAAAATACGGATCTTCGCAAAATTTTGGGCGTCAAGGGCATTGCCACTTCAGCTAAACGAAAAATCCTGTTGCATAAATATTCTTCCTGATCTCTGGTGAAAACACTTGGACATCCCAATTTGCGCTGTCTACTACCTGTCTTAATGTGATTCCGTAACGTTCTTCTCGGTATCTGATAAAGTTTAGCAGCAGTATTCACATACATTCCATTGGCAATGCTTTCTAATGCTTCTTTCAATTGCTGTTCTGACCATAGAGTTCTTTTTTAGGAGGCATCTTACTGTTCCGGGACCTACAAAAATATAATTTACACCATATGCCTAACAAGGCCATTGCTCCTAATAAGGCCAATATTGCTTATAAACCCAATAGCATTCACGGTATATTGTTTTATTTAATGCACAAAAACTTCATCGGAAAAAATTATATGTTTACGTATTGCAAATATATATTTTTTAAATTAATTTTACACGTTTGCAACGCGTTCCTAATAAGGCCACTGTTCCAAATGAGGCCATCTGCATATGGCCTTATTATGAACACTTAACCTCAAATATAGAAAAAGCTATTTCTAGAAAATATCAAAATATCTCAGTTTATACTTACCAAGACTGTTTTCTAGACATCTTTCACTAACGTGTGTACGATAGACTGTTTAAAATAGTTTATTTTTTCCCGATATTTCGTCAATTTTTAATCGCTTGAAAATTACTTCCTCGTGGAGAAATTCGGGCATGTGATATTACCGTCATCATGCGTAGGACTTTGGAACTAAAAATCATGTGACGGGGCATGTATTCCTGAACTTTTTAAATTACCAGAATATTTATGACGCCATGTTACGCGTTTCATCAAAATAGGTAGGTGGCCTTATTATGTGCTTGGCCTTAATTGGTGCAGGTACCTTACATATGCGAGGTGAATAATTTCGATGACATTGAAATTAAAATTACGCGACCTTAAACTCTATTTTGTTATCGTTATACAAGCAAAATAAGTGAAGTTAAACAAAAAATGTGCTGAACTAATATAGTAATTAACGTGTATTAGAAAAAAAAGAAAATGTATAACTTTAATCTAATATGTAACAAAAATAATTAATGTTAAAGGACTATCAAACAGTTCATTCCTTATCAAATATTTTCAAATGCCTTGCAGCAACATGATTTAAGTAAACAAGCAAATAAAATATATTTTAACGACATTATTCATTATAAAAATCAATAACGAAGTAAAAAGGTCTTTCAATACAGGGTTTTCCCGTATATTTTTCCACCCACCTAGAGAGTTTATTTGAATAGATACGGAAATGTCGTAAATACAAAAGTTGTTGGGTTTTTTTATGAAGATTTAGAATATTATATCATAAGTGCGAAAATATTATGGGAAATGTCAAATTTTGACAGGTTGTCAGTTTTTTTAAATGAAACACCCTGTATATTAAATCATATTCTTGAAGATCTTTTCTTCTAATTTCAAATATATATACTTTTAATATATTCTGTCGATTAGTTTTAGATATATAAGCGTTTAAACATTAAAGAAATGGTAAGGTAATTTGCGCTAAAACATAGTGAGCCATGGTCAATTGCAATGAACGACGCCCTTTTGACGTTTACCTGTCAGAAGTAATTATTTACGAGCATTTTTAATATCTAATACGTTGGACGATGGGTTATTCGGAAGAAGAGAAACTCGAAATGATAGAATTATTTTATTTACGTGGTAAAAATGCATCGATAGCTGGTAACGAATATCATATACGGTTTCCAGATAGACCAACACCGACTTGTAGGACAATATTAAACATCGCTAAACAATCGAATAAAAGAAAAACGCTTAAGCGAAATCACGTTGAGATTGTATCCCCATAGAACTGTTTTAGTTGGTGTTGAATTGCCAGTTCTGTCATTTTCTTTTTGAGCATTTGTTGTATATCTGCAGACGTTTCGCTTTAGCTGTTTTTGTATTTTTGTATTATTATTATTATTATTATTATTATTATTATTATTGTTTTTATGACTTGTTGTCTCACAGTATTCCTGTGGTTGTATTTTATACTAACGGGATTATACCAAGTCAGTACAAAAAATAAAAATAAAAAAAGGAAATGGAAAAAAAACTATTGTGTATTAAGAAATGATCTAACTATGCTACATGTTTTCAAAATGACCGATTTCTGGATGTTCCTGTGAATGTCTGTATTAAGTCCTAATTGAGCCAAATGCGGTGTAAATGTTGTTGGGGTGAGACCTGTTACTGATATGACGAGAGGAACAATGATGACTCTTTCCTGTTTCTACAGCCTTTTTACTTCCATTGCCAGGTCGGTGTATTTGGTGATCTTCTCACTGTATTTCGCTTGGATGTTCTCGTCGTTGGAGACAGCCATGTCAATTAAATAAGTGATTTTCTCTTTTTTGGATTGAAAGGTGACATCGGGACTATTTGCGGGGATTGTTTTATCTGTGTGGATTTCAATGTCCCAGTAGAGCTTGTAGTCTTCGTGTTCAAGTATAGATGTTGGTGTATAATGGTAATAAGGGTCTGTGTTCTCCATTAGTTTGTATGTTGTGCCTAATGCTTGATGAACGACCCTGGCTGAGTTGTGTCTCGCGGTGTATTCAGTTCCGGCCATTATTCTACATCCACTCGTTATGTGATCGATCATTTCTCTCTGCTGGTCACATCTCCAACACCTCTCGTCTTCCATGGTTGTGTCCTTAATGATGTGCTTTCGGTAGATTCTGGTTGCTATGGCTTTGTCCTGGATGGCAAGCAGGAAGCCTTCTGTTTCAGGGAATAGCTGCCCTTCTTGTAATTATTGTTATTATTATTATTACTATTATTATTAGTTATTTTAATTTATATAACATTATCTACCTAGTCATCAAAAAATAAATTATGTCCTTTATTATTTTCCTCAATAAAAAGAAGGTTTATACCAGAACATTTTTTCCACACAGTATTCGCATTAAAAATTACTAGCTTCTCCCTGTTTAACAAATGGATAAGTAGGTTTTGTAATAAATAATGTAAAATTATAATATAGAATATCCCGTTTAAAATAATGTTGTTATTAGTCCAAGGAAAACGACTTACCCTGTATACACAAAAATATTACATAATAAAATTTCGTTTTACATCAATAAACTTTTGTATCTAACATTTTGCCGTAACTCCTATAGTTTTTCAGATAAGGTAATCGGTTACCTCACATGACCCACCTTGTATATGTTAAGTTGTTTAAATTAATATTTGGCATAAAGTAATTATTAAAGCTTCTCGAAACTGTAAAATCTGTCCCGTGACCTGGAACGGTTTTGAAATCTAAAACTCATTAACGAGTACAGAGCCACAAAAAGCCACGGACAAAGAGAAATATTAAAGTGTCCGTGTTTCGGCCTGGCATGAATAATGACATCTTTTTTGTGGACTGATTTCACAAATATCGTCATGCGATTTTCCGTCTAGAGTTTCAATAGTAATTAAAAGGCAATTGAGATGACATTATTACAAGTAGCTTCATTTCGGTACCAGTTTTACGACGACGGACCCGCCAATCAGCTCTTTTAAGGGTATTCCTTGACTTTAAGATCTACTGTTGAGGATACCACAAAAAGTTGTTTAAAATGGTAATCATTTCCGTATCACTTTTCTCCCAAAGAGGGTAAGCCTCTCAAGGTGTTTCTCTTATGGGTAAATGGTACCATTTCGGTCTTATCCGGATTAACAGACAGACCGTGTTTTTGGCACCACTTTTCCACCATGGCCAAAGCCCTCTGCATGAGCGTTATAATGGTGTTTGGGAACTTGCCTATTATTATATGGCAAGATCATCAGCGTGGCTTTGAGCATAAACTCCGCTTTCGTTGAGAGTATGAAGCAGCCTATCCACAACCAGACACCACAAGAGCGGAGAAAGAACTCCGCTCTGCGGAGATCCTTTGACTACGGACGAGCATACTGTCACGCTTCCAAGAGAAGATGTTATGATTCTGCTTTCAAGCATGATGCGAACCCACCTAATTACAGCCCTATCCACGCCAAAACTCCAAGCATCCTCACTAATGGAGTCAAAGGTGGCGTTGTTAAACGCCCCCTCGATATCCAGGAACACAGCCAGAGCCATCTCCTTGGAGTAGACCTCCACCTCCAGTCTTAGTGCTTAGAATTTCTACCCAGTGCGCCGTTTCTTATATAAGCATCCACGATCTTCTGGTTTTCAAAAGAAAAGAGGATAGACTGATGGGCCTAAAGTCCTTAGCCGTTTCGTAGCAATTACGACCCGGTTTAGGAATAAACGCTACCCGAACCCTGCGCCATCGTTCGGGAATATATCCCAAAGCCAGGCAGGCCCGAAAAAGGCGCAAAAGATGTGGGATCGGTAGTTCCTGACCCTTCTAAAGAAGCGCCAGGAGTATTCCATCTGGTTACTTGGAGGGCCTACCCAGTAACCTCATCATTAGATTCTGGAGGAGAGCATGGAAAATGAGTTTCCAGAAGCATTCCTAGAGCCTCCTCTGCGGTGGTGGTATATCCACCGGTCGGAAGCCTTAGAGCCCCCACGCTCTGTCCTCGACCTTTTGAGAGAATCCTTTGAAGTCTAGCGGCTTCCGGAAGACCTTCTAAGCTTTCACAGTAGGTCCTACAAGACAATCTCTTTGAACTGCGTATCAGTTTTTTGTACCCGTGTTGAGAATTCCTATGTTCTTCACAGTCAGCAGGTATATTTACGAGCCTTTTCAAGATCCAAGTTCCACCAAGGTGTTTTCTTGGTACCTCGATAGGTCCGCAATGCACAATTATGGCTTCCTGTATAGAGTTTGCCACATTTTCCACTTGCCTTACTCTACAGCATGGCATGAGAGGCTTATCTAACCGCACCTTAAGCGACTCCACATAGTAAGCCCAGTTGGTTGTCCTCAGGTTTCGAAAACTACTGAGCTCCATGTCATGCTCAAGGTTTAGCTTAACCCCTTCAGGCCCATGTTGCCACAAGTGGCAACCTGCTTGGTTGGTTCGTATATCCCAGATTGCCATTATGGCTACAAATTAAATGAATTAAATAGACGTTGGGATAATATTGCTGATGAGAAGAATGACTCTGGGATAGCACACTTTTGGGGGCGGAGACACATTTCATTGGCTATTCCAAGGTCAAATGCTCGTATGATTTCTTACGCGTGCCGGTCTTCAGAAGTAAATCACAACGCTGCGTTGTGGCAGTGTTTAATCGGTTTTTGTGCTGTTTACATGTTAAAAATGTCCGACTTAAGTGATGATGAACCATTTGAGGATTCGGGTTCCGAATTTTTGCCCAGCAATTCCGATATGTCTTACGATAGCGACGACAGTTTGTCGAGTAATTTAGATGATGGAATTCCAGTTCCGCCTGCAAGCATGGGTGATTTTACTATTATACCAGATCCATTTTCGGTAAGTTCTTTTTTATAGATATATTTTTTGTGTTTTTTTCTATTTATACTCGTTCTAGGATAAAAGAGCTACAACAAAAGTTCCCTTTTCCAGCGATTATGAAAGCCTACACCCCTCTATCGAACTAGAGTACATGAAGGACCCTGTAAATTGTTTTGAGGCATTCATACCTACAAAACTAATTCAGCTTATATGTGATTGGACGAATGAGCGAGCAGGAAGATACCTTGTAGAAAAAGGAACACAAAAAGTCTACGGTATAATTTGGAAGGATATCACAGTTCCGGAGATGTATACTTTTTTTTCCTTATGTTTTTATATGGGGCTGGTACATTATCCGACTATACGGGACTATTGGAACAAAACTTTTTTATTATCCGGTCCAAAAATATTTGATTCACGAATAATTAGTAGAAATAGGTTTTTTGCAATTTTAAAGTTTTTAAGATTTAGCAATCCTCAAGCTTTCGTGCCAGGTAGACCCATTACTCGTTTGGGTATGTTTTTTGCTTGGGTCAAAGAAAATTGTATGAACCTTGTTGACCCAGGCGAAACTGTAGCAATAGATGAGTGTTTACTATTATATAAAGGACGATTACATTTTAAGCAATTTATCAAAACCAAACGTGCACGGTTTGGAATTAAAATGTTTTGCCTATGTCCTAGCGACCCAAATTTGCGAGGATACACTTATAATTTTACCATGTATTTTGGAAAAGACATATATGATGTTGAGGATATTCGTGGAGCAGAACAACTTTTGTTCAAGTTAATATTAGAGCAAGGTCGAGAAATCATTATAGATAATTGGTATACGTCTCTGAGACTGGCAGAGTTTTTACTTGAAAAAAAAACTTACGTAACTGGCACCATACGGGCCAATCGGGGTCTGCCTAAAGAACTAACCCAAATAAATCTCAACACTTCTCAAACTTGTTTTGTACGGAAAAATAATATTTTGGTTCTGAGATATAAAGATAAAAGAGATGTTTACCTGTTGTCTTCGAAGCTCACAGCGGGATTTGTTGAAAAAAATCGTTACCAGTCATCAGTATCTGCCAATGTACTACTTCAAAAACCAACTGCTATTGAACACTACAATACAAATATGGGAGGCGTAGATGCAGTCGACCAAGATATTGAGCCCTATAATTGTGCAAGAAAAAATTACAGCTGGTTTAAAAAAGTTGGTTTCCATGTTATGCAGCGCATGGTTCTAAATGCCAAAGTTTTATATACACATGCTCAAGGCAAGGATGTAAGTGTTTTAGAATTCCACAAGCGTTTGATTGACGGCTTACTTACAAAATATTCCCCAGCATATATAAAATTGAAGCAAGAGTTTGAACGGCAAAATCAGGGAAAAAAGAAGAAACAACGACACGTATTATCTTCTTCTGCAAAGGAATCTGGAGCCCGTCGCAAACGAGGAACCTGTAGGATTTGTTACCAAGAACAAAAAAAAAAGAACTTTCACAACTAATATGTGTGCTAGTTGCCCAAACGCGCCAATTTACTTATGTTCGCAAGCGCATTTTGATAAATACCATGATGCCAATCAAGGTTGATTTCGTTTTTCACACGCCTCTGTTTTTGGTTTTTTTTTTGCTTTAGAAATAGACGTTACATTTTATTTTTTTTCTTCTACGCCACTGTTTTTGAATACTTTCTTAAGTTATTTTGCTGTATGCTAACATTATTGTTATAATAAATATTATATGATTTTTCTATTTAAATTTCGTCTCATTTATGTTTAAAATATAATACCAAACTTTTACATTATGGCAACTTGTCATATCTGTTGTTTAAAAAAGTTCTGCCCCCCCATATTTTACGCCACTGCATTAGAAAAAAAATTGTTAATTCAATAAAAATACTTTTTCGAATATGATAAAACAATAATAATCAAAAAAATAACAAAAATAAAAATTAAAAAAAAAAAACGGGTTTTGGGATATAGACAGTACTCTATGAAATTAGCCTGGGCTTGAAGGGGTTAAAGAGGATGTATCTGTGATCCGATACATTATTAACCATGCACTCTCTCTAATTTTGTGCCGAACTGATTCGCGCCTTCTGATTCCATACACAATCCTCAAACAATATTGTTGTATTCTTTGAACTCTTTTAGAGTCAACAGCGGTCAAGCAAGTATCATACACACTATCGCCATGATTGAAAGAGGACAAAACCAAAGAGTCATATAACATATAGCGAAGTTTTCTATTTAAGACTTGTCGTGAATTACACAAAATTTTTAGCTTATAAATAGCTTTTTTAACGCATTCAGAAATGTGCTTGTTAAACCGCAGTTCGGTATTCATCCAGACCGCAAGATTCCTGGCCACGTCAACGAATTGTACACTTACATCTCCAATTGATATATCTATGTTGTTCTTGTGCAATAATCTATCCTTCTTTCGACCGAACAAAAGTCCTATAAATTTTTTTTAGGTTTAACGACAAGCAGTGATCTTTGGAAATCTTTGCAATTTTTTGAAGTTCGTTGTTGATAACTCCAATCATCTGCATACATTTGAAGTTTTGCGTTTGAAACATGCTTGTGAAAAAATGCAGTGTAGACTGTATATAGCACAGGTCCCAATATTGTCCCTTGAGGCACACCCGTTAATATGCCTCCTAATTTGAAATATCGTTGATCGACATATACTCTTTGTTGTCGCTCTACAAGATAAGAGTGAAGTAGATCAATAGCCTGATTAGTTAGTCCAATATATCTAAGAATCCTAAGAAGAACAGTATGGTTTAAGGTACCAAAGGCTTTAGAATAGTCTAGAAGCGTCATCATGGTCAGCATACCAGAGTCAACCGCTCTAATAATATGATCGGTAACATTTAATAAAGCAGTAGCACAACTATGGTCAGACCTAAAGCCAAATTGAAAATCGGGGAGTACACGGTTTTGATTTAAATGTGTAACAAGCTGTATTTTGATGACAGGTTCTATTATCTTTGACATTATAGGTATGATGCTTATTGGCCTTAGAACGGCGAAACCTTTTACTCTATCTACCTTTGGCAAAGGAACAACATTTGCAACCTTCCATTGAGAAGGGAAGGACAAGCTGGTGAGACAAAAGTTTACAAGATGGCGTATATACGGTATAATAAAGGGACTGCAGAGCAATAAAAATTGTATGCTTAATCCATCAATTCCTGTGGAGAGAGTTCTAATTGAGTACAATTGCTTTGCGACTCCACAGTCATTCACGGTGATAAAATTTAAATAACTTTTTATGTTCTCCATATGACCTTTATAAACCTCAGAAATATTTCCACATGGTGACATTTTTGGTATCGAATTTATGAAAAAGTCATTTATTTTATCGGCATCAGCAAACTCTTTAGAAATAGTACGATTATTTTTTTTTAATATATATTTAATTTTTGTAGCCCCCCCATAAATCTTTGTTACTTTTGCGTGCGTAAAATTCCGCGAAAGCTCGTTTTTCTCGTACAACAGCCCTACTTATATAATTCCGAAGCGCCTTGTAGCTTTCAAATAAATGAGGACATTTATTCTTTTTTAATTTAAGAAATAACTTGTTACGTTGTTTAATCATCATTTTAACATTGTCTGTAATCCAGGGTTTTTTTTCTTTTTTATGAGCAACCGTTCTTAAGGGTGTATGCAGATTCAGAAGGGCATTTAAGTTTCAGGTAATAAATTCCAATTTTTGTATCTACAGTATCCAAGTCATATACATTTCCCCACGTTACTGATTGCAAATCATACTGAAGCTGATCAGTATCAATATTTTTAAAATCCCTAAATGTTATGTATTCAGGCTGGGAACAATGGACACCTCTGCTGAACGGACAATTTTGAAGTCACCGACTGTCAGTGTATGCATTCCTGTGTATTAAACCCTCTTGACAACGGACACGGATAGTAAAATTTGGAACATTTTTAATAAAAATAGTAAAATTTATCTCCTCAGAACGGACAGATGTCCAGATAATTTTTGAAAAACCCACATTTAAAGCCGGTATTTTTATTGCACATTATAGACAATATTTAGATCTACGCTAACAAGCGACGCGCCCTACCTATTGTTAATAGCACTAGTTTAACAATAGGCTGGTTTATGCTGTCTGGCTTGTAGGTAAATTGCGGTGAATGGCATAATAAATTAATCACCTTATTTTTATAAAATGTAGTTTTCATCAATAGAATATCTTAGTTATTCTGGTGCGATCAATATGTCTTCAAACAAAAGAAAGTTTTTAAGTCTTCAAGAAAAAGTTGAAAAAATCCAGTACGCGGCAAAAAACAAACTTAGTGTTAGATACTAGCCGAAAAATTCTGTGTACGAAAATCTCAAATTAGTGATATTTTGAGAAACAACAGCTATCTTAACAAGCGATTCGCCGAGACCGGGAACATGAAAGAAAAAAACAAATTTGCAAAAACTGAGGGTGCTGCTATAGACCAAATTGTCTACGACTGGTTTTGTAAAGTACACTCCAAAACATTTCAATATTCGGTACAATAATAAAGGAAAAAGCACAAGAAATTGCGTAGGATCCACAAGTTGATGGTTTCAAAGGATGAAATGGATGTTTGGAGAAGTTCTGCCAACGTCATAATATCTCTTTCAAGTCCATCTGTGGCGAAGCAGCGGCTGTAGACTTGATTCAGGTACCTGATTGGCGGACGAAATTATGTGCTTAAACAGAACTTTTTTTTCTGGCCTTGCCAAATAAAACGCTTTCTTTAAAAGGCGAAACATGTGCTGGCGGGAAAGCGTCCAAGGAGAGATTCACTATTTAACTTGACTCCGCTATGAATGGAGAAAAAGAAAATGCACTGATGATTGGAAAAAGTAAAAAACCCCGTTTGTTTTCAAGGATCAAGCTTCGAAAAATTGCCATTTGAAAGGTACTGTAACAAGAAAGCATGGATGACAAGGGATATAAAGTCGGTTTGGTTGATGAAATTTGACCGAAAAATGCAAAGGCAAAACCGAAATGTACTTTGATTTTTTCATAATGCTGCATCTCACCCAAAACTGGAGTTAAATAATGTTAAAATAATTTTTTACCATCCATATACATCACATTGCTAGCCATTGGACCAGAGCGTGATTCAAAATTTTAAAAATCACTACAGAGAGTTTTTAATCAAGCGACTTTTGTCATCAATGGAGTATTCTGAATCTACCGAACAATTCCAAAACGTTGATTTGTATTGTTGCTGCAAAGAAAAAAGTCGAATCCAAGACCATCAATAAGTGCTTCCGCAACGCTGGATTCGACGATATTCTCGATGAAAACGTTGACTACGATAATGAACATGATGTGCCATTAGCGGAATTATGTAGAAACATCAATGTATTCTCTTTCGACTTCTCCAGTGCATCAGTGAATTTCAAAATAGTGAGAACGGTCAGATTTCATCTGACAGTGATGATGATGAAATTATTTTTTCCAATATTGAGAACACTAAGGAAGCATATAAAATGTTAAGGGATATTGACAACTTTTGTATGTTATCTGAAGATTCTGTTTTAGGGGAAGAATCGCAGAAGTTGCGTCTAAAATGGAATCTCAAATTATTAAAAGCTGAATTAAATAGTTTAAGACAAACAACACTTGATAATTTTTTTAAATAGAAATATTTATAAAGTATGTACAACTGTATTAAACTGTATATGTAGGTAGTATAATATTTTATATTAGGTAGTACATTTTTATTGTATGCATATATGTAAGTAAAAGAAGTGTATACTTAGTAACAATTGTATTAATAGTTTGTACTAAATATATTATTTGTTTACTTAAAAATAAAATATTTTTTTAAATAAAATTACATTGGTATTTAATTTGTTCATTACCCACAATAGACACCTCTATACAAGGACAGTTTCTGTGGCACGGCTAGTGTCCGTTGTTGAGAGGTTTCACTGTAGTCATAATTTTATCGGTCTGACTGTTTGTAAAAAATTAAGGGTCATATGGGGATGGGACTTAGTAACATTCTGGTATATGACGGAGGGAGCAAAATGGCGGCCTAGTGAAATGTTAAAAAAATTATTACCAAAAAAGTACTTACAGAATTTACCTCAGATTTTGGGCAAAAATCAAATATTGCGCAGGAATAAACTGATAAAATTTTATCTTCAAAAACTAATTAGTGGAATGATTTCAAATTTTATGCAAAAACTAATTGTGATACAGAGACGAACTGGTAAAATCTTGGAACGAATTCAAGATTGCGAAACAAAATAGTGGTCAAATAAAATGTTTGAGCAAATCACTCTCCCAAGTTTGTTCGTTCTAGGATTCCTAGATGCAAAAAACCGGGTTTCTCAATACCTACCGGATTTACTTCAAATTTTGGTCAAAATTAATGTTGATATGGGGGATGATTTGGCAATATTTTGGTAAAAATCCACTATGAGGAACAAAATCTGAGTTACTGAAAAAATATTATTTGAATTGATGAAAAATTATTACTAAAAAAGTATCTACTTTACCTCAAATTTTGCACAAGAGTCTAGTGTTACTTAGGAATGAACGGGTAACATTCTAGTTAGACTCCAAGATGGCAAACAAAATGCGGCCTAAAAATATTTAATTAGCCTCAGAGATCTACCTATTAGATTATTTCAAAATTTAAGCCGGAATTAAGTGATATAAAGGGATAAAGTGGAAAAATTGGGATGAGAATTCAAGATGATGGAACAAACTGGTAAAATTTTGATACGAAGTCAACAAGACGGAACAAAATGGCAATGAATAATGAAATTAAAAAAAATCAGTGTAAAAAAACTACTTATTCAATTTATTTTTTATTATGGAGAAAAATTAAGTGTGGCATACGAAATATTGATTCAAATCGAATATAGTGGATCAAAATGCCTTCGAATAAAAATTTTTAAAAAGTCAGTATATATGCGGAACTACATTGGGTCACACATTAGTATTGCTAATAACAGGAAAGATTCACAACGAGGGAAGTACCGGCAAAAAGTAATTTACCGTTTTTTTAATTAAGAATTCAAATAAAATGTTTTATTTAAAAAATAATTTTTTATTAACATTCATTAAACACATGTCAAATTTTAGGAAAAATTCTCAAAATCTTTTTATCTCGTGAAGTTTTTTTTGTGAGTTAATTACACTGGCCGACAAGATTTTTCTAACACAGGCCAGCTCATTATTTTCACAATGGAAATATCCTCCCAATAATAAAAAAAATATTCGGAAAGCCCTAATATGTACCATTTTTTAATAGCCTAATTAGAATCTTTTATATTGCCAGGTAAACAATTTTATTGTATGGCAGCTAAAATGGGTCTATTTTCCAATGGAAAAATTACCTACACCGGGTTTTTTACGATATTAGACATAAATAAATAAAATTTAACATCACTCTTCTGTTGAGTTTCGAATTGTGTGGTTCTTTGTGTATCGATAAGGAAGTGTACGTGAAGACGAGAATGTCGAGTCAAACGCGCCAAAGTAGCAAAATTTCTCCTGACAAATTTTGTTATATTTGTGGAGAATTTCTGATGAAATCACAAGCCAGGCCATTTTCCGAAAATGCAAAAAAAACCTACTTTAAATATTTTGGTGTGTTAATTGGGGATCATGATAAGCGGTGGGCTCCCCATGTGTGCTGTGTTAGTTGTAGAGTATCATTGGTGCAGTGAATGAAGGGAAAGAGAAAAAGAATGCCTTTTGCAGTTCCATTAGTATGGCGAGAACCCACCAATCATTCTGACGATTGTTATTTTTGCCTGACAAAGACTAAAGGTTATTCCAAAAAGAGAAGGCACAATATAGAATATCCAAATTTGCAATCTGCCAAACGACCTGTTCCTCATAATGTAAATTTGCCAGTGCCGATTATGACTTTAAATTGGCAAGTTATGGATTTGGAAGATAATGGAGATAACGCATCATCAGGCAGCTGAGAAGAACAGTGCACCGATCCCAATTTTACCACAGGGCCCAGTTCAAAGTGAATTAAATGATTTAGTACGTGATTTGGGGTTATCCAAGCAACAGTCAGAACTTCTGAGTTCCCGTCTTAAGGAATGGAACCTATTGGCCAAATAAACAAAAATTACGAATTTCAGAAAAAGAAATGTTATGTTTTCTATATTCTACAGTATGGAAAATTTGTTGTGCGCGTGTACTGATATAGACAGTTTAATGCAGGAACTTGATACTGAACATTCTCCCCGTGAGTAGCGCTTATTCATAGACTCATCTAAATATAACTTAAAAGCTGTGTCATTGCATAATAGAAATGTAAAACCCTCTATACCAGTTGCCCATTCAGTTGCAATGAAAGAAAATTATAAAAATATGCGCAAGATTTTGGATAAAATAAACTACAATAGGGCTTAAAAGTTATAGCGATTTTAGTGGGACTTCAGGGGGGGATTTACAAAATATTGCTATTTTCTATGTTTATGGGACAGTCGTGCAATAAATCAGCATTACGTAACAAAAATTTGACCAGAAAGAAGCGAATTTCAACCCGGATCTCAAAATGTTAAATTTATATCTCTTGTTGATCCCAAAAATGTCCTTTTGCCTCCTCTTCACATTAAACTTGGGCTGATGAAAAACTTTGTGAAGGCTTTGAATAAAGATGATGATGAATTTAAATACCTAAGACAAGTCTTTCCCCAGTTGAGTGATGCCAAATTAAAACAAGGCATTTTTATTGAGCCATAAATCAGAAAATTGCTGGACGATGTCAATTTTACGTAAAAGCTTACCAGGCAGGAACTCAGAGCATGGAATTCATTTGTTAATGTAGTAAAAGGATGTTTAAGCAACAATATGGATGAAAATTATGAACAATTAGTTAATGAACTCTTAGATGCCTATAAAGCGCTTGGTGCCAGAATGTCTTTCTAAAAATTTGGGAGTTGTTAGTAACGAGCAGGGTGAAAGGTTCCACCAAGATATCAGAACAATGGAAATTCGGTACCAAGGACGACGGGATCCAGCCATTATGGGTGACTACTGTTGGTTTTTGAAGAGAGAAGATAGAACACCTCATAAAGGGAAAAAATAAAGTTTAATTAGTGTTTTAAGTTAATATTTTTCTCGTTTGCTTTTCTCTTAGATGTTTGGTATGTTTAATAGGCGAAAACTGTAAACATAGTCAAGTATGAAAAGCTTTCAGGTCGTTGTACAATTCAACAAAATATTGTGAGCAAAAGTGAAAAGGCACAACTTATGTTATATTCTTTATTGACTAAACTAGCTTTCCTAATGGTATACCTAATAGTAGTAACAAAACATTAGATCTAGTATTAAGCAACAAGAACTTAACATCTGAGGTCAGTCGTTCCAGCAATTGCCTTGTGGATGAAGACTTACACCATTCAGCTTTGGAATTCTCAATTTCTACTATTGAAGTAAAACCTCTTACATAACAAAATAGAAAGATTTTTAATTTTAATAGGGCAGATTACGAGTCCATAAATATTGGCTTGGGCGAGGTGCAATGGGAAACATTGTTTTTTGAAAAGTCCTTAGACAATGTAATAGATTATTTTTACTTAGAAATTAACAAACTTATAGAACAATTTGTTCCATCATTTAAAATAAAGGGCAAGTACCCAATATACTTTAAGGTAGAGACAATAAAAATAATAACAGAAAAAAATAAGCTTCAAAAAAAAATACAAAGATCAAATATCATATTATAATTTCTCTCGTTTAAGACGCCTTTCCAAACAACTAATTAAAATGATTTTCAAGAATATGTCAATAATATGGAATCGGAAATCTCTAAGAATAGTAAAAAATTCTGGTACCACGTATCAAATAAAAAGAAAACAAAACTGGGTGTACCTCGGGTTCTGTACCATGAAAATTTTTCTGCTGCTAACGGAAGGGACATAAGTAATTTATTTGCAACATTTTTCAAAAGCGTGTACGTGGATAGTTTCACTGGCGTAGCTAATACAAACTCTGTACATACACCATGTAGCGAGCCTCCTATTACCGTCACCAAAACCTTAATTTTAAATATTATAAAAAACTTAGACATAAAAAAATGTGCAGGACCTGATGGGATACCTCCTGGATTTATAAAGAATTGTGCATTAAATCTGTGTGTGCCTTTGCACTTTATTTACAGTTTGTCGTTGAAAAATGGTTGTTTTCCTGAAAAATGGAAGACATCCCATGTGACACCCATATTTAAAAGTGTTACCGTCCAATAAGTAAAATAAATACATTTGCAAAAATTCTTGAAAAAATAGTTTACGAAGATATTTTAGTAACAGTAAAAAATACAATTATAGAATACTTATTATGCTATTCCCGTGACATTTGTACGGCTATGGAAAGTAGAACGCAGATTGACGCCGCTTATACAGACTTCAGCAAGGCTTTTAATAAAATCAGTCATAGACAGTTACTTGAAAAACTTGCTGAGGTCGGAGTAAGTAGGGGAATCTTAAATTGGGTGTCGTCTTACGGGTACCATTCAGATACGTTTGAAAATACTTCAGGTGTTCCTCAGGGTAGTTATCTGGGCCCCCTGTTCTTCATAGTATATATTAACGATATTCGTAGATGTTTCTTAAATAGCAAATATATTTTATATGCAGACGATCTCAAGGTATATCGTGAAATAGGGGACCCGACAGACTGTCTCAAACTACAGCAGGATTTAAACAGACTGCTTGTTTATTGTAATAGGAACAGTTTGTTCCTAAATTTGGACAAATGCCTCTCAATTTCCCTTTCCAAAAATGTTAATTTATTTAAATACGATTATAAAATTGGCAATAAATCCCTAAAACATGTCGATCATGTCAAAGATCTTGGTGTAATTCTGGACAACAAGTGGTCCTTTCGTTTACATTTCGACAAAGTTATTGCAGAAGCCAGTAGGATGCTGGGATTTATTACTAGAAGTCGTAGAATTTTCAGAAATCCTAGGACGATTCTTTCGTTGTATTTTGCGTTTGTCCATAGTAAGCTTTTATTTGCTTCAGTGATATGGAATCCCAACTATAAAGTACACATAAATAGGTTTCAAGCGATTCAAAACAAGTTTTTAAAGGGACTAGCTTTCAAAGCAGGTTGTTCAGTTGAAAATGTAGCCAATTTTAAAATCTTAGTATTTCTGATATCTGCATGATTTATAAGCTTATCCACCACCAAGTAGATTCTCCCCACCTTTTGTCATTTTTGAACTTTAATATCCCTACTAGGGAGCTCAGAAACCACTCGCTTTTTAACGTACCGTTTCGCAGAACAAATTTGGGACGCAACGCCCCAATTAGATAAATTACATGTAATGAATTGTCTGATGATATCGATTTGTTTTGTGATAAGATCTCTACATTCAAAATTAATTTCAAAAGACTGTACTTTTCTAAAGTTTTTGAAACTTAATTAAAAAAAAATACAATTTTTTTTTCTTATGCTAATATATATTGTTTTGTAATTTATAATATTGATATTACTGATATTGTTATTATCATTGTTGTTGTCATTGTTACTATTTTCAAAATGTTCTAACTTTAATATTTAAGTTATCTAAAATTATCTAATGTTATTACCCAATAATACATAAATGTATAAAGTGGATGCCTTGTGGAACAATGTTCTGTTGTGTCCTAAATTGTGAATAAATAAATAAATAAATAAATAATAGAAGGAGAGGTTTATAACAGGGGAAGTTCCAGGTGAAGATAATTTACCCATTTTTTTTCGATGATTTAACTCAATTATAATAGTGCCATAGCACCATTGTAAAATTTGGTTTACAATAATCCTCTAAGAATAAGTGTTGTATCAGGCACGGGAATTTACCCACATAAATCATTGATAAAATTAAGCAACTAGCCCTTCGGATTTTTTCTTGTGTACCATTTTTATGTAATGTAACTCACCTGTTCAATACCTAACTACTAATTTATTAGCAACCTTACAGTGAGTCGCGCAGCCAATCAAATTAAAATAGATTAAATTAATTCTCTCCCTAATATGATACTCCCGAAATGGGGTTTTAATATACATATTTTAGCGACGAATGAAAATAATCCCGATGGAAAATATGCAATTATTTTGAAAACAAATCCAATATTACAGTGCATTGAATGGATTTTTCATTTTCGATAGAATACACTTGTTTCCGACAATAAAACGATAATTAATATTTTTCATTACAGATACCTAGCAAATAAAATTCGCAAAAGTTTTGTTTGTTTTGAATTTGGCTAATTATTAATTGCTTCGTAAAAATAGCGTCCTAAAAAAGGTCCGTGAAGTTAATGCTGAAGTATTTCCGATTCATTCAAATTTGGTCTCATTCCTTAGTGCTTAGTGTGGTTTCCTTAGTGCTTTCTAAGTTTCGCAAATATATTTTTTTTAATTTCAAGTTAGCCTTGAAAGTTATTCTAATCGACCCAAACTAGGAGTCGTCAGTGTTAGGGCTTCGTCCTTTTGGTGTTCCAATTACTTTTCTTAGTATTAACAAGATATGCGAATCCATTTTCCCACAAATGGCGACTTATTTGAGCCGATAAGACAAAATTTAGGGGCATACCAAAACAAAAATAAGCATATATATCCAAAGAATAAGAATGCAGAAATAAAACTAATCGAAGTCCCTGTACGACGCACTATGGATAATGGTATAACAAAGGCATATTAAAAATGTCTTCTGGCAATGTAGTATATGTGGCATAGTAATACATTAATCACACAGCTGTAGCTTTTTGCGAGTTCCGAGTTATTCGGGAAAATATGACAATAGTGACTCTAAAAAGACCTGAAATTCCAAGATCACATCCTATCCCGGTCCTCTAGCTCCTGAACGGCTTAACATAGAGCAGAACGGTTTGCATGTTCATATCATACATTTTTTTTATAAGCTACCGAATGACAACTAGGGACATATAAATTGTTTGGCTGAAGCTGACATCGTTTGGATTCTGTAGTATATGAAAGAGGAAAAACTATCATTTTTCAAATGTCATTATTTGAGAAACGGAAATAGATAGACCTGGGATATGTTATATCAAATATGGCATAATATACTGTCTGTTCCATTTAAAAAAACCAAAGTTGCCTATTTTTGACAGCTTTGCGACATTCATTTGTTTCTGTTTTTAGCAAGTTCTTACGATTTAAGAGAAACTTTACAACTTTTGTATTTGAATGTATTTCCTATATATTATATATAACCGCCAGAGCTTGTCAAAATATGATGAACTACCCTGTACACACTGTACATATATTACTATGTAACACGAATTGGCTACTCTCAAGTAGGAATGCTATGTTCCTTTGGTAAATCTGAATTAATGTGCGTCCCTTAGACGATAAAAATAAGATAGACCCAACTATTTACGTTCAGCACGTGATCATAGATTTAATTTTTTCCTTTTTCACAACATCGACAGGTGTAAGTTGTCACATTTTAAAAATTGTCAAATATCTTAAGCCAAGTTTTATCGAATTACTCCAATATATTTATATATTTTCATAACACAGTTATATGTATATCAAAAAACTACACACAATAATTAACCTTAGACTATAAAATATTGTTTTATTGCCTAAGTAATTAAGTAAAGTCTTTAAAAAATACAAAAATGTAATAATAAAAATATTACCAAATAGAACTGGTAACGACGCTACGCCAAATTTACGTCCCTTACGAGTAATTTTGCAACTATTCATTAATAGCAATCATCATAGCACTCTTGTTTTATAGTCTAATTACAAATCAGACGCTGCATTGTTGTCATTTTTGTTATCGCGTTCGACCGTTGTAAGGTTGTTTTTTATATATATTTTTTAGTTTTTTTAATGATTTGGTAAGTTCTTATTTTACGAGTCCTTTAAATTTTGTTATACATCGATACTATTAATATTCTAAAGTTTAATGTTTTTCTGATGTATTTTTTGTTTCTTAATTACTCATATACGGACAATCCAAATTATGTGTCTATATGTATAAGTATATCAGGTGTCTGGCAATAACCGAGGCGAGAATACAAACAAATTCGGTAATTTTCTCTTGTCAATTTTTTTGTTACGAGGAAGGTTCTGTTAAAATGACTTATTTTTGAACCCAAGTAAAATATTTTTTTTAGTAGCCATATAGGATTTATTAAATTTTACAGATTCATCCCTTTATCACACTTGATTTTTGTGTAAGATTTCAACTTAATTATATAAATAGTTTTTTTGTTACTGATATTTTAAACATTTAATTAGGCCGCTATTTTGTATAGCTTTAAAGGCTCCTCACCAAAATTTGACCAGTTTATTCCTAGGTCACACTTGATTTTGGAAATTTGGAGTAACAATTTACCCCAAATTTTGCCCAAAATCAAGTGTGACCTAGGAATAAATTTATTAACAAATTTTTAGAAATATTTTTTTTAACATTTTTATTAGGCCGCCATTTTGTTTCGTCATATTGGATTTTCACAAAAATATTACCATGCCATTCCCATATGACTCTTAATTTTTGACTACAATTTGAAGTCAATCATCAGGTTGTTTTTTAGTTATGTGTCGCACACAGACAGACAGACTGACGGATTTGAGAATTTCAACATCCCCGAAACGTGAAGATCTACAAAAATCTCGGGGGGTCATTTTAATAGGATTTTAATACTTTTTTCTTGCAAGGAAACTGAAAAGGAACCCCAAAATATTTATATCACCTGCTTTCTGATTTTGAACCCCCCAGTCCGAATTTCTGACTACGCGTCTGACAGATACTTAAAATTGGCAAAAACACATTAAATTGCTTGCTATAAACATATATTAAATTAAAGAGAAACGAGCCGCCGCTGGTTCCGTCTATAGTGAGAGCCAACAGGGTTGCCATTTTCCGGCGACGCAGAGGAAGACATATGTTTTCTTTCGCACCCATAGCACGCGAAGAAACAATAATAGATCCAACTTGCGAAACTATATATGAATGAAATGTTGAGTCTATCCTCTGTTTTATAGCCTAAGGTGCTAGCCTATATACTCTATTAGTTTCATCTTATTTTTTTGGAAAATAATTTAGAACGAAGAGTTAGTGGAGGCAAGGATGGTTAAATAAACACACTGTACATGCAGGCAATTAATTTTAATATAATGTTCAGAGTGTTATAATTTGAATAATAGGTTAAAAAAATCATCAAGAGCAACAAGCAAACGGAAACGCAAAATTCGCAATTTTTTTTCCAAGTAACCATTTATTATATTAAAATTAAATCCGTGTAAGAAATAATATTTGTTTAATCTATGTAATAGCTTTTACTCTTATATCAACTATTATGTTCATGCATAGGTTGGAAGCAATTTCTCCAAGATTAGACTAGACAACTTATAGATTTTTGATATGAACCATATTTTCCATAGTGCGACGCCCCGTTTGAGTAGATCAGAAGAACTTTCGCGAATGACTTTGAAACAAAATGAATGAATATTTCCAAAATTCCACAGGAAAAAATCTAAGGAGGTCAAGTCAGGTAATCTTGGAGGTCATTCAATTTGACCGCGTCTTCCAATCCACCTCAATATTTCGTTGAGATATTATCTTACATGTGACCCGTAATGAGGTGGTGTCTCATCTTGTTAAAACCATTCCGAAATATGCCAGCCCCTACGTTGACCTTTTCAGTATATTGAGTATGGGCAACTTGAGTCCAACTGGGATTTTCTGTAGATCAATATCTTTAATTTGACGGTTCACCGTGCCATTCAAGGAAGACGTTGCTTCATCCGAACACAAAATATTGAAACTGGAAAGCGGGTTCAAGTGGCAACTTTCCTGCATGATGAATTAGTTTAATCTTGTAAGGATAATATTTTTCGCTGTGCAGAATATTTTTAATAGAAGTGTGGCTAGTATTTGAATTTAATGCTACTTGTCGGGTTGAAGAATTGGGATTCTCATTATATGTTAACAAAATGTCGAGTTTTCTTCATTGAATTTTCATTTCTCTCTACCTCTCTCCCGTTTTCTCTTTCACTCTCTCTCTTTCTCTCTCTCTCCAGTTCTATCCACATTAAAAGGTTAAGGGTTTACACATAGTATTACTTAATTTACCAACCATAGAATAAATTTTATTAAATATTTAACAGATTTAAAATTGTAAGTGAATATTTTGTCAGAAATACCGGCGAAACAATATATATTCACACTACAAACACTCCGGTTTATCCTCTTACGTTAAATTTACTGTTATGGGGCAATAAACCGGCTTTACTAGCATTAAAAATATTTTATTTTATTTTCAGACCTTTCCTCTATTTTACGGAGAAACTTGATAGGATGCAGTCAACGCCTGATTCTGTAAACGATATAAACTTGTAAATTCACCATAAGCTTCTATAAGCCCCAGGTCGGCTAAGCAGCAAACCGAATATCATTTACGTTGAAAAAGATACGCTTTCCTTTATTTTAACATGCTAGAAAATTGTGTGGTGAACGTGGAAACCCTCAGATGTGTGAAGAAAACATGAAAAATGCAATAAAAGCAGAAAAAAAGACCGTGTGATAGGATTAGATATGGTAGCCGGGTAAATTTATTCTTTGTGTTTATTTTGTTAGCGCAAAATCTGACGCAATTTATTAATTAAATAAATCAATAAAAAGATTTAATTGAGGGTTACAGATATTTTTTTTTAGTTAAATATTTGGAATCACAGCACACGTTCTGTATTTTCTACTGTAATGATATTACGGCCGGTGTAATGAATATTAGGTAAAGTGTTATTGAAACAAATGCTATGGTGAGCAATCAGTGGGAGGTTTATTAATAATTCTTGCAGAGCTGCAGTACTGGTCATAAATTTCAAAAAATTATAGTTATAATCCAGCTTTAACTTTTATCTGCAAATAGGCGAACTGATTTGGCTTTTAAAAGAAATTACAAAAATATTCGTTTATCACGGGATTTTATTACGTGGAGTACAGACAATCACGAACAGTGATTTTTTTCAATAGAAATTTAATTATTTTAGGGGCATAATTGAAATGTAATGTAATGTAAAATGCATGATGATTTGGCCAATGAGAGCAACACATTTTTACGAACAAATATTACTATTTATATCTGTAAACACCTTGCAACGGTTTTTTTTAATACTTGTCTCTAAAGGTATTTAATTCCATATGAAATATTACTATTTATATCTGTAAATACCATGCAACGGTTCACGTTAACGATCCATTAGGTAGTATTTACCACATCTCAACTAGTAGCTAATAGTGACATCTATGAGAGAAGAGCACAAGTGCCATCCAGCAAAGTCCAAGAACCTTAAACCATACTGGATACTGATAGTTACATCGGTGATTTATTTCCGTCAGTTTAGCGTGAGCGAGCCTTGCTGCAGTGACGCCACCTGGCCCGCTCGAAACAAGTTTCAAGCCTTATTTCTATAGGAGGATAATATAGTTTAGCCTTTTGATGCTGTTATTTTTGATTTTTAATGCAATAAATTAGGACAAGTTTTATATTAAATAATAGAGCAACTTTAACATATGCATTTCGGTCAATAAGCAACGGTCAATTCCTCATCAAAATGTTTTAGACGTTCATATTTGGACAAACGAATAAATCATTGGGAAATAATTTAAACATAATGTTAAAACAAAAATATATTATTATGAGTGCCTTCTTAATTCATGATATTTTATTATATTATGTACTTTCGTGACAGGATGCCCCAAGTCGTTACATAGAAATAAGCACTTTTCCTTAATTTAGGTACTTAAATGTATTAATTTAAAAAGCAAATAGGTAAAGTGATTCTCAAATAGGAAAGTTAAAAACATGATATTACGATTTTTTAATAATTGTTAATATTGTCATATATATTTTTCTCAAAATTAAAAAATAATGTATTCTAGAGATTACAAAAAATACCTTAATATAACCACTTTTACAACGAAAATGGAGGCTTCTGATACCTAAGTATAAATAACTTTTAGATTAATTAACAAGGTTTAGATTTGCATTGATACCAAAAAAGCAACAATCCAAAGCAGTGGCGGCTCTTCCATACGGACATTTGGTCAATGACCCCCAAAAATATTTCAGGAAATAATTTATTCATTTGAACGTCCCTCCTAATAGTTGTAATAAAACGCGAACCTTGGGAAAAGTTAAATACGCTACACTATTAACCGCGCGCGGCGGTTCGAATGGTCTCGTTACGTTCCTTAGGCATAATAAAATACGCTATACTAAGTTAGGCTGGGCAGTTCGAATTGCCCTGATCACCTTAAAGCTTGATGAAAGTACTCAAGGATTTCACAGCTACCGTGCGGCAGCCGAACGTGATAGCAAATGGAATATGAAATCTCGATTTGGGTCATCAGTCTCTTCTCATAATTCAAGCGATCAGTCGCGGCATCACGTCGGCATGCTGAAGTTCAATAGTTCAGAGGTCGCGCGGTCGATATTCTAACTCGATGTTGTTTCGGATGTGTTTAATCGATAAAAATTGATTTATACAATGTTTTTTGTAATAAATATTTTTGTATTTTATGATCCATGTGTGAATTGGAAATATACAGGAAATAAAATGTTAGTAGTGACTAGTGCAAAAAATAAACAACTAAAAAGTGCTTACAAACTTAATTTTGCTGAAATAACCAATTTCAAGGTTGTCTATGTTTGGGTTGTGAATCTAGACGAAATAAAATGTCGGTAGTGCAAAAAATTAAACAACTAAAGAGTGCTTACGAACTTAATTTTGAGAAAATAACCGAATTCAAGGTAAGTGGTCGCAATGTGCCAGAACTTAGCATACGACAAACTAGTAAATACAACATAAAGAGGTTCATCGAAACTTTCCTAAAAGTATGTACGATTTGGCTACTATCTGGATATGTGGTTGTGAAGTCTCTAACTCAATTTACCAGGGGCTTGCAGTTCATAGAAGCAAGAAAAGCAGTGCTTCTCCAAAAAAAATTAAAAAACATCTTCTAAAATGTAATTTTTGAAATAGGAAACCATTAATTTAGTTTATATTAAAAATGTTAAAATATTATCTTAATTATCAAGCCCATAATAAATGCGGCCTTGACTCCAACCGAGCGACAATAGAAAATGGAATAGAACCTATGCGGGCCGCTAGCTCCTCTGCAGCCAAGTCCTGTATGCTTGATTTCATGTGAATCGAGCCAGAGGTTATTGAACTTTCCACCAGCTGTTTGTAATTTTTGCATTTCGGTCGCGTGCTTTAAGTGGGGGCGGAAGCTATCGTTGGAGTAGGTTCTTTGTTTGAACAGCTATCCGTGTGTTGTGTAATACGTACGTCGCGTCGTGCATGGTGCGATATGGAAATCAATAATACGGACTTGGATATGCAAATACCGTCAACTTCGGCTGTCGGTAATAACGTTGAAAATGTTGGAGAATTTAGTAAGAAGAGTGTGTGTGAATGCGTGTCTTAATAATAAAGGGATTTTCAATATTAAACTTTGCTGGTAAGCTTCAAATAATTTCCAAAGAAAGAGCAAAACGGCCTATGAAAAATTTAACCACAAAAATGAAAAACTGTATTAGACATTTTTATCCGGAAAAACAATACGAACAATTTAAATGGCTAACAGGGCGTGAGCATGTAAGTAAATTATTTTGTTGGCCATGTTTACTTTTTGAAAATGAAAAAGGTCTCTGGAATAAAACTGGTTTTTCCGATTTAAACAATTTCCATAAAGCTGTAAAAAGCCGTCATAAAAGAAAAAGTCTTCGGCAAAACCAGAATTGAACACGCCTTTAATAAACAGTTGAAAATTAGTCACCGCCAACACAATGAACTACTGATATCACTATGTTTAGCCAATTATCTATAGTAATACGCTACGTTAAAACAGACGGAAGTATTCAAGAGCGATTTTTAAGTTTTAAGAATGTGTCCGAAAATCATACTGCAGATGCATTATATACCGTAGTTTATAACGTTTTTAAAGAAATTAATGGAGAGAAAAAATTAGTTGCTCAAAGCTATGATGGAGCTGCAGTGATGGCAGGACGATTAGGGGGTCTGCAAGCTAAAGTTCGAGAAACTTTGCCAAGTGCTGTGTTTGCATATTGTTTTGCTCTTAAATTAAATTTAGTTTTATCCCAGTCCATCAATCACATTAAGGAATGTAAAGTATTTTTTGTTACTTTAAGTGTTCACAAACGATTGCCCAAAGTAGCTCCTACTAGGTGGAACTATAATGGAAGACTTGTATAAACAGTATCTGAAAATCGTGAATCACTGATTGAACTATTTGAGAATATAATAAAAAATAATGAAACGTGGGACTCAGAAGCAATAAATAGTTCGAGGGGGTTTTTGGACTGTTTGAAACGAGATTTTAATTTTAATTATTTGTTGAACATATTTTCAGAAATATTTCCATTCTATTGCTTTTTGCTTAAAAAAAGTAGATGATTTTAAGTCCATGTTAAGTCAAAAAATGACTTTGACCTATTTTGGGAGAAAACGATGATGTTAAATGTGGAGCCACAAGCCAAGCGTCTTCGAACAGATAGGATGGGAGATGTTCAAACATCATACAGACGCCTCTTTTATGAAATAACCGAACAAATTCAGCAACAAATAAACTATAGATTTAACGGTTTAAATGATTTTAAATTCCTCGAGCTCGGCAATTTTGACGCATTTAAAGGAATAACTTTTCCAGAAGATGCATTTAAATCTCTTCTTCTTCATTATGGCCAGTTCCTCGACGGAGTATTACTGCGATCTGAAGTAAAAGTGATTTACGAAACTGATGACATTAGCGCAAAAAATAACGCTAAGGTACTAATGCAATTTTTAAAAGACAAGGACCTGGCAGATGCACCGAAGTGTCGAAATTGTGTGAATTAGTATTGACAATACCTGCCACAAATTCATCAGTAGAACGCAATTTTTTAACGCTTAAACGTGTAAAAATTTTCGTGAGGAATTTAACGGGGCAGGAAACACTTTCGCATACATCGCTGTTGTTCATTGAAAATAAACTTCTCCAAAATGTGTTGGAGCATCGACGTTTTTATGATGACGTCATTGATGAATTTGCAAAAAAATGATCGAAGAATCGAATTACATTACAAATAGGTAAGTTTCTAAAAATTGCTTCCCCTTCTTAAAATTTCACCGCACGCCCCTACAATTTAGTGTTATGTTTGTTTGTTGTTTTCTAAAGACTCGTCGGACTCATTATGGTGCAAAACCGGTGTTAAAGATTTAAAACACTTACAAGAAAAAATAAAAAAACATGCAGATCACATGAAATGTTCGGTGAACTATGCTATTGTCGGAAGTGTTGATATTCGCACTTAGCTAGACACAGCTTATAGAAAATCCCTTAGAGATTTTAACGAAAATGTATCCAAAAATCGTTATATTTTAAACAAAATTATAGATTGTTTAAAATTTTGTGGGACATTCAAGCTGGCACTACGTGGCTATGATGAAAAGTCTTTGTCTGAATATCTACGGGTTTTTCGAAGGTTTATACATTTTGTTCAGGAGTTGGGCCAAGGTAAACTATCCCCTTTAGCAATGTTAAGTATCCAGAAATCGTTTATAAATGGAACGTGCGTGCAATTTTAACGAAGTGTTATTCAGCATTTTTCCAATTCTAAAGAACGAAGAGTAGACCTGAACTTCAAGAGAATTTAAGGCTCAATTTAAAGATAAGATATATATTTTTTATTATAAGTATGTCTATTTTTAAAATTGTTATTGACCTCCCAATGTAATTCACCACGAGCCGCCACTGATCCAGAGCAAACATTAAAATTAAAAGTACCTGCTATATGTTAAAAGAAAACACAACCTGCCTGAAAAATTAATAAAAAATCCAAATATATCTATACCTAACAGTTTTCTACTGCACCGGTATACCCACTGTTTCTTCATAATAATTAATTATGGAAATCTATGAAAAGTTAAACCTCTCAAGTGAATCTTGTAACTATTTTTTTAATTATACACAACACACATATTCCCAGACATTGTTTTTTGTTATTTAGTTTTCTGCAGAAGCAAATATATCAGTTATAAAAAAAGTCGTAATTCTTTCCTTGGCTAATTACGTTTCACTATGCACGAACAACACTTTTTCAAACCTGTGTGCCCTATTAGCACTTGTAAAAACTAAAGAATACTGAACAAACTTTAAAAGGCAAATTTCTCTTACAGAGCAATGTAACTAATACTAAATCTTTAGACAGAGAAGGCCGGAGTACGTCACTCACCCGGTCATTGACCTTTGCGGTTGGCAAGAAGCGGCGAACATTACGCTTACGAGAAGTAATTATAGTAACTAGTGTGGTTTAGAGTTCTTGAGGAAAGCCAAGCCTAGAAAATCAATACTTCAACAAAAAACTCAAACAACAAAAAATCATATTAAGGAAATAAAACAAGCTGGCATAAGGCAAAAATGTCTCTTTTGAATCTGAGGTACTGACCAACACATGTAAATAAAAATCAAAAAGCATCTTAAATTAAAGAGCAAATAAAATAAAACAGAAGTGCAGAAATTTAAGATAATTATTTCTACTTTTATTTGGATTACATATTTTTGAGAAGATGGACCGTTTTGTGCTCGAAATATTCATTTCAAGATAGGAAATCTCGACATCAAAAAAATGGAGAATGATACCAAAAGTGTAAAACAAATTTGTAATTATCGTTTACATTTTTAGCTCGTGAAGACCGCCAGAGGTTCAATTTCTAGTTCAAATTGAATAAAATACCAGTTCTAGTTCAGTACAAGAACACATTCTAATCCATGGCACATTAACATGGTAACAATTTACTGCAGTACACTACACGTGTTTCTGTTAACGTCGTAGGTCATTAACCTTAACCCAGTAAGGACAAGGTCGCCGAGAATAAAAATCAATATTACACTATTGTCAGAACACAATATCCAGTCGGTTGCTGTTGTGGAAATTTGGGGGCTGAACCTCAGTTTTGGTGGTTATTAATCGAAGCAAAACAAGCATTAAGACAAGTTTTTTTTTCTTGGGCCCTCTGAGGTGGACATTATCGCAAACAGTGCTACAGCTGACTTTCTTTTTTATTTAAATTTGTATTAATATATAATAGGCCTACATATACAGAAAAGAACTACGTTTTTGAATTTATGCTTTAGGCTTTGATGATGTTGCCCTAGTGGTTAGGTTTCTTGCTCTGAGGGCTTATTATAACATGTTGTCTTGGTTTGAAGAAACTCTTTTCCCGCATTAGTTTCTTTAATAAAGCACGCCAGTGTATTCGCCTTTATGCTTATGGAATATTGTGTGGAGTTATTTTAGTGACACCAAATTTAATATTTTGTACAATGATGCAGGAGTATAATTTTATTTAAAACCTGGAAATCTCAAAAATGTTATGGTAAAATTATATAGTAATTAATAAACGTCCCTTAAAACCGGGAAAACGATTGTCTAAGTTTTCTTGGTTGGCCAATTAGATTTTAACTAAATTTAAATAATTTATATATGTCTTTCATAAAACTTAAATAATTTCTAGTGAAAAGGGGGGCACATAAGAAAAGATTATTTTTGATTAGTATCAGGGAACAGGGTTATTTTTGGGGGCATAATAAAAATTCAACTTTTAAGTTATATAAGATAAAAAGCAATAAGGTTTAAGATTCTAGATAAGCGTTTGGCTAAACATCCTAAATAGTAATTAGCTACAAGACTATATGACGGATACCTATAAATAAAAGTTACTTTGCTGTAGGAGTAACTCACATTTGTTTGCTATTTTATACTGTCGTGTTCACTAGACTTGCACACTATTCACATTTTCAGTTGTTTTATGTTTGTTAGCTACCTGTAATTTTATCATAACAGTTACCCGACTGTTACAATCACATTAGTGGATTTACCTCTGGCCTGATTATATTTCCTCGTAACAAATCCGCAGATAGAGGCTTCAACGTTATGTACGAATTAATTTAAAGGCAGGCCCCTAACGTAAACGGTTCGGTACAAAAATATGCAAGTCGGTCGAAAATACATCATCCACATACAGTATGAAGAAGTAAAAGTTTTTTTAGGTCTTTGTCGATATTGCTGCACATATAAGGTTATATAAAGGTATGAGAGAGGTTTTAAAGTAAAAAGTCATTAAGTTTATCCATAGTCCAGTCAACAGCGGCTAAATTGGCTTTGACCTTGCAAAAGTTGAGGTACAGAAGACATATTAAACGTGTATATTTGGTTATGTATTAAGTAACTATAGTACTTTTCTTCAGACATTTGCTTTGAGAAAAAAGAGAAGTCATAAACCCTAGCATGGGCTCTGATATTGAAGAGGGTATTTTATAATCATGTGACAAAGTATTACATACTGAACAAAATTTATTAATATCTTATTTAGTATTTATTTAGGGATTTAAGGTAAAGGTGTAGACCTATAAATTATAAGTAGGTCAAATATAAAGAATGTTTAAAAGGTTCATATCTAAAAATTATTTTCCGAGAAACAGAATATTTTCAAAGAAATTAAAATATCCAACAATAAAAAATTAAAATTTATTTATTATTGGGCACATCAAACAAAACCTCAAGTTAAAATGAAAAAATTTCTTTACATTAAAGAAGGCTTGCTGGATACGAAAAATTTATTTTTATCAAGGAAAAGCAGTGAAATGTAAGGAAACACGCTTTAGAATGGGCAGCTTATTTTCCAGGGAATTAGTTCTAAAAACCTTAGCGGTAATACGTCTATCAGGAATGTATAGTTGAAAGTTTTACTGAAAAATGTATTTAAAAATTTAAAACTTTTTTATACGACACTTCAGCATTACTTACTTTATTTACTGACGTCATATAGCGCACTTACTCATCTTGCGGTGGTGGTAGTAGTGTTGCTGAGTTTACAAATAAAGTCTGTATACACAAAAAAATTCTATGCTAGGGTTTAAGATTGGAAATCAGTTCATATGAATTAAAGTTTATTTAAGGAAAATACATCAAACGTAGATCTAGCATTCGTTTTTTTCGTTTGCAACAAAAGGAAATATACGCGTTTCATATTTCTTTTAAAACATAGGTTGGGTGTCATTATGGCCTCGATCCAAACAACATATTCCAAAATCATTTACACCTCACCGTTTGCAAGGCAAAGGCTATTTTAGAGAGAGAGATAGAGAATAAGGAGGGTTGACTTGTGCCAACCTTTTACTTAGGCCTCGCTGGTGGGCCCATTGTAACCTCCTTCGGAGGTTTACTCGTCAAGCCAGCCAACATCATTATTGTAATTTAACACCGTAGCGGCCGAGCATCCTCCGATTGTGGCCATTTCTGGCCATCTTTCCCCCATAATGGATTCTCTGCTATTTACAAGAGCTGGACAGTAACAAAGAATATGTCCTGCAGTCTCGTCATCCTTGTTTCACCCTCTACAACTCGGATCCGGAAGAACGCCCAAGGTGTGAAGGTGCTTGTTTAGCTTACAGTGTCCTGTTAGCGTTCCTACCAGTTTTCTAAGATTTCCTAGAGAGAGTCCAAGGAGGTACTCAGTCCGAGCAACCTCAGGGCCGTGGATTGCGGCACCTGAGTGTCTGAAGCCTTGTCTCTCCCATCTCTCTCTTAGAATCCCTATTGCCTGTTCGTTTATCTTTAGATTGGTCGCCTTAGACGAAAGCGACGCGAAGGGTTCAGGACCGTATGGTTTGGTCTTTGCTCCGTTACGCGCCAACCTATCCGCTTTTTTATTTTCTTCGATTCCGCTATGTCCCTTAATCCATGACACTGTGACAGTATTCCCTGGGAAACCGTCGCCAGCATCTGATGACACTCAAGAATTAGTTTGGATGTAATTTTATTCTTTTTTAAGGTTTGTAAAACTTGTTTGCTGTCTGTGAGAATAATAACTCTTTTACCTGTTATTCTTTCTTTCTCTATTTGTATAGCGCCATGCAGAATTCCGAGTAGTTCCACCTGGAAGACGGACACTCCTTTGCCGAGAGCCATGCTGATTTCTAGGTTGAGTTCTGGTACATACACTCCCAAGCCAGTCCCATATTGGTTCTGAGAGCCGTCCGTGTAGATGTGTCTGTCAACCTCCTTTCCTGGTTCTATTGAACCGCTGATGTCAATTTCGAAGTTTTTATTGAAAATGAAGCGGGGGATCAGGGCATCCACTTGGTGGTCTATGAAAGGTTGTCGTGTGACAGCCTCTAGGAACACTCGTGCATGTCCCGGACCCCAGTTTTTTCCTCACCACAGGTCAACAGCGCGCAGTCTGACTGTCGTTCTTTCTGCCTCGCCTTTTAGAAATACATCTAGAGGCGGCAGCAACACCTGCATTGCCATCGTAGGTGTGGATCTCATTGCGCCTGTAACCGTCAGGCACGCTAGTCTCTGTAGCTGTTGCGTTTTGTTTTGTGCAACAACTTACTTGGCTTTAGTTTACCACACAACGGCACCGTAAACGAATATTGGTCGAATGACGGCAGTGTAGAGCCAAAAGACAATTTTGGGGACAGATCCCAGACTTTCCCGTTGTGTAGAATCCATTTTCATTAACATACTTAATAAGCCTGTTGACTACCATGTTCCAGAGAAGCGGTGATAGCACGCCGCCTTGGGGCAGCCTTTGCTTACCAGCGCTCTAATCGTGGTGTCTCCTGCTTTTAGTTCAACTGTTCTGTTCAGCCAATCCAGCCAATAATAGTTGGGCCCACGCCAGTTTTACACTTCTGAAGGTCGCTTTGTCGAAGGCGCCTTCAATGTCTAGGAAAACTCCTAGAGCCGACTGCCTATGAAAAAGCGACTGCTCTATTTTCTGAACCACATAATGCAATGTGGTTTCTGTTGATTTACCAGGTTGGTAGGCATGTTGGTTAGGGTGTATTTCCATCGCAGGCAGATGTTCATCCCTAATCTGTCTGTCACAGAGCCTTTCCAGAGTCGCCATAAGAACTGAAGTTAGGATAATAAGTCTGTAAGATTTTGGAAGTGAGTTTCCAATAGTATTTTCGCCGTGTCTTCGGAGGTGACGGTGTAATTTCCGTCGCTCTTCCTTAGACTTCCCGGCTGCATAGCAGGATCTTTAGAGAGGACCTTCTTAAGCCTCGAAGCCAACGACGTGTTGGAAACCTCGTTGCAGAAGTTCCTCTAGGCTGTTCTTTTCTCAGGGCTAAGTTTCTTTTTTAAGATCCTTAGATGGTTTTTATAGTCTTCCCAGTTCAGGGTTTCTGGTATTCTCCCTAAGCGTGGATAGAAGGCAGGAGGTGTCGAAGGCCATCATCAGGCTGTCATTTAGAAAGTTCAGGCACTCCTCAATCTATATATATATATATATATATATATATATATATATATATATATATACCTAGGCACTTCCAAGCAAATATAATGCCCCAGTTATGCAGTGCGGACGTGACCGTCGTCCGAATCTCTGCGGGCGAAGTGAATGACCGGATAGAGGTCACCCTGGTCTTTGCATATCTCCCACAGGATCCAGGAGAACCGGTCTCCTCCACCGAACTGTCAAGAGTGGTGCAGCAATGTGAAAGGGAGAGGTTGGACCTTATCGTTTGCTGTGATGCTTACGCACACCATACAGTGTGGGGTAGCAGGAACACCAATGAAAGAGGTAAACTTCTACTCGATTAGTTAACAAGGACTAATTTAAATATAGTGAACAGAGGCTGCGAACCTACGTTTGTAACCTCCAGACGTGAAGTGGCACGTCTCCTCCGACATTTCCATGTCGGATCACAGGTGGATATGCTATAAGCTGCTTGTCAGACCACCCAACAGAATCCCGTTCAGGAACCCGCGAAAAACGAACTCCACGAGGTTCGTTAATGCTCTGACGGAAACAATAGAAAGAGGAAATCCTCCACAAATCTTGAACAACTCAGAGGAGATTGAAGAGTGCTTGAACTTTCTAAATGACAGCCTGATGATGGCCTTCGAGACCTCCTGCCCTCTACCTACTCTTAGGGAGAATACCAGAAACCCTGGATGGGATGGAGAAATGGACAAACTCAGAAGAAATACAAGGAAGGCTTTCAATATGGCTAAAAGAACCCAAAACTGGGAAGAAAAAACCATCTAAGGATCTTTAAAAAGAAACTCAGGGCTAAATAAAGAACAGCCTAGAGGTACTTCTGCAACGAGGTTTCCAACACGTCATCGGCCTCGAGGCTTAAGAAGGTCCTCGCTAAAGATCCTGCTATGCAGCCGGGAAGTCTAAGGAAGAGCGACGGAAATTACACCGTCACCTCCGAAGACACAGCGAAAATACTACTGAAAACTCACTTTCCGGAATGCAAAGTTATCGACACCACTGAAGACAATGTGTGACCGGATGATCATCCAGTGGCTATAGAAGCAAACTGGGTGGTCACAAACACAGTGGTGAGGAAAGACAAAATAGCTTGGCATTAATACCTTCAAACCATTTAAGCCCGCGGGAACTGACGGCGTTTTCCTGGCTTTGTTACAATGGAGTCTAGAGGTTGTTATTAGACACCTAGAATTTATATTTAAGGGATGTCTATCCCTAAGATATACCTAGGAAATGGAGAGAGGTGAGGGTCGTCGTTATTCCCAAACCTGGAAAAGATGACTATTCCCATCCAAAATCTTACAGACTTATTAGCCTAACTTCAGTTCTTATGAAGACTCTGGAAAGGCTCTGCGACAGACATATTAGGAATGAACATCTGCCTGCGATGGCAATACACCTTAACCAACATGCCTACCAACCTGGTAAATCAACAGAAACCGCACTGCAGTATGTGGTTCAGAAAATAGAGGAGTCGCTTTTTCACAGGCAGTCGGCTCTAGGAGTCTTCCTAGACATTGAAGGCGCCTTCGACAAAGCGACCTTCAGAAGTGTAAAACTGGCGCTGACCAGACACAGCGTAGACCCAACTATTATTGGTTGGATTGGCTGCATGCTGAAGAAAAGAACAGTTGAACTAAAAGCAGGAGACACCACGATGAGAGCGCTGGTAAGCAAAGGCTGCCCCAAGGTGGCGTGCTATCACCGCTTCTTTGGAACATGGTAGTCAACAGCCTTATTAAGAATCTTAATGAAAACGGATTTTACACAACCGGTTATGCAGACGATATCACTATTCTGCTAACAGGAAAATTCGAAAACGTCCTGTGTGAAACAATGCAGGCTGCGTTAAGACTGGTGGAAGGATGGTGTATAGATAACGCACTCTCTGTGAATCTAACCAAAACCGAGATGGTACTCTTCACTATGAAGAGAAAGCTGGCCAACCTAAGACCACCTTCTCTTTTCGGTAAACAGCTCGGTCTATCTAAAGAGGTTAAGTATCTGGGAGTCATCCTGGATAGCACCCGCAACTGGAATGAGCACCTTAGCGAAAAATCAAAGAAGGTCACCAAAGCTTTCTGGCAGTGCAGAGGAGCTATCGGGAAAGTCTGGAGTCTGTCCCCAAGATTATCTTCTGGCTCTACAAGGCCGTCATTCGACCTATGTTCGTTTACGTGCCATTGTGTAGTAAACTAAAGCCAAGCAAGTTGTTGCACAAAACAAAACACAACAGCTACAGTATATATATATATATATATATATATATATATATATATATATATACATACTAGGCTTACCTTCGTTTGTTTTGTAGTAGACTGTGCCTTGGAGGCCACCAAGCCCACATGCTTTATTTTTCCAGGGCTCTTTTAGTCGCTACTGACCGGAATATGTAAAAATTATATAATTTTTCTGTGTATTTTACTCGCAACCCTCTCTACAGCTTAATAAAACACTATACGTGGAGCAAAATCAACACAGTCCTAAAACAATTTAACTTTTTCGCACTTTTTGCGGGTAATTTATTTTCAGTCGGCTTACATGTTTTTGCAGAGAACCGTTTACGGAGAGCTCTTGGTATTAAATTTATACATATAACGTTGGTGGCTCTACCTGCGGATTTGTCATGAGGAAATATAATCACGCGAAAGGTAAACATAGTAATGTTGTGTTTACAGATGTACATGTTAATGTTTCATATGAAATTATATAATTCAAGAGACAGGTAAATATTGAAGAAAAGTAGAAAATTTTGATTTAGATCTGTATATTTAACCTTTAAGTACGCCCCCAAAATAATTAAGTCACTATTGAACCGACCTCCATAATTGTATGGACTCAAGATACGAACGTATTTTGTTCTAAACTTTATTGCAAGCTGTTTATTTCATTTTTTCTTCAAATTTTACGATATAGATATAACAATAATATACATGTATCTTACATTTTATTGTAACTTGTTGTCTTGGTTTGAAGATAACTCCTTTCCCGCATCAGTTTCTTAATTACAATCCGCCAGTGTACTTTATGCTTGTGGTAATATTGTGTGTTATTTTTAGAATAAGTGACATCAAATTTAATATTTTGCGGAATGATACAGCGGTATAATTTTATTTATAACCTGGACATTTTAAGAGTTTTGATATACAAAAACAACAAATTATTTATAATTATATAGTAATTAATAAATTTCCCTTAAAATCAGGAAAACGATTGTCTAAGTTTTCTTGGTTGGCCAATATTATTCTTGGTTTGTTATATCTCAAGTATAATAATCTATTTTTGAATTTAAAAAAATCAAAATTTAAAATAATATAAAAAACAGCAATTTTTTTTCGCTATTGAAAATATTAATTAAGTTGCTTTTAGTGCACAAATAATACTGAATAATCATGAATAATACGTCAAATATAAAGTAGGTTAAAAGATATATTAAAATCAAATCATGAAATAAATGATTATTGAAAAACAAACAGCTTTACTACGTAAAGAAACAAAGCGTCAAGTAGAATTTGTTTATTAACGTACTCAACGTTTTTAAATTTCTGCCTCTAAAAATAAGAAAACACCTTTTACCATAGGCGGCTTTCTTTCCAGTGAACTAGCCCTAAAATTCAAACGTTATTACGTCTATCGGGATATATATATATATATATATATATATATATATATATATATATATATATAAATATACAGTGAAACCTCTCAACAACGGACAATAGCCGTGCCACAGAAACTGTCCGTTGTCTAGAGGTGTCCGTTCTGGGCAGCGAACAAATTAAACACCAATGTAAATTTATTTAAAAAAATATTTTATTTTTAAGTAAACAAATAATGTTTAGTAAAAATTATTAATACAGTTGTTACTACGTACGTATATATACATACAATAAAAATGTACTACCTAATATAAAATATTATACTACCTACATATACAGTTTGATACAGTTCTACTTTATAAAAAGTTTCTATTTAAAAAAATTATCATGTATTCTTTGTCTTAAACTAGTTAATTTATTTTTAATAATTTGAGATTCCATTTAAGACGCAACTTCTGAAATTTTTTCCTTTAAAACAGAATTTCCAGATGACATACAAAAGTTGTCAATAACCCTTAACATTTTATATGCTTCCTTAATGTTCTTAATATTGGGAGAAATAATTTTCTTATCACTGTCAGATGAAATCTGACCGTTCTCACTATTTTGAAATTTACTGATGCACTCACGTATACTTATGTTAGGATTTTCCGTGAATAAACTTTCATTAATTTCTTTTTTTTATATGCGGTTAAGTCAAAAGATAATACATTGGTGTTTCTACATAATTCCGATCATGGCACATCATATTCACTATCGCAGTCAACGTTTGCCTCGAGAGTTTCATCGAATCCAGCTTTGCGGAAGCAGTTATTGATGATTTTGGATTCGACTTTTTTCCATGCAACAACAATCCAAATCAAGGCACTTACAACATTTATGGATTTCTGCAATTGTTTGGTAGATTCAGAATACTCCATGGATGACAAAAGTCGCTTGATTAAAACTTTCTGTAGTGGTTTTTAAAATTTTGGATCACGCTCTGGTCCAATGGCTGGCAATGTGATGTCGTATTTGGCGGTAAAAAAAATATTTTAACATTTTTTAACTCCAGTTTTGGGTGAGATGCAGCATTATCCAAAAATAAAAGTACATTTCGGTTTTGCCTTTGCATTTTTCGGTCAAATTTCATCAACCAATTCGACATTATATCCATTGTCATCCATGTTTTCTTTTTATAGTACCATTCAAGTGGCAATTTTTCCACGCTCGATCCTTTAAAACAACGGGGTTTTTTCCATCGGCGTTGTTAATGTCTCTCGGTGCGTAGTTTTTGATAATAGCACATAATTTCGTCCGCCAGTCAGTTACCTGAATCAAGTTTACAGCCGCTGCTTCGCCACAGGTGGATGTGACAGAGATATTATGACGTTGACAGAACTTCTCCAACCATCCATTTGATCCTTTAAAACCATCAACTTCCAGATTCTTCGCAATTTCTTGTGATTTTTCCTTTATTATTGTACCGGATATTGGAATGTTTTTGGAGCGTACTGTACAAAACCAGTCGTAGACAATTTGATCTATGGCAGCACCCTCAGTTTTCGCAAATTTCTTTTTCTCTTTCATGTTCCCGGCCTCGGCGAATCGCTTGTTAAGATCGCTCTTGTTTCTCAAAATATCACTAATTTGATATTTTCGTACATCGTACTCGTATTATGCAATTAATCGCAATTTACCTACAAGCCAGACAGCATAAGCCCGCCTATTGTTAAACTGGTGCTATTAACAATAGGTAGGCGCCGCGCTGCTTATTAGCATAGATCTATTCATAATGCCCAATAAAAACATCTGTCCGTTCTGAGGAAGGTAAATTTTATTATCCGTGTTCGTTGTCAAGAGGGCTGAATACACAGGAATACTTATACCGTTCAGCAGAGGTGTTCATTGTTCGGAGGTGTCCGTTAAGGGAGGTTTCATATATATATATATATATATATATATATATATATATATATATATATATATATATATATTTATAAATATAAAGAAATGAAAATGAGAAAATTACTCCTTCACCATTTTTATTTCATCCAGCTTTATAGTAAATTATGTTGAAATAAGGTGTCATTTTCACGTTTTAAACTTAGTACAATAAAGTAAATAAAATTCAGAAAAAAATGATTTAGTATCTTGAGTCTATAATGTTATGCTGGTAATTCACTAGAGACTTAATTATTTTAGAGTCGAACTTAAACGTACAATTACATCGATTTAAATCACTTTGTTTTGTTTATCATATATGTTTTGTCGGCCAGGAAAATGCCGTTATAAATATTTTCCTTTAATACCCACCTTCCTCAAGAATTTTCTAATTTCGTATAAAATATTAACGTGTATATCTGTAAACACCACATTACTGGGTTTATCCCTTGTCTGATTATATTCTTCGTCCAAATCCGCAGGTAGAACCCCCAAAGTTATGAACGTATAAATCTAATGTCTGGCGCTTTACGTTAAACATTTTACTGTAAAAAGCATGTAAGGTAGCGAAAATATATTATCCACATAAAGCGCGAAGAAGTAAAGGTGTTTTTCGAATAAGATATTACAAAAATATAATTTATCCACAGTCTAGTCGGTATGGGCTACATTGTCTTTTCCTTAGTAAAAGTTGATGAAGAAATTATTGACAACAATACTGTTGACGATGAACTTAAACATGTAAATTATTAAAAAACACAAAACTCGACTGCATAGAACTGAACAAAAAAGGTATACATTTGAAAGAGATTTCCCTCTTTGTTTTTACGAGCTGTTATTAAAAATTACATAGTTTTAAAAGTAAATAATAATAATAATAACCTACGGATCTATAATCAATCTCTTACCAGCGCACATACGGACAAATAGCTATATTAGGTTGCCAATAATAGTTTTAGCAATATACTCAAAAAACATTTTTAATGCTCGTAACACGATATGCAATAGTTGGTCTTTATCATCCGGTATTGTTTCTTTTATTACCGTATCGTAGGAGGCTGTCCCTAAAAACAAAGTTGGCTTGTAAGCGAAGTCATCTTTTGTGTTGAATTGCGTTTCAAATTTTACCGGAATAATTACGTTTGTTTATTGTTGTGTTATTTGAATTTCAAAAACCTTAACTATGGAGATTGAAACATCAGGTATGTACTTTAATATTCTAGTGTTACTTTTTCTTTACATTCATAAAATTTGTAAAAATAAAATACCTTTCATAAGACCACTCTTTTGGTTTCAAAAATTCAATACAAATTTAATAATTTAAATAACAATGATTTCAAAAGAGTTCCATTAATGGCAAAAAATACATTTAATTTCTAAATTTTATTTAGGCGATTTTGACAAAATTGTGTGAAAAAAAAATTATAACTTTAAATATCGAGTTATGGCCACCTAAATTCGCGATTTGTCCGTATGTGCACCGATGAGATAGACATGAATAGGAGAATTTACCACCAAGGAGACTCGTTAAGTTTACTTTGGTTCTGCTTAGCGATGAGCCCACTTTCCACGTTGCTCAACAATACAGGACATGGCTTCAACATCAAAGCCAATAGAGACAATTCCCGTACCATATCCCACCTTCTATACAGGGTGTCAATTAAGCACTTGTACAAACTTTAAGGGGTGATTCTTTGACTAATTTTAGGATGAAAAGTTCGTATGAACATGGGTCTGAAACGGCTTTGTTTCTGAGATACAGGGTGTCCAAAAAGACAATTTTATTTGGTTTTTTGCTTATATTTTTGTTAAGGAACATGACAATTGGACAAAATTTGGAATTGTGGGTATATTGATGACGAGAAATTCAAATATTAACTTTTTAGTTTTTTATTTAATGTCAGAGAGCGCCACATACAGTGTTGTTCCTAAATTTAATTAACCATGACTTTTTCCTGAAGCCTTTTTTGTCATTTTTGACTAGGCAGACCTATTCTCCATTTAATTCTACATAAAAAAGGTGCTGTTGGTATTTGTCGCTAAAAGCAGCCATTTTGGCTAAAAAAGGGTTTGAAGTTAAATCTGCGTTGAAATTTTTTAGATTTCTAAATTTTGAAAAATAAGCAAAAAAAAATATCTTTTTGATTGTATTATCAGGTAAAAAGCTTAAATCATTTACAAGACTAAAACTAAAGTAGTTAATAACATTATTTTACAATAATTATTGAAAATGACCACCGCCTACTTCAACGAATGCAATAAGTCGCCTTAACATTGATTGCTGAACTCTTTCAAATATACCTGGCCTCTGATTAATAATCCCATTAATATCCCATTTCTTAGATCTTGTTCATCTTAGACTGGACTTTTATAAACCAAAGACTTCAAGTGGCCCCACAGAAAATAATCCAAAAGATTCAAATCTGGTGATCTGGGAGGCCAGGCTTGTGGTCCAGCTCTTCCTATCCAACGGTTAGGGTAACTCTCGTCCAGAAATTGACTCGCAACGATACTAAAGTGTAGCGGAGCTCCGTCGTGCATTAACCACATCCTGTTTCTGGTTTCTAAATCAACTTCTTGTAAGTGGTTGGGAAGTTCGTGCTCCAAAAACCTTCGATATTCTTCGCCATTAAGCCTTTGCGGAAGAATGCAAGGTCCAATAAGGTGATCACCGATAATTCCTACCCAAATATTGAGAAAATAGCACCTGAAAATGACTTTCTCTGATACCTTTCGGATTATCCTCAGCCCTGATATGGTTGTTATGAAAGTTAATTATGGAATTCCGAGAAAACGAGGCTTCATTTGTGAAAAGCACATGGCTTAAGAAATCCGGGGTTCTTACTAATCTATTACGCAACCAAACACAAAAATCGAGTCTGAAGGGAAAATCTCTAGGTAATAGAGCTTGCACACGTTGCATATGATAAGGATAAAGTTGTTGGGATCTTAAAATTTGCCAAACAAGTGTGTGTGTAATATTCAATTCAAGAGCTATTTTCCGTGTACAGCTTCTTCAATTTGATCTGTTCGAACTGTTGCAGGCCTTCCTGGAACATCTGTTGTCTTTTTAAAGCTGCCAGTTTCACAAAGTCTTGCGTGAATATTAATAAAAGTTTGAACATGTGGCACCATTTGTTGAGGAAATCACGCCTGATACATTCGTCTTGCAGCTTGTGCATTACCGCGAGCCATTCCATAAGTAAAATGAATGTCTGCCATTTCTGCGTTGGTATATTGGTACATTTTGGACAAAACACACGATAAATTATTACTTATAATGCCAAATGATAAAAAAACTACTTGTTTTATTCTAAATCAACTGCCATGACTGATTCTGCTACCATGGAAACCTCTCAATTGTTTTCCAAGGCCTGCTACGGATTCATTTATACTATTTTCTTGTGTACTGCAGCTGCAGAGGAAAGATGCAGCACATTTTTACGATTTTATTACTTTTATCCAATTTTCACTAATTTGGTAATTGTGATATGTTAATGTGATAGAGTAACATAGCGCATGATTTTAAAAAAGTATTTTTTATTTTTAACGCAGATTTAACTTCAAACCCTTTTTTAACTAAAACGGCTGCTTTTAGCGACAAATACTAAGAGTAACTTTTTTATGTAAAATTGAATGAAGAATAGCTTTGCCTAGTGAAAAATGACATAAAAGGCTTCACAAAAATGTTATGGTTAATTAAATTCAGGAACAACACTGTATGTGGCACCTTCTAACATTAAATAAAAAACTAAGCTAATATTTGAATTCATCGTCATCAATATAGCCAGAATCCCAAATTTTGTCCAATTTTCATGTTCCTTAACAAAAATATAAGCAAAAAACCAAATAAAATTGTTTTTTGGCGCCCTGTATCTCAAAGACAAAGCCGTGTTAGACCCATGTTCATATGAACAATCTTAGAATTAGTCAAAAAATCACCCCTTAAAGTTTGTATAAGTACTTAATTGACACACTGTATATGGATGATATTAAGCTCTATAGTGGAAACCTTAACCAACTAAAAAAGCTTATTGACGTGACATACACCTTCTCGAAAGACATCCATATGGAATTTGGAATGGAAAAATGTAAAGCCTTAAACATCGTTAAAGGCAAAGTCATTATTGGTGATGTAGCCCTATCCAATGGAGAAATAGTTCTAGCGATGAACCAAGGAGAGTCCTACAAATACCTAAGGTTCCAACAAGCTAGACTGCTCTAGGATAAGCAAGAAAAGACTAAGCTGAATGATCAGTACGTTCAAAGAGTGTGAGTTCTTCTGAAGTCAAAACTGAACGCCGGAAAATTCATTACAGCAATTAACACCTATGCTGTGCCCGTGTTGACGGAATCTTGAAATGGACCCAAGGTCTTCAACTCTCTGAATGGCCTTACCACGAAGAGAAGGGGGAAGATATCTTATTGACTTGACCAATTCGCCCTCCCTACAGATACAAAAATTGAGAGATTTCTTCACCAACAGACTCAGACTCCCATAAACAGGAACAGTGGGCTCAAATGGCACTGCACGGCAGATATCACAATGACTTGAATCAGCCACACATAGATAAGGAAGCATCCAACAGGTGGCTGAGGGATGGACAACTATTCCCAGAGACAGAAGGAATTGCGTTGGCAATACAAAACCAAGTTATTAAAATACGGAATTAAAGGAAATTCATCATCAAAGACCGGCCCGTTGAATTCGATAAGTGACGAAAATGTAGCGAGACATCGGAATCTATACAGCATATAACATCTGGCTGCACTTGCCTAGCAAACACGGACTACCTCCAGCGATATAACCAGGTGTGTAACATACGTACACCAGAAGCTTGCCAATAAATACGAGCCCCTGAACATCTTTGTGCCCTATTATAAATACCAACCAAGTTCAGTGCTTGAAAATAATGCCTTCAAGCTGAGCTAGAAAAACAAGTAGCTGCAGGAATTGCCTTGGACCTTTAGAATGTGGTGGAAAGAACAGCTTCTGCAACGAAAGTAAGTTGAAGATCGATATTTAATTTAAGAAAAATCGGACAAAAAATTCAAAGAATTATCATCAACAAGATATAAAGATCATATCAAGATAACCGACTATTTAAAAAGTAAGATCCGCCATACTATTTATCATATGTATGCTTAAAAGAACATATTACCATAAAGTCTCTTCTCCATCAGAAACTATATTATGATATGTCCAATTATTCCAACTATTCCATGAGTTTTCTGCGAAAAAGAATAAGAGAAATTGGCTTCGATGAAAGAGAAGTAACAACCGCAAGTATCTCGTAGTGTCGTGGTCTCGTGGATATACCAGATGTTTCTAATAAAAGAATTAAATTTTTGAGGGAATACCTGGCAGGACGATACGAACGCCACAAGTTCTTCAAAAAGCGTTGAAAATAAGTTTATGCAGTATTTTGACTATATTTATTTTTTGTTTAATTTAGTTTCCTTGTGCATTTACATTAAGAGCATCGGGGGGTCTAAAATATTTGCTAATTTAAGGTGTTCTTTTAACCCAAATCATAAAAAAAACTAAGTTTATTATAGACAATTTTTTAACGGTATTTCAAACATAAATAAATCATGAGAGTGTGGCAAAGTTATTATTTTTATTAAATATCAAAAAAAATAGGAATGTTACAAGCTGTCGAATTGGGATTAAAATAACTTTTTCACATCTCCGCATAATCAGGATTATAAATCTTCAAAGATAGTGCAATGTAATAAACACGACCAAGATTTGGATTAAAAGCCAACCGGTTTCGGTTGGGAAAAAATAAAAATGTTTATTTTTTGATATTTAACAAAAATAATTACTTGGTGAAAATCCTATATTATTTATCTTTTAGATACTGTTGAGAAATTGTTAACAATAAAATTATTTTTTTTATGATTTTGTTCAAAAGAAAAACTTGAATTCGTGTGATGAAATGTGGGGAAATGAATCCATGTTCGTAAATATACTGACTTCTAAAGTATATATCAAAAAAACAGATTTTTTTGTTTTTTTGTTTTTGTCCAGTGTTAAAACTGTTGATTTTTTAGATTATATATACATCGTCGTTAAAGTCGGTAATGAGAACGGATTTATCAAGGGAGCTAGTTTAGTTTTTAAAAGCGGGACAAAAAGTGGGTACTACCACAATAGTATGAAATGAATTTGCCGCCCAAATCATTAATTATCATGGACAATGCAAGATACCACTCTGGGCTAGTAGAAAACATACCCCGAAAATCATGGACCAAAAAATCAATTTAATGGCTTTCCAAAAAAATAAAAGATGTTGCCTTTCCAGAGGCAGCAATGAAAGACCAAATCTGAGATTTGGTAGAAAAAAATCGAAGTACAGAAAAAAAAATTTTCTTAACGAACCTTTTGGTCATATGGTTCTCCGCCTCCCAACACACCTTTGTCAGTATGACCCCATCGAAAAGGTTTGCTCAGAGTGCAAAAGAAAATATAACCAATATATTTTTGCCCTAAAAGGAATATCCTCTGAAGTTTTGGTAGCGTGGGAAAAGGTTCTTGGCGAAGCAAGCGGTGATCATTGGCAGAACTACATTCGGCACACCCAAAAAGAGATTTTAGAAGCTTGGGAAGCAGTCAGAATATGCGATACTTCAGTTATAAACCCCGTCATAGTGACCGTTTTGGATGACGAAGATATATCGTTTAATATTTTATTTAAAAATATTTAGTTTTTAGTTATTAGTTTTAATAATTTTGCTCCACATTAATTTTTCTATTGTTATACTATTTTTTTCTAAAATTACAGTAATGTTCGGTTATAACGAACCTCATGGAACCGGCGAAAACGGTTCGTTTTAAGAGAAGTTCGCAATAAATGATAAATGCTAATAAATGTAAAAGATGTGGTATTTTTATTAATGCATACGTCGATATGGTACATAAAATATATTTTTTAATATGGTAGATACATTAACAACTGTTCTTAAGATTCTAATTTTAAAAAATCTTTTATTTTAGTTTGTTTTATTTTTGTGAAATGAATATCATTAATATGTAATTCTACGTCGGCTAATTGATAAAGAACGCTTTGCGGAGTATTTCGTGACTGAAGGAAATGACGAACGTTATCAATATGTTAAAGTGCCTCCGATGTGGTTGGAACTGGTCCCAATTCTGTACTCATAGGTTATTCATATTCCGCCTCCTCGTCGTCATCAATATAAACTGAACAGAGGCGGCAATGGCATCATCATCCAAGTATTCGACACTTGCAAGATTATCATAAATATGGACAAACTCATTACTCACTTTCAGAACAAGGAAGGTTGTCTAGAATATTGTTATCATCTTCCTGTCCAACTTTTTTCAGCCATTCGGCTACTGTCAAATCATCGTCTGAATCTAAATCATTTTCCACTTTTAGAAAACCACCGTGCTGAAAACAATTAAAAATTGTTTGTTTTGGTACCCTCTGCCATGCCATATGAATGAAGTTTATTCCATCCAAGAGTTTGATAGAAAAATTTTCACCCCCACTATTAATAAAATATACCATTTTCGAAAGAATAAGGCGAGGATAATGGCTCTTTAAGCTATGGATGACACCCTGATCCATAGGTTGTAGTTTGGAACTGGCATTTGGTGGCATGAACACTAACTTGATGCAGTCCACATTTCTAACATCTGGATGAGCTGGGCAGTTGTCCACTAACAATATGATTCTTCGGTTGTTACGTCGTAACTCGCCATCCCATTCCCTCAATTCATTCGCAAAAATCTCTAACATCATCCATGCTTTTTTATTGAATTTGTAATTTACTGGCAACTGTACGACATGTTTAAAACATCTAGGGTTTTGGATTTCCGAATAACCAATAGCTTTCTTTTTTCTGTTCCTGTTAAATTGGCCACTACACAGTGATTCTTTCTTTGGAAAGCTTTCCACCCTTACATTTCTTACCTTTGAATCTCAATGTTCTATCAGGTGTAAGCTTGTAGAAGAACCCGGTTTCATCTCCATTGAATATGTCCTTATCCCCAAAACCTTTTCTAATTACTGGCCACTCGTTTACAACGTCCATATCAACAGCAGAAGATTCTCCAACAATTTTTCCACTGTTTGTATTATGCCTTTTTTTAAACCTTTCGATCCAGCTTCTACTAAACGTAGGTTCTTTATCTTTTTCCAGCTTTTTTCCAAGGTCTTCAGCTTTCGATTGCAATATAGCACCGCTGATGGTCAGACTTTTATTTCTTTGCTGAGAAAACCATTTAAAAAGCCCCTGATCAACATCAACATTCGTAGGCTTTCTGATTTTTTTACATTTTCGTTTATCCCTTTTTCAAACATTTTTAATATTTTTTCAAATTGTACCAACCTGGAAATAAAATATCGAATTTTAATAAACGATAGACGGGAGAGTAAAAATTAAAATTCAATTCAATAAAATATGCTATGCAGTAGATTAGGTACTCATCGTTGATTTACTTAATCCCGTTTCCAAACAAACTTCGCTGTGTTTCGCACCTCGTTGCAATATTTTAACAATGTCGTGTTTATTATTCAAAGTAAGAGATTTACTGGTTTTCTTTGAAATTGTGTCACTCATATTGACGATTGTACGTTCGTCTTCAACGCATAACACAGAATAACGATTACTATTACTAACGAAACGAACTGACGGCGGCCACTTACAGAATTCGGTGAATCCCAGCACCAGCGGTAAAATACCGTTTCAGGTTCCTTATAAATGTGCGATCGAAAGAACTCAAGGAATCCCCAGTGCCAGCGGTAAAATACCGTTTCAGGTTCGTTATAAAAAAAATTTAAGGTTCGTTTTATTCGAAAGTTCGTTATAAAAGGGTTTGTTATTTGCGAAAAAATTAACACACGTTTAGTAATACCGAAGTTCGTACCTATAGATTTGGTTCGCTATAAACGAAAGTTCGCAATAAGCGGGTTCGTTATAGGCGGGCATTACTGTAGTTTATATTGGATTTAAAATATTTTGGAATGTCCTTTTGCCCTTGTTAATGATACTTCTTTGAATCTTTTGTCTGATTTTAGTAAATTTTTACTTATCTATCTAATTAAATATCCATCTTGAATTTACATTCGTTGCGAAAGCTTTTTTTTCGGACGCATTTTCAATGTCCAAGAACTTCATGCAGCTTTTTGTTGTTTTTCTAGCTAAAAAAAGTATATTTGGAATAATAGGCTCTGCCTTTTATTCTACACATTGTACTATTTTAGCTCAGAAAAGTTTTGGCTTTGTTATTATAAAGTAGCTTAATATAAAATTTTAGAATAAAAACATATTTTGTACGTTTTTAATGAATAAATCACATTTCATACTGTTTTTCTTTTCTTTATTTAATTATATGATTATATATAGTTTTTGTCAATTGTCTGCATAGCTAGGTGCACTGTAATGTTATAAAAATGTGCATTTATGCCTCTTAATGGCAGCTACACACCAGCACGATCTTGGAAACGATCACTGCCACCGTGGCGGCCAAATGACAGCATAGGATCGCCACCGTGATTGCTGCCGAGAACGCTTTAGTGTGAGGATTCCTTAAATTACTTATTATTAACTGTTAACACCTAACAAATAGGTTCTTTTTGTCCTGTCGTTACGTCACTGGATATCCGAAATAATTCTACTATAATATAAAATTACGCATCGCAATCCTTTCTGTAAGTTTTTTTATTCAAGGGGCCACATAAAGAAGCCCTCTATAGGCCAAACGGTTAAACTTTAAACAAAGTTACTTGCGCCTTCCTATCTTAACCCGTTACAGTTAATTAGTCATCGTCAATCTTCTTCAACTTCCGGATTGTAAACGGAAGTGTCAAATTTTTAGATTTTCGGCTAAACCGGAAATCGATGTTATTTGATAAACTTTAAAATAGAGAGCCATAACTGGTCCGAAATAAGAACAGTTCATCTTTATAATATGACGCTTGGTTTTTAAGCAAAAAAAAAACGCAAATATCATGCAATACGAAAAATAAGAAATTGATTCTCCTTATGATGTGTCACCGTCAGAGCCACAAAAATTCTCCCCTTCTAACAAATCTTGGTGTTATCGTGGCAGTAGGTTAAAGTTCGGAATTGAATATAAAGATGCTTGGGGGAAATGACGTGCTCTACTAAAATATATAAACCCCCGGAAAGCTTACATATGAAGAAATATATTTTACAACTACACCCATTCTGAAATATTGCAAAAGAGCTTCTCGACTGGCTCGTTTCGCGAATCAGGTATTAAGTCGAAACACGAAATACAAGTGATGAAATAAATAATTAAGACGGAAGTAAAAGGTTAGTTTATTATTTACACGTTTAGAATTTATTTCGGTATTTTATAATGTGAAGGAGTGGACGATTAGATCTACGACACCTATGTTTCTACGCCCCTACCGTCTACTCACCATTCATTCATTCGTCCATTGGTTGATTCGTCCGCACTGTCCTGGTGGTCCGTACGATTCATTGCGCGGCGATTCTGGGGCAATAATGAATTAAGCTCTGACCTCGGCGAACCATTCATTCGCATCAAATCTTTTGTTTTTTGTGTATTGTCAAATATTAAAATACATGAAATCCATGCGAACGAATTAAATAAAAATGAATGAAAATTGTGGATTCGTATTAGAGTTCATAAGTTCTATTCGTCATGTAGAACTTATGAACTGAACCGAATAGTGAGTAGCGGGCATAATACTTTCGCTTCATCACCAATATTGAATGCCGAATGCGTTTTTTTCGAAAAGTTGAGTTTTTGTGTGTGTAGATGTTACTTCCCTTATAAAAGGGAGGTATTATAATCGTGAAAAAAATCACCCTCCCAGGATTTTAAAGATGTTTGCGTTTTAGGACCCCTAGATGCAAAAAAACATGTTTCGGTCTATCTTTCTGTACGTTGCGGTCATCCTGTCTATTGGTCTATACACGGCATAGTCAAATACTACACTATTGTGTTGAAGTACAATTTTTTTAAAATTTAACCTAAATTTAAATGGCTATAACTTGTAAACAAAATGGTTTGTTTACAAACGGTTTGTTACACTTTATAGGCGTATGTTTTGTTAATATTTTTTTGGTATGTGTGTTTTAAGGGTTGCTTTGGTCTGATATGTACGAGGGATAAGACAAAAGCAGTTTTTTTAAATAATTTATCGAGTTAGCTGTTACTTGATGGAAATTCATTTGACTAATATAATAAATAAACAAACTATATTTCTTTAGTTTTTTTTTCACTAATTTATTTCCGTTTGACAGCTGTTTCGACACATTGTGTCTTTTTTTAACAGTAACCTACCTAACCCTAGCAGATTTTAGCTATAAAGATTTAACAGTGGGGAATCGTTTACGTCCAGTTGATCGTACAATAAAATATTATGGTTTTTCCTCTTATTAATTTCTAGGCTTTCCAAGTAATTTAACTTATAACTTTTATTGGCTGAATGCAACGTTTTGAATTCGTTATTAAAATTATGATTTGTTTCTAATAAATGTTTTGCATAAATAGAATCAGTTGTTTGTTTAATATATGATGTTTTGTGTTCTTTGATACGTTTGTAAAAAGATCTACCCGTTTAACCAATACATACTCTTTCGCAAGAACAACATTTTAATTCACATACCTCCTGATTTTTGGTTCTTATTTGTATTAGACTCCTTATTCTTATTATATCTACCTAAAGTATTATTGGTATAAAAAGCTACTTTATAATTAGTTTTTTAAAATATTTCTCTATTTTAGTGCTAATTTTTCCGGTATATGTTAATGGATTAAACTTAATATTGTCTTTTGTATTGAAATTAGGATAAACGAAATTGAGTGCATTTTTATATTGTTTTCTATTTATGATTTTGCCTATTGTGGTTGCGTAATAACCGTTACTAACTGCAATCTGTTTTATAATATTAAGTTCCTTTTTAAAATTTTCTGTTGACAGAGGTATATTAATTAAACGATGTACAAAACTATGAAAAGCTGCCATGTTGTGTGTAAATGGGTAGTTTAAAGTAATATGTATTGTTATACCTGTATAGGATGGTTTATGATAAATTTCAAAATCGTGTTTATTATTAATGTTCCTGATTTTTAAATCTAACAGTTTTATGGAGTTGTTTTATATTTTTTATATTTTAATGTAATTTATTAATAAAATTTAGAAAGAGGCTTAAGTCTCTTTCTCGTACAGGGTGATTATCTATTATTTGTTCTAAGTTATCAAGAAATATTTCAGCTAAAATAGAACATAACGGGTTACCCATTATTAAACCTTCTTTACTTAAATAGATCGAGGTATTAAATTCAAAGTAATTTTGATCAAGGCACACTGCCAACAAATCTAATGTCATTCTTAACAATAGAGTTGATTTTGTTTTTTAATAGCAAATTATCTACCAAGTTCATAGCTTCAATAGCTTCAAAAGACACAGTGTGTCGAAACAGTTGTCAAATGGAAATAAATTAGTGGATATTACTAAACAAATATAGTTTGTTTATTTATTATACTAGTAGTTTTTTTTACACGAACTTTATCAAGAGCGAGAATTTGTAAATCTGAATTTATTTTGATTTTATGTGTATGTACTTAGTAAATGGGTTTTTAGGAAAAAAACTGATTTCTCTAAATTTTACGATTTTTTTTTCTTATAATACGCATTTTTTTCAACACTTTTCTCTCTTAATTAAAAACTCTTATTAAAAAGATTATTCTTTTGATTGTTTTGGTTTCTCGAAGGACGTTATTACCCGTAGCCTGAGTAATTTTGATTACTTTTTAAACTTAATTTTTTTTCATAAAAACTACTTTCTTGTAAAATTTCCAATGCTAGGCACTTTTTAATTAAAGTTATACCTAACTGAGTATGTTTTCTTCTTTACTAGTAAGCCTTTGTATATCGAGTATATTTGTATATAATTATTAAAACCTTTGTACAGGTTGGGGTACAACTTACCCGTCCGTCTCTAACTATTGAACGGTTCTTTCTTTTTAAATGAACCTTCCAGGATATATGCAGATCAGATAGGGCTACATTCTTAGATATTCTCAGGTATACAGGGTTACATTTCTTTTAATGGATTACACTGTATTTTATTGAATATTTGAATTCCCCAATAAAAGTAATGTTAAATTTTAATTAATTAAAGGTTGCCTATACCTAAAAAAATTAATTAAAAAACTATTGGATTTAGATATAACTAGAGAACTCTAAATTGCATTTGAATGTGTAATTAAATTTCTTAAAATTAATTTTCATGGTTTGCTTGCAAACGTTTTTTTACATTTTGTAAGCTTATGTTTTAATAAAATGTTTTGGGATTTAATGTTTTGAACAAATTTTTTTCCTAATAACCCATTTAATAAGTATATATATATATATAAAACCAAAATAATTTCAGTTTTGCAAATTTTCGCTTTTGACAAAATTCAAGTAAAAAGAACTATTTTTGTCTTAACCCTGGAAATTTTGATGCGAATCCAAGATAGCGAAACAAAATGGCGGCTTAAAAACATTTAAAAAATCAGCCTGTAAAACTGCTTATTAGATTGACCTCAAATTTTTTTTTAAATTAAAGGTCATATGTAACATTTTGGTTTATCTTGTAAGTTTTATATTGGACATAGACCTCTGAGACTGATGAAGTGTCGGAAATTTGAACAACAAAGAAACAGTTTTTTTTTCCGACAAATAGAAGCCGCTATAATCAAGCCTTTAAAAAAAGTCAAAAACGCCATTTCCCCATCAAAGTAAATATATATAGCTTCTGGTCATTCTGCGATGTGAAAATTCAGGATTCCTTACCTCTGTGATACCATCTTCCAGTGACCCACACACGCTAGCTGCAAATGGGTCTCTCAGGGATTTTGTTGGTTTAAAACTCTAATGTGGAATAGTCGCTTTACAATATTGAAACGGTTTGAGAAGCTGCACGTTTAAAACATAAAACCGTTTTTTACTACCCTCATAAAAGGGAAGTATTGCAATAGTGAAAAAAATACCCTCCGAGATTTTTTCAAATCTTTACGTTTCTGGGTCCCCAGATGACGAAAAACATGTTTTCTCGACTGCGTCGGTCTGTCTGTCTGTCTTTTTGTCTTTCTGTCTTTCTGTCTCTCTGTCGGTCTGTCTGTTCGCGGCATAGCTAAAAAACTACTTATCCTACTTTAAATTTTGGTCCAAAATTAATGGTCTTATAGGGATGAGCTGGTAATATTTTGGTAAAAATCCAATATGGCAAAACAAAATGGCGGCTTAATTAAAAATTCAGCAGGAAAAAATTACTCAATGAACCGAGTTGTGCCATAACTAATTGTAGTATAGAGATGAATTAGTAAAAGTGTGGTACTAATTCAAGATGGCGGAACAAAATGGCGGCCAAATAAAATTTGTGTAATCTGAAAATATCACCCTCTCACGCTTTACATATCTTTGCTTTTTGGCGACTAGATATCAAATAATATGTTTTATCAAGTCCATCGGTCCGTCTGTCGGTTAGTCTGTCTGTCTGTCAGTTTCCGGCATACCTTAAAAACTACATATTGACTTCAAACTTTTGTCAAAAATTAAAATTCATATGTGGATGACCTGGTAATATTTTGGTAAAAATCCAATAAGGCGGAACAAAATGGAGGCCTAATGAAACGTTAAAAAAATTATTATTTAAAAACTAATTATCCAATTTGCAGAAAAATCAAGTATTATGTGGGAGTCAACTGGTAAAAATCTTGGTAAATTTATAAATTTAACCTGAAAAAAACTACTTAATGAACTGATTTCAAATTGTGTGCCATAGCTTATTGTAGTATAAAGATAAACTAGTAAAAATGTGGTCCTAATTCAAGATGGCGGAACAAAATGGCGGCCAAATAAAATTTTTGTAATCTGAAAATTTACCCTAGCAGGTTTTACACATTATCTTTGCGTTTTAACGCCCCTGGATACCAAAAAATATGTTTTATCAATTCCGTCGGTCCACCTGTCGCTTTGTCTGTCTGTCAGTTCGCGGCACAGCTGAGTAATTTTACTCATTAGATTGACTTCAAATTATAGTGAAAAATTAAGGCTCATATGGGCATGACCTGGTAATATTTTGGAAAAATCCAATAGGCCAGAATAAGATGGCGGCCTAGTGAAACGCTAAAAAATTATTACTAAAAAATCTAATTATCCAATTTATCTCAAATTTCGCAAAAAAATTAAGTGTTACATAAGAATGAACTTGTATCATTTTGGTATGAATACAAGTTGGCAAAACAAAATGGCGGCTTAATAAAATATTTAAAACACCTATCTGAACAAAGTACTTATTATATTAATTTCACATTTTGTGTGATATAGAGATAAGCTGGTAAAGTTGTGTTACGAACTCAAGATATCGGAAAAAAATGGTGGTCAAATAATATATTATGATAATAAACTGGTGCGAATTCAACTTGACGTAACAAAATTGCGGGGTGTGTCAATGTAAAAACTACTTATTGAGTTCATTTTAAAGTACGCCCAAAATCAAGCGTGGCGTAGGTAGAAGCTGGTAAAATATTGATAGGGATCCAATATATTGGAACAAAATGGCGTACAATAAAAAATGTTTGAAAAGACAGTATATACAAGGTGTCCCGAATTGCAGTGTCCAAACTTTAACAGCGCATCCTGCATTCAAAATAAGCCCTAATTTTCTATATAAACATATATCGGCAAATGCTTCGTTTTCGAAATACAGGGTGTTAAAGTTTTAAGAAAAAAATGTTATTTAGTCATAACTTTTTTAGTACTTGAGATATTGTTATTAAATTCGGTAAACAGCATTTGAGTAACAAAAGGCATTTTTTGATTTAAAATATTTTTTAATTCTTTATCAGTGGCGTCCGTACAGGATTTTTTATTGAATATTCTTGAAGAAAAAATGGTACGCTACTGCTTTTTCTGAAAACAAAAATCATTCCTAAAATCCCCACTCAGTATGGAGCAAATTTGATCTCTTGCCTTTTTTTCGTGCGATGCAAGGATTTCGAGTTAAAAACTATTATTGTTAATTATTGTTAATTATTTCAGTGGCAAAACCTTTAACATCTTGGTATGCCATGATTGCATTTTTGTGACAATTGAACAATTGCTAGTTTCGTCTTTAAAGTGTAACATTTGAGTTTTTAGAGTAAATAAATGTCAGGTACATTACAGTTTATACAAAAAGGTAATTATCAGTCTAACTAGTGATTTCAAAATGGTGTTATTCAGTAACTTTGAGTATGCTGATATTCATTTCGTTTATGGTTTCTGTAATGGAAATGCAAATGCAGCAGTACGGGAATACCAACGAAGATTTCCAAATAGAAGATTACCTAAACCTAAACCTAAAACGCATTTAATGTTTAGGAATTTTGGACTCAAAAAGAATCCGAGAAACGAAGGTAGGAGAAATGAACAATATTTGAAACGTAATTTTAAATAAGTTTGACAACGATAGGACATTAAGCCTATGAAGAGCAGCTCATAATTTACAAGGCAACGCAGTTTTTGTTTCTAAAAATAAGGTTCATCGCGTTTTGAGGAAAGATCACAGTAAGCCATTTCAGATGCAGCCAGTTCAAAACTTACAACCTGGTGATGCCGAAAAACGTGTCAGTTTTTGCAGTTGGTTTTTGAGCCAAATAGAGGAAGACGAGAACTTCTCAAAAAAAATTTTATGGACTGATGAAGCCACATTTACCCGAAGCGGCTCAGTAAATTTCCATAATTTATGAATCTGGAGCCATGACAATCCACGTGTTGTACTAATTAGAGCATTTCAGCAAGAATTTTCTGTTAATGTTTGGTGTGGTGTAATAAATGAAATTTTTTGCGGGCCCCATATTCTACCACCACGCCTAGGTAGACAGTTATTTAATGATTTTCTGCAAAATGAGTTATTTCAATATCTAGAAAATATTCCTCTAAATCTTAGAAACGAATTCTGGATTCAAATGGACGGGGCACCCGCGCATTTTGCACTTGTAAATCGCGAGTGGTTAAATAATAATTATCCAGAAGGGTGGATTGAACGATTAGGAGCTACAGCCTGGCCACCACGTTCCCCTGACCTCACACCTGTCGACTTTATACGCCATGCCACTGACACAGTTAAGAGCAGATGCCGAAAATGTGTCGAAGTTAGAGGAGCTCATTTTGAACAATTATTGTCAATTTTAAGGCCCACATTAATCCTGAATGATATTTAAAGTGCTCTATAATTTTTTTTTACGATCTAAGTTAATAAAAGTTGAATTCTAGTTTTTGTAAAATTAATTACGAACTTAGTTAATAAAGTGTAGTTTCTGTAAAACGAAGTATCATCTTCAAAATTGAATTAATTCTAATTACCGTTTTACAAAATGAATCGACGATTTTAGAATTATAAACTCATCTGTCATACTTTAAAGACGAACCTAGCAGTAGTTCAATTATCACAAAAATGCAATCATGGCATACCAAGAGTCGACAATGAAGGAATGATGGTAAGTACCAAGGACATTAGATTTTAATAGGTTGCCTGCTAACTTCTGCGATGTCACCCTGATAACCCAAATATAATGCAAATCTCCATTACAACGGGTCGATGACGTTATCTCTCCTTAGTTGTCAGACAAGCTTTTATTTTAGAAACCCTACATACGTTGTTCAGAAATTATGAACTCACCCGGAATGCATGAAATAAATATTGGAAACCAAATAATTTTAAAAACTTGCTGTTACAATCCCACCTTAAAGGTTTTGCTACTGAAATTAACAATAATGGAAATTTTAACTCTGCCATACATAAAAATGGTTTTTAGTTTTTTACTCGAAATCCTTACACCGCACGAAAAAAAGACAAGGGATCAAATTTGCTCCAAACTGAGTGGGGATTTTAGGAATGATTTTTGTTTTCAGAAAAAGCCGTAGAATACTATTTTTTCTTCAAAAATATTCAATAAAAAATCCCGTACGGGCGCCACTGATGAAAAATTAAAAAATAATTCAAACCAAAAATGCCTTTTGTTACTCCAAGGCTGTTTACCAAATTAAAAAACAATATCTCAAGTAATAAAAAAGTTATGACTAAAAAACAATTTTTTTCTTAAAACTTTAACACCCTGTATTTCGAAAACGAAGCATTTGCCGATATATGTTTATGTAGAAAATTAGGGCTTATTTTGAATGCAGAATGCGCTGTTAAAGTTTGGACACTGCAATTCGGGACACCCTGTATGTATTTCTAAATAACTATGTACTGAACTAAATTGGTTTGCACTTCACTATTTCTAATGAAAGGAAATATTCATAATAAGGGAAGTTCCGGGTAAAAGAAATTTACCAATTATTTAAATGTTTATAACAAAAAATTTAGCAATAGAACATAATATTCTGCAAGTGGCACAGTCATAACAAAATCGATAACGCTCGCTGTTTATATTATTAAAATAGCTCAACATGTTAGTTTATTTATAAAAACTGCTTCGATATATTAATTATAATTAAACTGGATAATCTGAATAGTACCAACAAATGCAAATTGGCTTATATAGATGATATATCATGAATAACCCCTATTTATTTTTAATATGTTACTAAAATGTAAATAAAATAAGCCGTGTAATTTCAAACTAGTTAAAATAATACGCAAATACAAAATGAAATATATTCCAACAACGCGGTTGCTTCGAAATAGACACCTGCATAACATTTAACTTTATATTTATAATAATATAATGAACTTTGGCAAGCGATATTAACACACATTTTTAAATTCATGCAAATAGTTTAACAGGCTTGATAATGTTATAGAATTTTGTATATTAACATATTTAGTGGTTTTGCTTTTAAATCGGTTTTTATTTAAAAAATAAAAGCTAAGAAAAAACAGGAGATATCTTACACAAAAGCAAAATTTAAAACTAAAATAAAATAAAGCCCAATTCAGGTACAAAATACAAATCAATGATAAAAACTCAAAAATTAAGAAAATCAAAAAAATTTTTTTCGTGCTTTTGCAATGGCAAATTGATTTACTAGATCCTGAATATCCATTTTTGAGGCTGTGCTGGATTCAATTGCCAAAATTGAGAGGTCATGTAGCCTATGCTGAGTTAAAGAATTCCTCAAATAATTTTTCAAAATCTTTAGTTTGCTAAAAGACCTTTCAGCCTTGGCAACTGTTAATGGTAGCGTCAAAAACAAAATTAAAAGCATAATAACTTGATTCAAGTCACTTTCAAGAACACTATACTTGTTTAGCAATAAATCGATTAAATCACGAACACTCATATTCTCTTTCAGTTCATCTCTTAACAAGTAAACAACATTAATAAACTGAATGCTAAGACTAGTATGAAAGACATCACAATATTTGTTTTGCACTAAATTACAGGACTGTACTAATTCATCTTCACTCATTTTTCGGTTCCAAAAACTGAACTGTTTGACAGTTGATCGAAGCTTTTGAATCGAGTGCTAAGCCTTTCTATTGTAGTATCTAATACGTAATAAAAAACATTAATTTTAAATACATTTTCTTGATTTTGAAAATTATAATAATTAGCTAGCTCGTCAAAATGCTTTTTTACTTTTGGTTGACGTTTTTGTTGAAATTATGGGTCAATTCCCCATTTTTTCTTTGGTACTAGCGAATGTTTTTGCTGCTTCGCTTAGGTCTAAATTACGCTTTTGTAAAATTTTAGATGACAGATTTATTTCGGATAATATTTCGAACATTAATAGAGTATGTAAAACAAAGTTAAATGTTTCCATACTTTTTTTAAAATTTTTCGCTTGATCAAGTTCGTCTTTTTTTTTGCTTTTAAGAATTATTTCCGTAAGTGCCTTAATAATATCTACATATCGTAATTTCACAGCGGTAACAGATACTAATCGCCCCGCCCATCGTGTTGGATTAATTTTTTTTAAGGCTATATCCGATTCACTTGTAAAAGTTCCCAAAATGTCCCAACGATTAATGCTATTGCCAAAAAAAGAATACAAACTTTGTAAAATCGTAAAATATCCATCTACAACTTGACAACTCTTTACAGCATCTAGTATTATCAAATTAAGATTGTGACAAGCGCAATGAACGTACTCAGCATTTGGTTGAATGGTTTTAATGTTCTGCTGTACACCATTGTATACTCCGCTCATAACGCTTGCACCATCATATCCTTGGCCATAATATTTCTGGATATTAATGTTTTTTTGTTTTAATATATATTCATTACAGTTCCTACCATTTTTACATTACATTTTTTTTCCACAAATCGTAGATTTTGCAAGCTTGAATATGAAAATTTGATGTTCCATGCTGCTGAATTTTAAGGCTTAAATTTTTCCATTCACGAACTCCCGTACACCACTGATTTTTTTTTCTGGAAAATAACCAGCATGGTTCACAGTAAGCCGAATCTAATATTTTGGAATAACACAACCAAAGTCGAGGCACTATTCCGTACTTAGTTTGTATATTATAATAGTTAACAGAAAATTTTCTGCTTTCCTGTTTTGGATCTCTAGGGAATTGACATGTTGGTCTGCATGGTTCAGAGTTAATTATAAGTTTTCTAACTTTGTCATTCAGTTCAGAATCTAAAAAATTTCCCATATCGGTACTAGCTAGGATTGTATTGACATTTTCACTTTCATTAATGATTGGAGTTTTTTCCTCAGATTCTTCATCTTCGAGGCTAAAACATCGGGTTTCGGAATTTAGTTCGTTTACTAATGTTATGGATGGATTGATTTGAGTTTCGGTTTCAGCAGTATTTATTTCCGATTCAGTTTCAATGGGTGTTCTAAAAAAAGCGTCTAGTTTTGGTAGTTTTTGTATTTTTAGTTCTTTTTCTTTTTTTAATTTTCTTTTCAGTGCACCGCTTTTAATTTTCTTTTCAGGATTCATTTTTATATATCCGCGTTCTTGTCAAACCTAAAAACTACAAATTCATGTAACGACGCGCTTGTTTTCCGCGTCATAACCAATACTTCCGCCCTAACCAAGAAGGGTGTATCTGCATTTTCCTTAACCACAATTACAGTACATTTTTCTGCATCTTGTCCACTATGAAAATATTATATCTGAATAATAATATGGTTTTCGTCCAAATTAAAGATAAGGAGATAGATGATTTAAAAAAAAAAACAGTTTTTATATGACCTAAAAGATTTAAGGACTGCAAAATATGTATATATTAGGCATATTTTGTATAACACATCATATGCTTAAATGCATTTTTTTAACTATTTATGTCTGAAAATGAGGATTTTTCAGATTTTTGAAGGCTGTAAAACATTTGAATTTAGGCATATGACATGTTATACAAAAACTGTTAGTTTTTACGGTAGAATGAAGAAATTCCATATAAAAAAAAGTTTTTTTTTGTTCTAAAAGTTTCTGGACGCTCCCTGTATATCTAAAAGTATTTTAGGGTTTTGCATCTCCAAAAACCCTGTAACTTTTAAATTTTAAAGTTTTTTTCTTATCTCTAATAGGAAAGCAGCTACAGAAGAAATACAGATAAAACGCGGACCCTGTGTACGAATTTAACTGGACCTATAGTTAAAACTTGTAAAAACCTCTCGGAAACAATGTAGGGCCCCCTCCCTATAAGGTATTTTTGTGAGTGTTGCGTAAGATTCGGATTCCCATATTCCCAATCATTAATGGTTTCCGACATATTCGTTAGGAGTTAATAAATATTTAAATAGACATTTTTAATCAGCAATATTTCAGTAAAAAAATTAAGAAACGTGCCTTTTTTGCTAACTATAACCAAACCTTATCCTATACCAAACCAAAACCCCCCGGTAAATATGTTTATAAAAAGCGAAGGTTTTTGCTTAATACAAACTATAAGCATATCGCGATACATAGGTATTACGGTAGAAGATATAAAGTACTAAAAAAATACAAGTATCTCAAAACTAATGTGTATGCAGATGCACCTCTCTTCTCTATTGTTTAGCAAGGTATAAATAAATAGATTACTTACCCTTCTACAGCGACTGACGAAAACCACTGAATGACAAAATTACTAATAGACTAATCTAATAGTTACACCAATCTAAGAATCCCAAAACAAAAGAAAACGGAAAATTGCAAGTTTAGACGGGCTATAGCGCGGCGGTCAGCGTAATAGCACCAAGCGTTGCCACTGTTGCCAGACGTTTTAAATAATTATTATTTTAGGGTCGGTACTATAAATTAAGAGAACATAAGAACGTGTACTGTAAATATTCTTAGCCATTCATTTGTTTTTGTTGTTCGCTTGTATACTGAATGACCATATTAGTGTTTACGAATTAATTAATAAATTTTATCTGTAACATTTTCCATAATTTTAAAGGAACGAAAAGGGGCCCTTAGGTGTACGAATTAATTAATAAATTTTATTTATACCATTTTTCATAAATTTAAAGAAACGAAAAGGGGCCCTAGCGGGCCCCCTTTGGTGTTGGGCCCCTAAGCGTTGCTTATACTTGCTTATGAATAGCTCCTCCACTGCTGTCCCTCGGTCTGTCTGTTAGTCTGTCTGCCTGTTCGTGATATAACTAAAAAACTAATCACCTGAGTCACTTCAAATTTTGGTCAAAATTTGAGGGTCATATAAGGATGATATGATGCAATATTGCGAAAGAAAATAGAGGACTAGTAAAATGTTAAAAAATTATTGCCAAAAACTATTTATCCAATTTTCCCGAAATTTTGTACAAAAATCAAGTATTACATGGGAATCAACTGATAATGTCATTTTGATACAAATCCAAGATGGCGAAACCAAATGGTGGCTTAGTAAAATACAAGTCAACTTGTAAAATCTTCTCATTAGATTGATTTCAAATTTTGTGCAAGAATTAGACGTAATATAGATGAACTAATAAAATTGTGGAACGAATTCAAGATGGCGGAACAAAACGGCGGCCAAATATTCTCAAGTCCGTCTGTCGGTCTGTCTGCCAGTTCACAGCATACTTAAAATACTACTTATCCAATTGACTTCAAATTTTGGTAAAACATTAAGGGTTATATCGGGATGACCTTGAAACATTTTGCTGAAAATCCAATATGGCGGAACAAAATGGCGGACTGGACAAATGTTAAAAAAACTGTTACTAAAAACGGATTAGTCAATATCTCAATTTCGGGCTGATTAATTAAATCTTTTATTCGCCCGCCATTTTGTTTTGCTATCTTGTATTCACACCAAAATGTTACCAGTTAATTCCTATGTAACACTTGGTTTTTGTGCAAACTTTGACCTAACTTTTTTGATATTAAATTTTTTAAACGTTTCACTAGGCCGCCATCTTGTTCCGGAATACTGAATTTTTACTAAAATATTACCAGGTCATCCCCATATGACCGTGAATTTGTGACTAAAATTTGAAGTCAATCTGACAAGTAGTTTTTAAACTATTCCGCGAACTGACAAACAGGCAGACAAATCGACAGACGGACCGAATGAATTGATAAAAGATTGTGTTGGCACCTAGGGACGCTAAAAAATGAAAAACCTGAGAGGGTGATGTTTTTCACATTACACATATTTTATTTTATTTTATTTCTTCTCTATACACACAACTAGTTATAGCATATAGTTTGTGCATTAATTAGTTTTCTCAGGTTAAATTTTTAAATAATTTATTAATCCGCCATTTTGTTCCGCCATCTTGGATTCATATCAAAATTTTACCAGTTGATTCCTAAATAATATTTTATTTTTGAGGAAAATTTGTGACAAATTGGTAAGTAGTTTTTAGTAATAGTTTTTTTTTATTTCACTTGGCCGCCATTTTGTTTTGCAATATTGTTACTGTTAACAGGTCATCCCCATATATCCTTAATTGTTTACCAAAATTTGAATTCAATCGGGTAAGTAGTTTTTTAGCTATGCCGCGAACAGACAGACAGACCGACGGAATTGAGAAAACGAGTTTTTCAGCATTTAGGAACCCTGAAACGATCAAAATCACGGAGGGTGTTTTACAATACTTCCCTCTTACGAGGGAAATAAAAAGGTAATTGAAACATAGCAAATAAATACATGGCACAATTTTACTTGTTTGTTAAGTTTGTTAAACAGAATTATTAAATAACACAACCTTTTATCTTTATTTATAATAATAAACACAAAATTACTAATAGTGGTGTTGAATTCATTTCCAAAATTAGTTACTCCAAACTATTAGCTATTTCCATGCTTCAATTTGTAACATTAACACTAAAATTCAGGAAAGTTTCACTTCAAAACTTCCCGCATTTAATGTAAACGGCGCTATAATATAATCCAGTACAACCAACATATCGAAATACAAAATCAAAACTTTCTCAACTAAAAATTAATTTATCTCTTTGTTTGTTCACGAAGCCTTTGCCTACGTAACTTTTATGACCTCGTCTCCAGGGATATTATTTAACTTTTACATTTGGATCGACTTTTAGCTAAATGACAATATTATAATACCATTTTAGATAAATAAATTAGGCGTAATATCGTGGTTTTTGGGGACTCTAGGCCTACACCTTAAATACTATCCTGACCTATTAAATTTTTAGAAAAATGAGAAGAAATTTATGTGTCATCAGCATATGATACAATTTTATAATAATTTAAAGATTATATATGTAAAGTATAGATAATAAAAAACAAAGGGCTTAAAATTGACTCTTGTAGGACCCCAGATAATATATCTACACACTTTGATAAAGTATTATTGAGGGATATATGTCAATTTCTATTCGTTAAATAAGATTTAATGCTTTGAACTGCAAAACCGTCAAATCCAAAATATTTTATTTTGGCACGTAGTAATTTATGATTAATAATGTCGAATGCCTTAAAATAATCAAGCAATACCAGCATACTGACTAATCCAGAGTCATAAGCCTCGACGATATCACTCGTGACGGTAGCTAAACGCTGTACTATATTGCATATCAGGAATTAAATGATTAAACTTTTTCAAAAATCTTAGATAATAATGGTAATATGCTTACCTCAGATCTGTACCTAGAAAAATAGATCGCAGGTGTTTGTCGAAGATTTTTTTTGGTCTAGTACGTAGATGAAATAAACTATATGGCGACATAAATATATTGCTTAACACGACTTGACACTGTTACTTAACACTTTAACCCCTACGTGTATTAAATTGATACACAAAAGTACTTCCCCTTAACAAGTTTTGTAGTCTTGGGCTGTGGTTACCAATTTTTTTTTCCGGTTTGGAGAAATTTTTTGTAAAGAATTGGCGACATTGCTATAGTAACACGTGGATTGCGAACACATGTTTTCCTGGAACGTCGTCGGTTAGTAACTGTTTGTAGTGGCCGTGAATAGTAAAAAACAAGTATTCAGTGAAGTTATAGTGTATAAATATGTCTCGTAAAAGAAATGCCCCACTTTCAAGGGCAGAACAAGAACATTTGACGGATTGTTTGAGTGATATGAGTGACATTGAAGACCCTGTTGATGATTCAGATAATGATCCCTGGTATAAGTCCGAAAGTTCCGAATGTTCTAGTGATTCGTATTCAGAGTCTAAACAACAATATAAGAAAACAAAACAATCTCAGGTATGCTAACTAATATATATTTTTTTTAATTTTCCATAATAAGTAGGTACAATTTTTAGGATAACGAAAAACAAAATGCAGGTTTGGGTAATATACTCGGTAATACAGCTTCATGTTCAAATTCCAGTCAAAATATAGTCAACATGGGCCTGCCAAATGAGGTAAATAAGAAGATATATAGGTCACTAAGGAATTTACTAAGAATTATTTTTTTAGGTTATGTTAGATTCAGATTCGGAAACAATGAATAATCAAAACATGCAGACCGGTATTACTAATGTAAATATAACTCATGTTATATGGGGGGAAGTTGTGGGTAGTTTAAATTATTTTCCGCCTCCACAAGATAGGTTAATAAATATTCATGTTACAACTCGCCAAGATGATAGCCCATGTTCCTTCTATAAACTATTGCTGACAATTTGCTTGACCTTTTGGTGAATGAAACGAATGTTTATGCTGAACAAAAGATTATAGAGGGTATATCAAATGAGTCAATAGCATTGAACTCATTACTTGCTAGTTGGGTAGATACAAACAAAGAAGAGATGTGTACGTTTTTGAGCATTATTATATGGATGGGGCTAAATCCAAAACCAAGTCTTAAAGACTATTGGAGTACAAGTTTCATTCACAAAACTTGCATGCCACGGAGTAGGTTTGAAGCACTTTTAGCTCACCTACATTTTTCAAATAATGAGTTATGTCCTAAAGGAGATCGTCTCTTCAGATTGAGTGCTTTAGTTGACCTGTGCAATAAAAACTTTCAAGCTGTCTATACTCCTGTAGAATACGTTCGCATAGACGAATTTATGATTCCATTTAAGGGGCGTCTATCTTTTTTAAAATACATACCTGGCAAACGTCATACATATGGCGTAAAAATTTTTAAACATTGTGGTCAAAGTGGATACACATTCAATTCAAAAATTTACGCAGGAAAACAAATTAAACCAACTGATCAGCCTGTTACCAGTCATATCGTAATGGAAATAATGGAACCCATTCTTAAAACAGGCAGAACATTAATTACTGACAATTATTATACAAGTGTCAGTCTAGCACACCAACTAAATGATAATAATACTCATTTGAATGGTACATTGAGAAGAAATAGAAAGTACAATCCAAAGCCAGTTTTTCAGAAGAAGCTGGAAAGAGGAGAAATGACAGCTCTTGAAAGCAACACAAAAGTTATAGTAGGAAAATGGGTCGATAAACGTGACGTTTGTTTTTTAACAACAAAATCTCCTCCAGAAATGGTTGAAGTAGAAACGAGAAAAGGAACGAAAAAAAAGCCCAGCACAATAGTAGAATATAATTCTGTTAAATCTTATATTGATGTTTCGGATCAAAGATCATCTTATAGCAACGCAGTTCGAAGATCAATTAAATGGTATAGGAAGGTAGCAGTGGAGCTTCTCACAGGTACTGCAGTTGTAAATGCCCTGATTCTTTATAACACCGCAATGGACAAGAAAATGGACATAACGATCTTCAGAGAACTCTTGGTTGCTGAACTATGTGAAAAAACTGAGACTCCCATTGTTCAAGAAAATATACATAAATTGGAAGAGTATGATAAAAGAGGTCGCTGTGTTGTATGCTATAGTTCTTTGTCGGAGAAGTATGGTCGAGCAAACGCAACAAAAAGTTCAAAGCAGTGTTGTACAAGATGTGCAGGTTGCCCTGAAAAAAAGGTTATGTGCGTAAATTGCTTTTTTAAGATTCACAATGCTACCTTAAAACAAAAGAATTAATTTACCTTTTTTGTACCTGTATTTTTTGTGTGTAATAAATAAAAATAATAAATATTCTTGTGTATTTTAATACACACAGGCTGTTTACGTTGACATTAGTTAAATTCATAACTATAAACCACATGCATCAAAACTGATCACAGTATTTCACACCTTCTTAACAGCGTGTATCAAATGTGATATTCAGTACTCTATTTAAAGTTAAAATTTACCAAAAAAAAATAGTTGGGTTGATGGATCCATTTCGCAAAAATGACATCTGAGGGTCAAAGTGTTAAAACCTCACTCGGTTAATATTAAATGATTATTACCAGAACTTTTAAAAAGCTATTCGAGTTCCTTACATTTTTATAAAAGACATAATTTTACACCAGCGTTGAAGAAATATACTTAAAGACCCAATGCCAATATATTAGTTAATCAAACTACAACTTTATTCAGCCCACGTCATGTACGACTCTTAGATTATGTTTATTTCTGCATCGTCCATAAATCTCGAGGAACATTTTGGCTGAAAGCCGCATACGCAAGACAAACCAATCCCGTGCAATTTTTCACCTTGTCAGAGTTTACATGTAAAATATATTTTCTCGAAAGTAAGTAATGCTTTTCCGGACTGCTTATATATTTGAGCGGGACGCGAGTTTACACAAAGCTCCGCCAGGTGAATTTATAAGTTTATATCGTTTGCGGAATCAAGCCTCGCCGTGAGGACATAATCTTATCAGGTGGGCGCCGAGGCGAGCAACGTGGCTCGTAAATAAAAAAAAGGTTTAGTGCTTCTCTAAAGGTGCTAAATAAAGTTACATTTTATATATAATTTGAATTATTAATAGAAATAATTCCTATCTGCCAATTTAATAAAATGTGTTTTAGCTAGATATGGACGACCTCGGATTTTACCTATTGATAGACGATAGCAACTAACGTATCCATTTTAGTTAGTTATCGAGACGTCAAAAGGTCTCGATAGTAAATTATTCCTCATGTATGTATATTCAACATGTACCTCGTTTAGTTCAGAAATAGTTGATGTTATCAACCTTCGGCGATTCTTAAGTTGAAGAGGTTACCTCCCAAAAAAATTGAAGCTGGCAGAGAGACTCTTTTCATTTCAAAAGACAAAAAAAGATGCGCCCTTTCTAACTTCCCAAGGACGTTGTCAAATCTCATCCTAAAGGAAGGGGTGTCACGAGATTTGAATTTCAATTAATTGTTTTCCATACTACTGGAAGTTATCAGGACAAAGCCCTAAGCACCCTATAAGCTGGAAGTCTGAAGAAAATAAAAATTAATGGCATAACTTGATAACTCCTATATAGGAAGTTGGCAGCCTCTCTGGCTATCAATAGAGTCATCTATTTTTGTGAAGTTACCAATACAAATCTTCTTTCGAAAAGCAATTTTGGTTGCAGGTTTTCGGGTACACCTTGAAAAATTGATTGATAATTGACTGTGACTTAGTTAGGAAGAACTCTATATCGATTATTAAATGCTGATAAAATAAAGATTTGGAGGGCTTTTCAATAAAACACTGTGTAAAGTGTAGACTGACAAATTTTAATGATCTCCTTTTTTGTTTTTTTTATGAATCGTTTTATAAAAAAAATTTAAAATGTACAATTTAAGTGATATTAAAAATAAAAAGAAATACATTTAAGAAAATACTAGGTAAAAATATTAAATATATCAAAGATGTGAAATGTGATAGTAAGTTATTACCATTATATCAACCTGTGAACATCTAACGCAAATAGGTATATATGAAAATTAAATTAAATAGCCCACAGGGAAGTCAAAAATTCATGAATTTTTTTCTTTACCACACTGCCGCAAAAAAAAGATATAAAAATATAAAAGCTTTTGCCAAGGCTGTTTTACAAAAAAATAGGTTACATTCCTTTCTGCAACCTTATACAAAATTTTTAAATATAAAATTAAGAATTAAATCCCCGTAGTCTTACAGGAAAGAACTCCAAAACCATTTGTAGGACTCTTGGTTTATGTACCCCGAAATTATACCATAAACTTGAAACTATATCATGAAATCCTACAAACGATTTTTTGTCTTAAAATAAAATCGACACGGAATGTGGAGAAACAAGTAATTTACAATAAACACTATTTAGAAACAATGCCTTACCTCTAGTCATTTAGAGGGCTCCTTCGACTTCACCGGTCACCAACAAAGGGAATTTCCAGGCATCTAGAAAGGCTCCTTGAGGAATGGACAGCAAAAAAAAGTTTAGAACGCCATTCTGTTTATAAAAGATTATTGCGAACTAGCTCACAGCAAGAAAATAGTTTGAAAAACGACTTACCACGTCGTTGATCAAACGTCGAACCAAACAAAAACGGGATTAAACTTTAGGGTCAGAAGATATATAGGTATTGGGCTTTAGGGGAACCGCACTTTAAAAAAATTAAGACATATTTTCAGTACTTTTTAAACAGAAATCGGTCTAATGTGACACTTTTATAAAGCCGGACACATGTTGCACCTACAAGGAGCAACATGACATTCCCCCTCCACTATCCTTTCTCAATTCAGAAGGAACTTATGCCAGCCTAACCAACACCGTCTCTACTAGAAATTGTAGTAAATCATCCATTATTCACATTGAGACCTGTTCCTAAATTAAACAGTAAACAGACACTAAGTCTCGGTCTCAGTCAAAGTTTATAATGAAATAAAAATGGTTACACGTGTTTCGCCCGGTCGGGCATCATCAGACCTATCAGAAAAACATATCCTAATTACTAACTAAAAGCCTTTAAATTAAATAGATAAATAGTACCTTTAAAATTAAACAACACGTCACACGTACAACGTTAAATCAGTAAACAATCACATCACATAGTTCGACGGATACTGAAAGAGGCTGAAACGAAATGTGGTCAAATGTATGTATAAAAAACTCCTTATGCTTAAATTATAAATAAATAAGGTAGTATTAAAATTAAAAAAAACCAAAAAAAGAAATATACCAGTGGTGAGATTTGAACCCGTATCTTCTGAATGAGAGGCAAGAGTAATAGATTTTTCTCCCTCCCTGTATTGTAAGCAGACTATTTTGACACTGCTTTGATAGATGTAAGTGAAAGTTACTCAACAAGGTATTCGTTAACGACAGGATGTAAGTCGACTTACATCCCGAGGGAAATAATAATCTAAAATTATTATAAGTAGCTTTAATTTTTGATTTCATTAACATATTACAAAAATCCGGAAAAAAATCTGGTGATATTAATTGAAATGATTATTAATGGTACAATTATTACAATTATTCACATTATTAACAAAATTTGGAAACACGTTTTCTCGTTTCTTCTTGATGTGTATTACATTTTCTGACTCTACAGATCCTTCATTTCTAACCAATGTTTCTGTCACTGTTGAAGCACTGCAAGAGACTTCTGGCTGGGTCTTATTGTATAAAATTTTATTCGCTACTTGGTTTTTATTATTGAGGCTCTCAACTACGTAACTTTCCGCAATAGTAGCGGATTTCCATCCACCATGCCGCTTGATAGCTAATACATCAAAAGTATTTGCTAATAAAGTTGCCGACGTTCTTCTAAAAGAGTGTCCAGTATACATTTTGAAGTTCTCAGACTTTAGAAATTTTGCAATTTTACTTGGAATTGACGAAAACGTATTTTCCCCAACAGGCTGGTTTAAGCACTTCCCATTTTGATATCGCATAAAGAAGCGCGGATTAATAGTCGTCATGTGGGATCTTGTATCAATGTACTTTTGATTTATTTTGAAATGACAAATTTGAGTGTCGTCACTTTTGTCGCTGTAAATCAGGAATGGTCACAATTATGACTTCTTGACTTATTTTAACATTGTCCATTTTCATTTCACAGAGTTCATTAGAACGGCACGCTCCAGCAACGCCCATTACCATTATGACCTTCATCAATAAGTATATATTATCGGGGGCTTCAAGCATGAACTTATTCACATCTTCCCTTTTAAACACATTCGATTTTTTAGGTCTATAGCCATCATTTTTTCTTTTCAAAAATGCTCGGAGTTTTGGATACTTAGAAATATCTGTATTTTCCTCTATAAAAAGGGTGGACTTCAACATCGAATACTCACACCATAAGCTTAATGGGGACTTCAATATAGCACTTTTTTCGTGGAAATACGCCAAAAACAAGGTTTCTGAGACTGCAGTAGCCGTCTTGCTTTGGCACCAATTCTTAAAGGATTTATATGCTGCTTCATACCTTTTTTTCGACTTTTCCGGTATTAGAGATAAACAAGCAATATTCGCTGATACTTCTATGTCTGAAACATCCATTTTGTCCACACAGAATCAAACAATTTGACTTCTTCAAACTATTCGCTATGAATTGTCAACTTGACGTTGTTGATTAAATAAAAACTGTTTATGTTGCTCTGGCAACGGATCACGGCTGCCTTCATAATTTAATGAGAATGCTATCGAATGTAATGTTAATGAAAATCCAAAAATATATCCCGCATTTTCTTGTAAACATACAATACAGGGAGGTGGAAAAATATTGTATACTATATGGGATGTAAGTACATTAACCAGTCTCGAATTTTTATGCCAGTCCTCGCTATCGCTCGGGCGCAAACTCGTCCTCGACGGATAAATGTTACTTATGTCCCTTGTAGTATAAATATTTGTACTGCTATTCGGGACTATAACAATATTTTGTTTGAGATGATTAGTTGTTAGGTAAATTATTAAAGATGAGGTTCGGTTCAAAATTAAATAAATCATTCACATAAAATAAAACAGGGCTTTTCCATCTTCTCCAAAAGGTCCACTTTTTTACCTTTCTGACATTCATGGATAACTGTTACGTCATCCGATGTAAAAAACCGGTGGCCTGTAGTTAGAAGATGGTAAGCTAATGCTGATTTTGTTTCTGTGATATTTGTATTTTTATGTTTGTTGACCAAATGAACGTGCTCTTGGACTCTGGGTGAGATCTTTCGTCCTGACTGTCCTATATACGAGGCAAGACACCCTCCACACCTCAAAGCATAAACACCCGACTTTGATAGAAACTTAGGTTTATCTTTAGTTGTCACTAAACGTCTATTCAGTTGGTTGATGGTTTTAAAGGCGATAGATATATTTAACCCTTTAAAGATTTAGCCAACTGGGTTGGAATATTTCCAAAATAAGAAATTGTTTTAAAAGTTTTGTTATTAATTGAGGCAGCGTGTTTAACGTTTTGTATTTGTTAAAGAACTTAAAATACAATTTGTTCATAGAATTTTGCGAGAAGCCGTTATTAAATGCTATTTGCTTGATACTATTTATTTCTTTTTTAAATGCATCCTTAGATAGGGGTATTTTAAAAAGTCTATAAAATAAAGAATTAAAAGCTGCAAATTTATATGTATGTGGGGAATTAGAACGAAACTGTATAATGTTGTCTGTGGAAGATGATTTTCTAAAAATCTCGAACTCTATTCGGCTACCATTTCTTATAAGCAAAAAGTCTAGGAAAGGCAGCTTACCAAGACTCTTTCTCTCCAGGGTAAAGGTGAATTTGTTGTTTGTTTGAGTGTTTACAAAATTCAGAAAATCAGACAACTCTTGGTCATCTCCATTCCAGACTACGCAAATACCATCCACGTATCTCTTGTGGTCAGCTGGCGCGCAAAAACATGTACAAAGTTTTGTTCGAGGACTAAGGAAAGAAGAGAGATAAGGTTATCTTTAACTATATCTGGAAGATGCGTTTTTACTAATATATCTCAAACTAAATTTACGCACTCACCAAGAGGTATACTAGGAAATAAGTTTTTGACATCTAGTGATATTAGAATAGCTTCATTCGTTATTCTACTAGAAAGCCTGGAAGCGGGTATCGATGAGTCATCATAAGAAGTTATTCCCGCAATGAACAGCTGGAGTTGTGACGTCGCGGCGGCCATAGTGTTAGGCACTGTCATGTCAATGTTCACTTTTCGAAGTTTCTTTACATTGATTATTCCTAAAATAAGTTGTTTTTTCTTGCCTTTTCAAATGAATTTTTAGTTTTTTATACCTGTAAGCATACTTACGAATAACTACAAGTGTATATCGTCGATTTATAATAACTAAAGCTTGATTTGTATTTAAATAATCATAATAGATATATGTGTATTTTGGCTATGATTCCTTTTTTTCTTTTTAGATTATTATAGCAACTAAATCAGTTATCTTAACAATAATTCAAGCTATTGCAAAAAGAAGAAAACGCGGTAGATTCAAGCAGTGTGAAAGACATGGTTTTGATGGAGAACTTCCTATAATCAAAGGAAACAACATGGCAATATCTGAATATTGTCACTGGCTATTTCCTATCTCACATTTGCAGACTAATGAATATTTATCTGCTGCCTCTAGCTGTTTGTTTATTATTTTCAGTAAGAAACACTTTAGTTGGTATGAAGACCATACAATGACGGCAAGAACAGAAAACTAATGGAAATATTTGAAAAAAACCGAAATGCCACCGTTACTCCCACAGCATTATGGCTTGATAAGCGTGGATTTATTGGAGGGAGTACTGATTGCCTGAGGGAGAAGATTAAACACATATTCTTTTTTTTTTATTTAAGTAGATACCTATTCTTTTTAAGTGGAAATAAAGAACCGTAAAATATGTTTTTTGTGTCGTAGTCCCTACAACAAATTATGTAGAACAAAATGTTTAAATAAACCTTTATCTTGTCTTTAATTATAAAAAAGTACTTGTAGTCAGTTATTTAAATATAGACTGTGCTCAGAGGTAGTTAATTCAAGCCCTTACCACCAGTTTACGTAAGGGACAAATGTATTTTAATACATCAGCATTGGGGGAATTTAGTTATATAGAATAACTCTCTATAGAAGTCTAACAGTATTTTACATAAGTGTTGAAAGTGAAAGTTTTCAAACGAGGTAGGTCACTGGAAAAATGATAACTATTTTTCTTATAACCACAAAAAGTCTTCAGTAAGACTTTATTTACTTTTCAACACTAGTTATAAAAAACTGAGTAATTGATATGAAATAGATTAAGACTAGGCACGTCTGATATAAAGTACTTTCTAGCGTAAACAGTGCTTTTTGTCAGTTTCATATGTCGATGCATGTTAAAAAATGTGGTCTAACAAATTTACTTCAATTCCAATTTGTAAAATTAGTTGAAAAGAGAAACAATCAGTTTTCTTTCCTGTCAGAGGAAGGATTTTCTTAATCTGAATTAATATTCTATTATTTATTATGATAAACTAACATACCAAATATCTTTAACAAAATGAAACAATATCTACATTTTTAACACACTTTTATTTACAGACTAATTAACAGATACACAAATATATACATACATACATATGTATAACTTAAACTACAGAAAAGAGACTAATATAATATTAAAAAGCTAATAAGCTTTATCAGAATAGAAGAAAAATAATTATATAAAATGTACAATGTTACATAAATTTAGATTGATTCTATTCTTGCTATCAGAATTTGCAAAAATTAATGTACCAAGTATTGAATTTGGCAGAAAGTTTCAACGCCAAAGTGAGAATTTCGGTTCCGGGAGATTTCAATGTAGATTTTAATAAAGTAAACGATAGTTATAGTAAAACTGAGATGTTAATTCAGCTATTTTCTTCTTTTGGTTTCACTTAGCTCATATACAGCCCAACTTGTGAAAAGTGAATTGTTTAGACAATGTTTTTATTAATTTTGAAATAAATGGGGTGTTCTGAAGTGCGATTTGTCTCAATAGGAGTGTACATGTACAAATGTATATATAATCGAGATAAACATCAAACCTTTTATAATTACCTTTCACAAGAAAGTTAGAAATGTGTAAGAGGCTGATCCAGTCGAGTTGAAATATAAATCTTTTCATGACACTTTTCATTACTTTTACAACATGTGCTTTTCACTAAAATTAAATAATAACTGCAAACAGTGATGTTATACTATGAATGCTTTTGTTGGAGTGAAACCTCATTGCATGAAGCCACTTTTTTCAACTTTTTTTGTCCTTTGGAAACCCAAAAAATGAACCTTAGGTCCTTTCAGATAGTTTCCCTTCTAATTAGGTAAACAACAAATAAACGGCATTGTTCTAAATTAAAATGTTTCTTTGAAGATCCACTTTTTATTTAAATTAGAAATGTTAACCTTTCTACCACAAACTTCTATTTTGACGAAAGTGTTATAGCACCAGTCTCAACACAAATATGTACAGAAATAGTTAAAAACTACGAATATTTTATTTTTTTTAGTAAAAACGAGTGCAAAAAAACACGCCGTAAAAGAAGTTACAGATGGCAGTTAACTACAAAAATTAACTATTAGTGATGACTCACCGCAAGCTGTCAACGGCCGTTTCCAGGTTTTTTAGTAGAGACGGTGTTGATTTAACGCGAAATACAGGAACGATTAATGTTCAATCCTTGTGGACAAACGTAGTCATACAACTCAGTTTCTTTTTCAATGTCGCCGCAACAGAGTTTGACAATCATCATGCCAATTCTCATTATTAGCTCAACGGTGATTTTCGCTTGGTAGATATCTAAATCTACTAGTCTAAAGGTACACAGCTGGGACACTGTTCTATAAAACAACCTGTAGATAATGATATAATTATATATAAAAATAACTATTAAAGTTTTAATAATGACATAAAATTAACAGAAACATAACGCAGGTGTTTTAAAAGTACGTTTAAATATGAACAATATTCAGACGAATTTTACACCCTTACCCAATAAATTGCCGCAATGTCCTCTGTATGTAATTTATTTTATAATTGTGTTCAGTGGATCTAATGAAAGATAACCACAAAATAAATTGCTGTGGAAAATTAAACTGTCCGCGTTCTCTTTTCTTACGCACCATATTCATGATTAATGATGCTCGACAATTAGATTTCATCGATAACATTCACACACACACACAACTGTCCAGTGGATTTCGGATTATATTTTCCGTCAAATCGGATTTTCAATGAGTATTTGTATAATTTTCATTTAAACTCTGCCAAATCGCTGCCAGCTAAATACGTAATGGCTAATGGACAGAAAGTGGCCAATATAATAGATATTATGGTTACAGGCTTATTTGTGAAAGGAGGAAATAGATTTGAAATTTAACATTGGAATAAAGTGCTTGTTTTTTTTCTTTATGATGTTGCAGACAGTTTAATAATTTAAATTACATTAATTTACAGCAGTTATTTTATTATTATGAATTCTGCTTTTCTTTAGTCAAAAGTAATATTTCTAGCAAAAATAGGTGCTCAAAAAATATTAGTCTATCACCGGAGCTACTTCGCCTAAAAGATAATGTCAAAACATGATGAAAAATATAAGGAAGTCACCAAACTTTTTAATAATACTTATAAAGGAAAACGAAAACTCAAGAATTCTAATGCTTCAGGGTATGATGGTGTATCCAATAATTTGCTAAAAAAATGTAAATTTGTTTTGTGCAAAGTGTTAACTTATAAATATCTCTGTCGAGTTTGCGATTTTCCTGGAACAGTTAAAGTTGGCCACTGTCATACTTCTTTATAAAACGGGGGATAAAAATAACTATTCAAATTATAGACTGATTAGCCTGTTATCTAATATATCCAAACTTTTTGAAGTAAATATAAAAAATAATTTATTAACAAAAAAAAATCGAAGAAATTGTCCATATTGCTCAAAGAGACCTAGTTTTAATAACAAACATAGAAAAAGACTCCAAGTCTCGGTCTCATTAAATTATAATTTTACAATTCACAACAAACATGACACGTGTTTCGCCCTTTCGAGCATCATCAGACCTACAAACAACAGAGAGAACCTTAGTAAATAATCACACTCACAAATCCTAAAACAATAACTTACAAATAGAATAAAACACACTAAAGCACAACAAAACAAACAACTACTTATACATATTTGATGGACATTAAAATGAGGTTAAGTCTCACGTGAATAAACAAAATAAAATATGAAAAAAGTATTAAAAGAAAAAAAAATGTTCTTGTTTCTAGACGGGATCGAACCCAGACCACCCGAGTGAGACGCCGAAGCAACCACCCACAGACCACTGGACTAGTCGAAGAAAAGAACCAAAAACTCTCACTCTATGAATTAGTGAATGAAATGAAGGTTGCCTACAATTATTATTACATTAAATTGTTAAATATTAGGGTTGGTTCAAAATTAAAAACATCGTTAACGCAAGTGAGAATGGGACTTTTTATAGCTTTGGTTATTTCCATTTTTTCTGGAAGATCGAGCTTTTTCCCCTTCGGACATTCATGTAAAACATCAACGTCAGAAATGAAAAATTCGTAACCTGATTCCAACAAATGATTGGCAAAAGCTGAAACAGTCTCAGTTCCATCCGTATTTCTGAATTTGTTGACAAGGCTTAAATGTTCTCTCACCATTGTGGAAATTTTTCGACCTGTTTGTCCCACATAGGTCGTGGATCATTCGCTACAATTTAGTGCATAAACCCCAGATCTGGACAATTTATCGGTTGTGTCCTTTGTCCTTACTAAATGTCTCTTGAGAGTATTTACTGTTTTGAATGAAATATTGACATTTTTAACATTTTTAAAAAAATTTGCCAATTGGAGAGAAATACTTCCGAAACAAGTAATGCACTTGAAAAAAATTGTCTCATCGCTAAGTTTTGAATGTATGACAGTATAGGACATTTTGTACTTGTGTATAAATTTGTAATATAATTTGGTGATGGACTCCAAAGGAAAACCGTTATTCATAGCAATCTGCATTATAATATCACGCTCCTTATTAAACGCTTCCCTTGACAATGGTAAATTACACAACCGATAGGAAAAGGAGTTGAACGCGGCGAATTTATGTGTGTAAGGAGAGTTTGAAGCATACTGAATAACATTATCCGTGGACGATGTTTTCCGGTAAACTTCAAACTCTATCCTACTGTGTTTCCGCAATAGTAAAAGGTCAAGAAACGGTAGTTTTCCTTCATCTTCCATTTCCAATGTAAACTCAATTTTAGGATGCAAGGAGTTAACGAATTGTAAAAACTCTTCCAACTGATTTCTGTTGCCATTCCACACAATGCAAATATCATCCACGTATCTTTTATATGCTGTTAGGAAGGAGGCAAAATAACTATTCATTATCCTATTTTCCAAATTGTTCATGAAAACCTCACTCAGAAATGGAGACAAACAAGAACCCATAGCCAGCCCAGACCTTTGCATATATAACTGTCCATTAAATTTGAAAAAATTTTGGTCTAAAACTAAGGTAAGAAGAGAAATGAGGCCATCAACGAGTAACGGTGGCAAAGAAGATCTCGCCAATAAATCCCTTACCAACTGAATACAGTCTGCGGGAGGCACACTAGGAAACAAATTCTTGACATCCAATGAAACTAATAATGCATTGTGCGGAATATTAACGTTTTTCAGGTGGTCTGGGTTCGATCCCGTCTAGAGACATGAACATTTTTTTTTTTAATACTTTTTTAATATTTTATTTTGTTTATTCACGTGAGACTTAACCTCATTTTAATGTCCATCAAATATGTATAAGTAGTTGTTTGTTTTGTTGTGCTTTAGTGTGTTTTATTCTATTTGTAAGTTATTGTTTTAGGATTTGTGAGTGTGATTATTTACTAAGGTTCTCTCTGTTGTTTGTAGGTCTGATGATGCTCGAAAGGGCGAAACACGTGTCATGTTTGTTGTGAATTGTAAAATTATAATTTAATGAGACCGAGACTTGGAGTCTTTTTCTATGTTTGTCAGTTATTAACATTTAAGAACAAAAATAACCCACTGAGTGACACTCCGCACGGTTTTTCAAATGACAATAGTTAATGCTGTTGATAAAAATCTCTAAGTGTCAGGCCTGTTTGTGGATTTTTTCGAGCGCTTGACCTGGTTAACCACAACATTCTCTTGTTTAAACTAGAAAGATATAGAAGCAGCTGAGGTCTTACCTGAATAAACGTATGCAATATATTCTAGTTAGCAGGGCTTAAAGTAATTCTTTACTAATAGAACAAGGAGTGCCACAGGGCTCGGTTCTTGGGCCATTGCTCGACCTAATTTATTCTAATGATTTGATTTCTCATTTGGAGCAAACTTCATCAGTTGTAACAGTTGTGTCATATGCCGATGATACCAATATTGTTGTTGTAGAGAACGATACTCATTCACTTAAAACTACTACTGTGATAGTTTATAAAAATGCTATACTTTGGTCTCAAAAAACTGTTTAAATTTTAATCTTTTATTTAAGCGAAAATAAAACTAAGTTTATTGTGTTTTCAAACACTAAGCAAAACCACTTGCACAATTTGCAAATTGACAATAATTGTCTCATAGAATCATCTAACTCATGTGTAATGCTGGGTATAAATTTTGACAAAATGTTACGATGGCTGGATCACATTGAAAACCTCTCAGTTAACCTAAGGCAGAATTGCTATACACTAAAAGCTTTATCTAATTACTGCAAAAATGTTTTTTATCGATATATTATGCAAACATACACAGTCGGCTATCCTATGGCATAATCAATTGGGAGCACGTTCGGACGTGCAAAGATTGTGTTTATTGCAGAAGTATGAAATTCGAATTAAATATAAAATTTTAACTGTTTAAGGAATTTACATTTTAAAAATTTGTATATTTGTTTATCAGAATAAGGACCTTTTCCAATCAAACCGCCCATTACATCATTGTAACTCTAGAAATAAAGAATTATTATTGCCTGCTTGTCATAAGACAATGTTTCTTCAAAAAAAACATAGCCTATAATAGTTGCAAATTTTTTAATAGACTGAGTAATGATGCAAAACAAGCTGCTACTGCTGAGAATTTTTAAAAGTAACTAAAAAGTCTTCTTATTAAAATGAACCACTTTACTGTGCAAGAGTTCTTGATTTAAATATTTTATGCTGAATGTCTTGTCTTTTTTTATATATTCTTGTATATTGTTTGTAATTTTTATTTTAGAGTTTTACGTGTATATATGACTTTTTACAAATTAGTTTAATAATTATTGGTTTGACGTTTTCTCCAATTACTTATGTATTTTCTATCTACAGGGTGTCCAAATTTCGATGCTTTTACGGGGTATCTCGGCTATTTGAAAAGATAGAGACTTGCGGTTTTCGCAACAATGTGCTCGATTTTAAAGGGTGATCTTGAAAATACTGAATTTTGAGACCTCCCTCTTAGCTCGCTTACCGTTTGAGATATCAAAAAGGTAAAAACTGCTTATTACGCAATTTTTTACGTAGAATCCAGCGACGTAGTCAGATTTTTTATCACCAATCATTTTTGAGTTATTTACCAATATTATGTTTTTCTAAATGGGACACCCTGTATATTGGTTGATAGTTCGATAGGGTTTTTTTAGCCTTTCAAATATATAATTTGTGGTATTTATCTGTATCCGTTGGCCTAAAATTTACATTTTTAAATATTTTTTTCTAGAATATCCCAGATTGCCACGAAAAACATTTGCTGTATCTATTCCACTACCTAGATCTACTTAGATAGATACCTTAAATTGGAGTTTTAATTAAGATTTTATACTGAATTTTTAAGTAATATAAATATATTACCAAACATCAATAACAATTTTAAGAAAACATCAAAAACAAGTAACAAGTATATAACAATTCAATTCAACATTTCAACCATTTGAATTTAACAATTTCGACATAACATTTCAAAAATTTAACAATTTAAATTGATCAATTTTAACATAACAACTCAACAATTTAACAATTCAACATAAACTTTTTAAAACATAGCTTTAATAGCTTTAGCAAAAGAAATACCTACTTGTTATTTATTATTTAAAAGACTTGCTGAAAATGATTTCCGTTTTCTTTAACACATAATTCAGTCAGTGTTGAAATTCGATTAAGAGTATTCAATAATATGATTGATCGCCCTCGTAAATCTCGAAATGCGGTTTCGGTAGCTTGGCGCAGTTCTTCCATTGTTCGGCGGGGGGTTTTATAGACCTTATCTTACCATACGAAAATATCCAGCACCAAAAGATCGGGAGACCGCGCTGGCCACCTATCGTGGCTATCCACAAGGAATGATTATGGAACGTTTATTCAGCCACGACCAAAATCATATAATAAAGAAAATCGCGAAAATGATGAAATCAACGTCGTGACGTATGTCGAGGCGAACTCTTCAGTTTCATGTAGAGCTATTGAAGCTGGAGTCGGTATTATTAAGTCTAGAGCATAGACAATATTAAAGAAATACAAGTTTTTCCGTACAAAGTAAACATAGTGAAGCACTTGCACCCTGGCGATGCCGTACGTCGATTAAATTTTTGCAATTGGTTCCAACTAAAAGTTAGAGAAAATGTAAATTTTGCAAGGATGGTTATATAGTCTGATGAAGCACACTTCTCAAGTGCTGGTATTTTTAATCGTCAAAATATTAGATACTGGCATCAGGAAAAGGAAAATATTAGTATTATTGTTTAATGTTTCTAAGAAAGTATCCAAATTTTCTGTTTTAGTATCAAAAATTGCAAATATATCGTCTACGTATCTATACTACACCCTTGGGAAATACTTGAGTTCTTTTTTTAATTGGGTTTCTATTCTACCCATAAACAAATTTGCAAGGAACGGAGATAAGCAATTGCCCATCGCAGTTCCCTCAAGTTTTGATTCATACATAATTTTGTGAGAGGCAAATATTCATCAATAATTTCTTTCTTCAAATTATTGATTTCAAGTAATTCCTTTAGGTACTTTAAAGCTAGTGATATGGGTACACTAGCAAACAATAAGCTTACATCAAAAGATATTAAAATTTCACCTTCTTTTAAGCGAACATTCTTAATTTTATCTAAGAATTCTAACGAGTAGTACGTTGGTGATCCAGCTGAAACAAGAGGTTGATGGATGGAACTAACACATAGCAACCCACAGTTATCCATAAACCTGGGATGTTTATGGATAGATTAAAAACCCAATTCAAAAAAGAACTCAAGGGTGTGGTATAGATACGTAGACGATATATTTGCTATTTTTGATACTAAAACAGAAATTTGGACACTTTTTTAGAAAAATTCAACAATAAATATCCTTCCATTAATTTAACGTACGAAAAGGAGAACAATAGGCAATTACCTTTTCTCGACACGTTAGTTATTAGAAATACCGATATATTATAATTTGGTATTTATAGGCAATTCACTAATACTGATAGATATATAACATCCGACTAATTTGATTGCCGTCAACACAAAATAGCAGCATTTCATTTCTTAACTCCCAGGTTAGTCAATTTTCCATAAGTAATTTTGTACATAAATTAGTAAATAGATATAAGCATAAGAAAATGTTAAAAGATGCCAGTACTCTTCAAGCACCAGAGGCTCCCAATAAATTCATAGTAATCCCATACGATCCCAGATATACGAGAGGTCTAGAAAAAGTATTTAAATTTAAATTTAAAATCTCCTTGGAAAACCTAAAGACAAAATCGACTTGAAGGAGAGGAGTGGCATCTATGAAATTAGCTGTAATGACTTCGATCTAGAATATGTTGGACAAACTAAACGCTCTATAAACATTCGTTTTAAAGAACACATGGCACATTTAAGATACGGAAGAACAGAAATGTCAAGCGTTGTCCAACATTGGATTATTGGATGCATTTAAGAGTATAGAAATAGTTAAATGTGGTAAGAAAGCACTAAATTAAGACGGAGGGCCTATTCACTATAGCCCCCTCTATTGTTTACTTCACAACGGTGCAGTCGGGTGCAACCAAGTGTGACCACATTTACCTATAAATAGTCTCGGTTAGGATAAGTTATTCTAGTTTAGGTCATCTGCTGATGATGCTATCTTGGTTAGCGAAACGCGCGTCCAGGACGTAACAAGTTGTGGTGTAGTGTGGTTCGAACTCTTGTATTTTGAGTAACGTTAAAGAACAATGGACCGAACTGCAAAAATTAAACATTATGAAAAATATAAAACCTCATGTTCATAGTTCTTCCCATGTAAATCCAGAATTACTAGATTTTTATAAAAATAACTTAAAACATAAATTTCGGTTCAACTTTGAACTCAGAGAAGTAGATGCCGATGAAGTTTTGAAAATAGTACGATCCATAAAAACTCACGTTTGTGGACATGATAAGATTAACATAGTTTTAATTCAGCTATGTTCGCCATTTATTATTCTATACATGACACATATTTTTAACGAATGCATTAAGCAGTCCTACTTTCCCGAATCATGGAAACATGAACTTGTTCAACCTCTACCAAAAGTAAATGAACCTAAGGAATATAAAGATCTACAATCCATTAGCATTTTACCAACATTCTCTGAATTATTGAGTTGCAGACACGCGAATTTTTTGAAATTTATGATTCCCTATCGTCAAAACAATCGGGCTTTCGAAAAGGCTATTTGCACCTCAGCAATCGCGGAAGTCACTGACGAATTGCCTCGAGTATGTGATGAAATTAATATAGGCATTTTAATACTTCTAGATTATACAAAAGCTTTTGACCTAATAAATCACGAAATTTTACCATCAATCCTGCACTATGTTGGTTTTTCCGAGAAAACTATAGAGTTTTTTTGCATCATTTTAAACAACCGTAAGCAACAAGTTACATTGTGGCATTGTTGTTCAAATGTTGAGTGTGTAAGGGTAAGAATTCCGCGGGGGTGTATTCTAGGGCCTTTAATATTTACTATTTATACCAGTCAATTCAATCAATATCTAAAGCTCTGTCAATACCATTTATATGCGAATGACACTCAACTGTAATGCTCTTTTAGACTAAACGAAATTGAAAATGCCAATAAGCTTATACATATTGATCGCCAACATTTAGTAGATGTATCTACTGATCATCAGTTAAAAATTTGGGCCCGAATGTCATAAATCCGTAGCTAAAAGAACTCTAAGAATCGAAATCAGCAACACGATTCTTAAAATATCCAATACTTCAAAATCGAATTATTATTGATTCTGAACTGCGTTTTCATGAACACGTGACTAGTAAATTGAGAAAAGTTTATGTATCTTTAACATCAATTTATAATCAATGGTATATTTTGAGTCAAGACATGGAAAAATTTGTTCTTACATTCTCTCTCTTTGTCTATTTCTTTTTCTGTCTTTCCATTCCCTTTAGCATTTAATTATTCTAGATCATAAATTAAGCCGCTATTCTTAAGTAAGTAATTTAAGTATATGCAGGGTCTAAATAGAATCTGGCTTTTGGTCAGAACTCTGCAATGACATGGCACTTTACTTTCGTAAATTTGCTTCGACTATGTAATAGATAACAGTTTGTTATCTGGAAAGTAATAAATTTATTTTATTATTATTATTTGTTCAATTTTTGCAATGCATTGTTTTAGTAAAATGAATCCGAATAATTTTATTGATGCAGGAATATCCTTGGATAGAAATGAAAAGTCATATGTATTTATATCTATAAGGTGAGGGTCTCGACCCCTTCATTCTCGTCTTTCTCTTCTCGAGTGTCGAGATTGAATGATGTCGAGGCGAGACAAGATTAGGTCAAGACGACACGAGTGTTCAAATTTTGTCTCGTCTCGCGGCATCACTAGGCTTCACAAGCAGATCCCTTTTTTTATGGCCCCCTATCTAGTTTGCTTAGTGTGTAAACCGGCCATGATTACGTTTATTTAAGCCAAAAATGAGATATCGTCAAACACAAATGGAATACGGCCATTTACTGCATTCTAAGTGTGCGATATAAATTCTATCTCTGCGCCTGGACAAGTCCTGAGGGTATTGCATGACCTCGATGCCTTTTTACTGACTTATATTCTTTACGTGCCGTCTGATATTGTTTGGCAAATATTCATGGCGTGAAGTAAAGCTTCATTGGAATTTTGATATTATCTGTCTTGTAATTATCCCGATATGCACGTACCGCCTAAATGTTTGAATTCCCGCGAAATTGAGGATTTATAAAAATAATGAACGCCTGGCGTGTTTATTTTATTATGTTGTCCAATAAAATTAGAGACTGACGTTGAAAAATTCCGCACAAGCTTGATTTTGGCAGATAGCTTATAACGCGTTATTATGTAATGATGTAACCTTAGAGTAAAATTTAAAGTAGAGATCACAATTTATTCATAAATCGCGTTAGGGGTATGCGTCAATATGGTTTCCCTACTTTTCACATTCTATCGACCAATTGTACAGGGTGTCCGGATTTGGTTGCAAAAGCAGGGTATCTCGCTTATTTTTAAAGATAGAACCTTGCGGTTTTCACGAACCTGAGCTAATTTTTTGTGAAACTCATGAAGCCGTAAACAAAATTTTCATAGCCTTCTTCGTTTATGAGATACAGAGCGAAATAGAAAATTTTGCATTTTGGGACCCCCCTCGTATCTCTGTTATCCTTTAACTTAACGCAAGGGGAAAATTTGCTGCTTATGCAGTTTTTTAAGCTGGATCCAGTGGCTTAGTCATATTTTTCATTTGAGTTGTTATTTTTTAGATATGACCCAAAGTTGTGTTTTTTTAAACGGGACACCCTGTATATTTGTCCAGAAATTGATTTGTCCTTTTAAAAGCTTCTTAACAATATACAATAGTATATAATATAATATAATATTTTAATAAACAACAACAAAAATCCTAATTTTTATAATCATCATCAAATTTTGCAGTAGGCTATGCAAAACGATGCCGTTTTCTTTTGTTTTCTTGGAAGCAAATGACATTTCCCAATTTTGTACGCGTATATAAAATATAGCGCTAGTTTTTTGTATTTATTTATTGTGTAAAAATATATTTGTATTATTATGGAAGAAAACCAAACTTTCGAACTTGTTTTATATTAAGTAATGAAAATGTTGAAGCGGCTTCTGAGATGTATTTTAACAGGTAAATAGTTAATTTTTAGGTATGTTGAAATACTATTGCTTAATTTTTATTTAGATATCCAGAAAGGAGGCAACCTAATATATCCACTCTTTACCGGATAAAAAAGAATTTACTTAATCACGGATCATTTATCAAACCTCGTACGAAAACATATAATAAAGAAAACCGGGGCTGAGGAAATTACGGTTTTGGCTAATGCAGAAACTTACCCTACAAACTCTTGTAGGGCCAGTGAAAAGAGCATAGGGATTCCAAAAACTAGAGTTCAAGAAATTCTAAAAAAGCACAAATACCACCCATACAAATTTAGGCTCGTGCAGCACTTACAGCCAGGGGATGCAGAGCGTCGGGTAGTCTTCTGAAATTCGTTTCGAGAAAGAAGAAGAAGAAGAATTTTAAATTTGTATGGGCGCATCAGCATTTATGAGCCATTTAGCGCCCAGGTACACTTTTGTTCAGACAGGTACATATAGGGGGAATGGAAGGGTGCGCGGAAAGGGGAAAGGAACAAGAATCACCCTTCAAGGATGGGGAAAGGAATTTACGTCTGGGAAATGTCAGCCAGACGGGCCCTACAGTTTATCGAGGAGTCCGAACCTCGGCCATCCCCTCCACCTGAGAGGGTATGTGATAGCGGGGAGTGTGAATTTACCCCCGAACCCCCCGGCCTGGTTACCGGCGTGAATGGCAGCGTGGACAGTGAAATTCATTTTACACTCTTCCCTGTTGGATTTTTAACCACTAATATTAGCTGCAGACTTGAAAAGTCAGGCACCCACCTGCGACACCAACTCCGGTGTAAACCTAAAGCTTTACGCTCTCGGCCACCGGCTCGCCTTGGTTTCGAGGAAGATGCGATATGGTTAGAGATTTTGAAAGGAAGGTTATATGGTCAGACGAAGCACATTTCAGTAATTCTGGTATACTCAATAGTAGATTCTGGTCCCAGGAAAATCAACACCAAATATTTCCCAGAAGACAGCAGGGCAGGTTTGGTCTAAATGTGTCTTGCTTCATATTAGGAACACATATAAAATTGTATATATTTGAGGGAAATCTAACAGCCAATCGCTATATAGAAATTTTAAAGGCAGCTGTTATACCTGTGTTACTTGACGATGTTCCTCTAGCGCAAATTAACGAAATTTATTTTCAACAGGACGGTGCTCCTGCACACAATTCTGGAATGACGAGATTATTTCTGGACAATAATTTTACCAATCAATGGATCGGAACAAATGGACCTATAAGATGCCCCCCTAGGTCCCTAGATTTGTCGATTTTAGATTTCGTTCTATGGGGATATGTGGAAAAAAGAATTTACAAAGACCACTATGATAATGTCCAAAATTTAGGAAATGCAATAAGAGAAAATTTTCGCTATTTACAAAATCTTCCCGTTATTTTGCTTAATTCCCTAAAACGAATACGAAAATTGTGCGAAGCATGCATAGAACAAATTGGAAATCAGTTTGAACAGTTCTTTTGATTTCCTTGGTTACTGTAGTTCTTATACGACAGTTGATTTTTGCTGAAAGGCGTGTTTTGTTCTTGTGTTACATAAAGGTGGTACTTTTTTGGTGCGAAATTATCAATACATATTTTGATAAATAGATTTAATTACATATTTATTTTGATTTATTGTTAGGATGTAGATATTGTTAACGACTTTAAATAAAAGGCAGCATTGTTTTGCATGGCCTACTGTAAAATTTGGGATGATAATTATAAAAATTAGGATTTTTGTTGTTGTTTATTAAAATAGGCCCATACTATTATATATTTTTAAGAAGCTTTTAAAAGAACAAATCAATTTCTGGACAAATATACAGGGTGTCCCATTAAAAAAAAAACAACTTTGGGTTATATCTAAAAATAACAACTCAAATGAAAAATATGCCACTGGATCCAGCGTAAAAAACTGTATAAGCAGCAATTTTTCCCTTTGCGTTAAGTTAAAGGATAACCGAGATACGAGAAGGGTCCCAAAATGCAAAATTTTCTATTTCGCCCTGTATCTCATAAACGAAGAAGGCTATGAAAATTTTGTTTACGGCTTCATGAGTTTCACCAAAAATTAGCTCAGGTTCGTGAAAACCGCAAGGTTCTATCTTTAAAAATAAGCGAGACCCTGCTTTTGCAACCAAATCCGGACACCCTGTACAATAAAACAAGTGGTGGGGATGGCCCATGTCCAAGCACATGGCCATTTGGTAACGACTACCAGTGGCGGCGCGACGTTTTACTTCCCGCATAAGGAAATATCATTAATAGTGAAAAAATCATCGTTCCATTTTTACAGATCTTCATGTTTTTCCGTTTCTGTCGGTCGGTCGGTCGATCTGTTCCCGATATAGCTAAAAAATCTACTTACTTGATTGACTTTAATTTTATTTAATTTTCCACAAAAATTACGTCTGATACAAAGAAAAACTTGTAAAATATTAGTATAAATTCAATATGGCGAACCAAAATGACGACCTGTTAAAATATTTGTTGTACGGAAATGAAGAAATGGGCTATGCTTCATTATCCTTGACAACAAGAATGATTCTTACCTATTCCTTAATTAGGCAAATAGATATTTTTACCGTTCTATAGCATCATTTTCAGTGTTTTCACGAATCTGTCTGGATTTTATTAACGTCAATAATTAGATTTACGACATAGTAAACTTCTAATATTTTTTAAATTAAATTGTGAAATTATACTATGATTTAGAAATCATGAAATCGCATCCGGAAAATCGAAATTGTTTTTTGTTTCTTCAATTAATTACCTTAAAATTTTAAAGAAATAATCGCTCCGTACTTCACTATCTATAATCCAACCATTAAATTATGTCAGTTTAAAACGAAATTAGTTATTTATATATTATTAAACGGGCTTTAAACTAAAAAACAATGCTTTTATTATTGGCTTCCTACTCGTCCGATGTATCTTTGTATGTCTAATTCAAATCTTGCAAAGTTTTTTTACCACTTCCACATTACCCATTATTTTCACATTTGACATACATACACTTTCGGATATAAAAAAATCCAAAATGGCGGCGCCAATACTGCCGCCGAATTTTGTAACTTGTGTAGACTAAACTGAAAATCGGTGCCTAGAAAAATATAAGAGTGTCAGCATTTAAAAACTCAAAATAGCGGTATCAAAATGATAATGTCAACACGAATTTTAACATGTGTGCAGATTATTTAAGAATGCACAGCAAAATACAAAATGGCGGCGTCAATATATAGTGAACGAATTTTGTCATTTATACAAATTCGGCCATCTAGAAGTATTCAAGAATGAAAGTTATGAAATTTTAGTCAATATTTGAGAATTTAAAATGGCGGCCCCCAACATTGCAGACTGATTTTTCAATTTTTTCAGATTTGATTAAAATTCTGCATTTGGGTGTATTTAAGACTAAACATCATTAATGTTTGTGCAATTTAACATTTAAAGATGCTAATGCCAACATGACTGGGGTATTTAAACATTTGTATAGATTTAACTGAAAGAAAGGCGGCATCTGGGGGTATCTGAAAATATATATCATACATTTTTAGTAAATATTTAAAAAATCAGAGTAGGGATGCCAAGATTGCGAGTGAATTTTAACATTTATGCCGATTTGATTAAAAATCGATATTAAGAGTGCAATTCATATATTTTTAGTAATAAATATTCAAAGTTGGGGTGTCATCAATCAATCAATCCGATAAATAATTCTTTCAGATGTTTTTAAACATTTAGTCATGCCACCCTTTTATGTCTCAAAATTTTCACCAGTTCATCATTATATAACATTTGCTTTTTGAGCAAAATTTTAACATAGTCGATGCAGCAGTTTTTGCATGGATTTTTATAATAGCAAAACTTGTCAGTGCATGGTCATGCCACATCTGATTGTCTTGCAAAACTTGGATAAAATGGATAAGCAGTTTTTAAATAATATTTTTTTAACATTTCGATAGGCCGCCATTTTGTTCTCCCATAATAGATTTTTACCAAAATGTTACCACATCTTCTTTATATGACCTTTAATTTTTAACCAAAACTTGAAATAAATAGGATAATTAGTTCTTGAGCTTTTGATGTTTTTTTGCAACTAGAATTATTTCCTCTTGCGAAGAAAGTAAAAGGAAGCGAGAGCTATAAGACAAAAATAGAATAGCCAATTGTCATATTGATATTCCGTGTTAAAAGCTGAATTAAAAAAAAAAAGATTAATTTTTAAATTTCCACTATCCTAAATCTTAAATTCTAACCAGTTTAAAACATGTTAACAAACACATTTTTGCTTTTAGTTACTAAAAAAATCACCATTTAAATTCCTTCCATAACAGTTAAATAAAAAATTGGGCCAAGTTAAGTAAAGATTAAAAAAAGGCCCGAAATCATCCTAAACCTTATTATTTCCCCAGATTTCATCCAAAATCTAGTGATTTTCAAAATCGCAGTACGTTTTTTTGGGCGTGAGGTACCCTTCGATTATTACCCAGAGAATATTTATAATTTTAATATACGTATAGATATTTTTTTATTCGAAAGGACAATTATTAGTCGAACTCGTCCGCTATGCCATTTTATTCTATAATTATTTTAATTCTCTGATAGGAAAAAACTATTGTATTCCTCAATAAAATTACCTCAAAGATCATTTTGCGTCTGAGGATAAATGTTCTATTATACTAAACCGGATTGGTCAATACGTCATGTGACCCCAAATAAGTGAATAAGGTATCTTCCATTATACATTAAAAGTCCCATGGAAAAAGAAATCTAGCTGTTTACTTAGTGATTAAAAACCATTTCAAACTTAATAGGCTATTTTTTTGCAAACTCAAATTGCTGTACCATAGTTAGGCCAACTAAAGCTCCTAGTTTCGCAATGTCCAAGATAAAGTAAATAAAACTTATTTATTAAATATTTAAAAAATCACTGTTTACTAATCTCATCGCACCTGTAAAACGCTGTTTCTTGAAGTAAGGCAATACATAATTAGAATATTTGAATCATATCAACAATTACACGATAATACATTAAAACACATGCAATGCAAATTGACTTCTTTAGTGTTAAAGTTTATTGTAGTTCCACGAACAGCCATTGGTTGTTAAACCACGCCGGTCACGTGACCCTGTAACAATCTATGCTGTAGGCTATTGTGTTATTTTACTATAAGAATCCGTTGTCAATGAAAGTGGGATGCTTTAATACCACAGTGCAGTGGGATGGTCTAATACGTGGAGTTGTCGATCGGGTTTGCCATATCTAACTAAAACTCTTGTTACTGGTGTAATCTGATCTCAGGTTTTGGGTATTTTAGTTTATATTTGAATATGTTGCAATGAAAGTAATTTCTTTATGCTGCTTAAAAACTAATATTGGGAAAATTTTACTATTCTTTGTATGAAAATTGTGTTTTATCGGGCTAGGCTTGGTTCGTCCATAAGGACGGATCATTAATCTACGACGACAAAAATAGAAAAAAAAAATCGGCAAAATAATCACAAAAAACCCTGAAAACAATTACCAATATATCAGTCATTAATGCGCCGTATACATTTTTTTTATTAACGCAACCAACAAGTATGAACGAGTCCGCAAACTTTTGTTTTATTTATTCAAGACTAATATCGATCAGTCGCATCTCAAGTATCCTGATATTATTTAGCGTCATACTGTTTTCAAAAATGCAGAACCCCAAAGTTCATAAAGTGAATTTTGAAGCACCAGGTATGTATTTCAATCTGTAATTATTATTTGGAGAACAGTTATATTTACAATAGATATATTATGTGTTTCATGAAATAGTGTTTTTGTTTAAAAAATTCAGTTAAATTTTGACTTTGCCTAGAGTTATAAAAAAAGTTAAAAGGAGTTAAGTGATACTTTTTTGCTTATTTAGAAACACATCTTTTAAAGAACAAAAAAACGTAAAATTTGTGTCCCCGTGTTTCCCCCTTTGTGAAATATTGTCCATTTTTTACAGGTAGCCGTGAAAAATTCGCGCCAAACGAAGTGACGCTAAAAAGAAATGAACTATTCACGGTGCTAAAAAATGAACAGTTTTACAAATTATCGTCATTAAAGTGTAATGAACGATTAATGCAGTACATATTAGAAAAGTTTGATGATAGTGAAGTTTCTGTAAACTGTCCTACCAAAGAAATAAAACTTCTAGTCAAAGTGTTTGTCACGCAGTTTTTAAGGAAGTGGCGGGACTGTAATTATATGTTTGAACGTTTTACCAATAAGCACGTGAAATGGCTTGATGAGGACTTAAAACTACAGATTTTGTTACCAGTACCAGTACCAATAGTGCAGAAAAAGCGAGGCAGGCCAAGAAAACCATTCGATGACATTTCTGAACGCAGCAAACAAAGAAATGTTAAAACAATTTTATCCGATCATAACCCTGAGGCACTTTTGTCTGCTGCAGAATCAAGCTTGGTTAAATCAGGCAAGAGAATTACAGCCAAGGTTGTTAAATTGGCCATCCAATCCTCACCTAAAACAGTTAAAAAAATGAAACTGGCATATGATTCGTCGTTCTCAAATGGTATAAAACCGTACAGTCCAGAAGAAGCTTTAGGTCTCTTGGTGGATCTGGGGTTGACACGAGAGGATTACATAACAATGAGGCTTGGAGCAAAGGAGAGGGGGCTGGTATTTATCCCTCATATCAGGTGATAGCCGAAGCAAAGAGAAAGTGTTACCCTGCAAACATTACTGTAACTGAAAACGGTGCTAAGGTGCCACTTCAAGATCTTCTAGCACACACTACTCAACGCTTGGCACAAGTACAGGCTGATGTGATCACGCAGAAGATTTCCGAAGAATGTGATACTATCGATGTGTATTATAAATGGGGTCTGGATGGCAGCGGTGGACACAGCGTATACAAACAAAATTTCACGAATAATTCGGAGTATGCTGATTCCAATATAATTTTATGTACGATTGTACCACTAGAAATGAGTGACTCTCATAGTATTACCAAAAAAATATATTGGAAGAACACGACACCATCATCGACAAGATATTGCCGCCCAATTAGCTTTAAAATAAAAAAAGAAAACGCTCAAAATGTGAGGGAAGAGTACAATGAAGTGCAAACTCAAATATTGCAATTGGAACCCACAATCATCGTTCTAGGCACCAAAGAAATAAAATTTAAACATATTCCCATTTGTACCATTCTGGATGGGAAGACTGTCAACATTTTAACGGACACTTCAAGTTCTCAGGCATGCAATGTCTGTAAGGCTACTCCTGTAGATTTAAACAATCTTGAGAAACTTAAAAATAGAGTTTGCAATGAAGACACCTTTAAATTTGGCATTTCTGTTCTACATGCATACCTCAGATGCTTTGAATATTTATTGCATATAGCCTATAAATTGGAATTAGGGCAGTGGCAAGCAAGGGGTGAAAATGCTAAACAAGTCAAGGAAAGGAAAAGTAAAATAACAACTGCATTTTATAAAGAAATGGGCCTCGTTGTTGATCAGCCCAAACAAGGTGGGGGCAATAGTAACGATGGCAATACTGCCCGGAAATTTTTTAAAAACCCGTCGCTTGTTTCCAAAATAACGGGAATAGATAAAGAATTAATAGAAAGATTTTCGAATATACTTACCATTATTTCTTGTGGCCATTATGTTCAAGAAGAATTATTTGGAAAATATTGCTTCGAAACAGCACAAAAGGCTGTTTCCCTTTATGGGTGGTACAAAATGAGTGCCAGTGTTCATAAACTGCTAATACACGGAGCCGATATCATAAAATCTTTGCCCTTACCAGTAGGTCAACTTACAGAAGATGTAATTGAGAAAGGCCATAAACACTACAAAAATTTAAGACAATATCACTCCAGAAAAACTTCAAGAATCAACACCAATATTGATATTTTTAACTGGATGTTAGTATCTTCGGACCCTGTTGTGACGGATAATCGTAAAAGAGCCAAGATAAATAAAAAACCATTCAGCGAACTTGTATTAGGTATGCTATTTTTCAATTAACATTTTACGGTTGATAACACTTCTTTTTGATTTTTAGGTATGCTAAGGTTGCCTTCTTTCTGTGGTGATGATGCTGGTGATAATGGCGAACAAGAGTCTGATAATGATGAATCTGATGATAATAATAATGTAGATTAGTTAGGTACTAAATATTTAAATGAATTGATGTTAGTTAAATAACAATGACATTGAAAATTTCCTTTCTATATTCTTTTTAAATAATTTATTTGAAAAGAAAGAACATCTCTTCGTGGAATAGTTTATAATTGCATGGCAAAACGCTTTGGGCATAAATATTCAGTGCGAACTTGTCAATTTGGCTCTTTAGTGTAGATGTTAAAATAACAAAAAACTGCAAAATGTACAATAAATAAAGGCATGAACAGACTACTTATTACTAACAAAAAACACTTAGAAAACACTAAGGAGCCAACTTGACAAGTTGGCACTGAAGATGATCATTTAGGCTGTAAGCGCTTTGACATGCAATTATAAACTTTTGCATGAAATACAGAGGTTTTCTTTCTTGTCCTGTATTTCTACGTGCATACAGGATCCTTTCTTTTTAGTACAAATTATATACAATAATTATTACTATTATATCAGAGCCTTGAAAACGTAGGTATACATGTATAGTGTTATATTATTTATTTAAGTTCTTTTTTTTAAATATTTTGTGTAAGATGAATAATTTATAGGAAATTCTATCTTATAAAAATCTTACAATATACAGATACACAGATATAGTAACTATATTAAATAATACTATTGATTTGAGTTGAATATTTAATTTATTATTAATATATTGTATATTGATAATGTGGATGTTATTGCAGTATAATTTATTTTGAAATTAAATGTTATGAGTATTTCAAGAATATAATACATAATAATGTATACGGAATGTACTTATTAGAACAATTTTTTTGAAATATTTCGTTTGTTCATCGATCTAGGGGGGGGAGATCGAGCCCCCCCTCGCCCTAGGATCTTGAAAAATGTACTAGTTTTTATAATACATCAAAAGCCGCGAAAATATGCCATCAAACCTTTCATACCTATTAGACCACCTATACTTTTCCAGTGGGCCCCTCCCCACATTTTTTTCTGGCTCCGCCACTGATGAATCATGAATATTGCTTCTTTTTTAAGCTGATAATTATCAAATATTCCCTTATAAAATGTTTCGGACAGGTATATCAAATATAATCATATTTTATATTTTTGTCGTCGTAAATTAAGGATTCGTCCTTATGTGGCGTCGTACGATCGACCTTATACTGTGAGGTAATCTTGGCAGTGGCTAAATATATAAATAATGAACTCTATTTTTATTCTTACTCTAAGGATGTGACACTTGAAAACGGAGAGCCCCGTAGCCAAAAAATTATCTGAATTGACTAAGGCTAGTATTTTTTTAAACGATTATTTAGGTCGTGTCCATTAACATATTCTTGTCCCTAGTACAGGTGTTTTAGGTGCGCTGTCCAACATGTAGTGATTACCAAGATAATTAAATGAATTGACAAAAGCTGATGCTTCTAATTTAAGTCTAATATTCTAATATCTAAAATAAGTTATACAGCGTGTAACAAAGGTAAGGAAACGGCGAAATATCTCATGTACCGCCTCGAATTTAATGAAAATATGTACACTTAGGTATGAGATTATGCCGGATCTAATGGCGAGTTCTACATTACTGCCAAGTTTGCCGTGTTTCTGTTATAAAAGGATTTTGTTTTTACTGGAACACTTTTTATTATATTACTTCCTTAAAATCTGCATAAAATTCTCAATACTTTTTATTAAGAGCACTTTTAATGAAAGCTAACAGTTTTTGCGAAAATAAGGGACTAATATCTGTAATTTAATGTATTATCTTTTATTAAAATACCTGTACACAAAAGGTTACCTGATATGTTTGACGATGCCAGTTTTGTTGATTTACAAAAATGGATCGTTTAACTGAGACCCAAATCGATATTTTAATTATGCTGGATTATGGGGATAGTATGCGACACCTTCAAGCTGTTTATAACAGTTTTAATGACTTATCTATCATAAGTAAAATTAGCAAAAAATTTCTTGAAACTGGATAGGTAAAAGAAGCTGTACGTACTGGCAGACCTAAAAGCACAACATATGGTGATAAGGCTCTGAATGTTTTAATCAATTTAGAAGAAAATCCTTACCTTTCTACTAGAACAATATGAAGAGAAAAATAACGTCTCACACACGTCTGTAGACCGACTTCTAAAAACCGGAAAGTTTCATCGAAACAAAATAACTTTCGTACAAGAACTCTCTGGGGATGATCACGATAGGCGCTTAAAATTTTGTGAGATCTGATGGAACGTAGCAATAACGATCAAAATTTTGTCAAATTATTTTTTTTTTGAATGATCAAACCCAATTTCCCCAAAAGATAAATGTTTAGTGTGGTATAAAGGCTGCAAAAATATTCGGTCCCTCGTTCATGGAAAACACATTAACTGGAGAAAAAAATTTGAATCTTTTAAGGGCCGAAATTGCCCCAGCTATTGCAGAACTCTTTCCGAATAACTGTAAATTCCTTGCTTTACCTGCTGTATTAAGCATTTAAACTTGATTTTTTTTAGGTAATGGTGTACCAAATGATGAAATATGTTTTCAGCATGTTGGTGCTCCACCGCATTATTTAGACAATGTTTTTTTTGGAAGATAGATTGGACGTAGGAATACAATAGAGTCGCCACCTCGGTCTCCGAACTTGATGCCCCTCTACTACATTGTGTGAGGACACCTTAAAAATGTGGTACCCAAGGAACTCGAAGATTTTAAGGAGCCAATAGAAATCGAATGTAGACAAATCGAGGGGGCTGGCATTCTTTTTAATGTATTAAATATTTTCCCACAGTATTTGTAGGCCCAATACTGTGGTAAAATATTTATTAATGTCAGAACGTAAATGGACAACATTTTAAACACCTTACTTAGTTTCATTAATTTATTGTTTCATTGTTTGTAATATTAGGTATTTCTTTTTTATACTGTATTGTTTCCGTTGGTTTTTTACAGCGTAATTTTAAAGTTAAGACCCTGTTTTCTTTTACTTTTGGTAGCAAGATAAGGAATTATTGTCCTTTCCGGTCTGCCAGTACGTATCTTTTAATTTTTCAGTTTCACGAAATTTTTTGTTAATTTTACTTACAGTAGATTTAGTTTTTAGATTTCGGTTAGGATATTTGTACAATAACAATGTTACAAACATCTTTCAGGTTTCGCATTATAACCTAGTATAATTAAAATTTAAATTCTTTAGGTTTCAGTTAAATGACCCATTTTTGTAAATTAACAAAAATGTAACTTTTTGAAATATTTATAATCAACAGTAAAAGTTATGATACGAGCGGGGATCGAACTCGCACTTCTGGATCACTAGTCCATCGCTCTAATCAATTGCGCTAATAACCATTATTGACCCTGCCAAATATTCTAACCTTATGGCGCGGCGTTCCTGACATCGCTGTAACTTTTGCTGTTGATTATAAATAATTCTAAAAATATATTTCACAGTTTAAAAATCAACTGATAAAATACTTCTATTCAAAACTGACATTGTCAAACACATCAGGCAACCTTTTCTGTGCAGGTATTTTACTAAAAGGTAATGCATTAAATTGTGGATAAAAATATACATACATTTAAAGAGACACCTAAATTTGAGCAATCCACAATAATAAAATCATAAATAGATGTATATATATATATATATATATATATATATATATATATATATATATATATATATATATATATATATATATATATATATATATATATATATATATATATATATATATATATATATATATATATATATATATACGAAAGAACTAACGGTAAGGATTACTCCTTTAACATTTTGTCGAGAATCGACCCAAAAGATGACGCTGTTTGTTTCCAGGGCCAAGGTGCCATCTGCTACCGTGGTATCTGCCCCGGCAAGGCTCATCAGGCAGTTTCCTTGGGGGGTATCGGTACTAAAACCGAAATACCCAAACCCTGAAACAAACAAGGTGTCATGTCATTCGACGTTGACAGTCGACGAGGGAAATAGACAACCAGTGGCGCCATTAGTTATAGTTATAGTTCCCTCGTCGACTGTTAAAGTCGAATGACATGACACCTTGTTTGTTTCAGGGTTTGGGTATTTCGGTTTTAATACCGATAACCCCCCCTGATGGGCCTTGCCGGGGCATATACCACGGTAGCAGATGGCACCTTGGCCCTGGAAACAAACATAGCGTTATGTTTTGGTCGATTCTTGACAAAATGGTAAAGGAGTAATCCTTACCGTTAGTTCTTTTCTTTCGTTTGTATAACTTTTTACGACCAAGAACCGCACAGAAATTAAAATTTCTATATATATATATATATATATATATATATATATATATATATATATATATATATATATATATATATATATATATATATATATATATATATATCTGGCTGTTTAAACATGTACTTAAATAGAGGTTATTTCATTAAAATAACTACTTTTTTCTATCATAGGGCCCTTACTATACTCAATTTTTTTAATCATGTTCAAATTTATCAGTAAAAGATTAATGGCTGTTTTAAATTTTTTAAAAAGTTTCACTTCATGCTGAATGACCCAGTATTTTGAGAGCATTGTACGTCTTTTACCAATAAATAAATTCATATTGAAAATTATGAAAACCAACGCAGGATGAGTGCGAACGGTAGTGTCCACTTACAGTTTCCTGATTACTATTTAATTAGTTGCAGAGTCGATTTGTTGGGGGTCCCGAATTAACCGAGCCCAAATAGTTACAAACTATTTGCGTGTGTGGTTAATTTAAATGAGAGCAGGTTTGTAATTCTGCATTCGTGGCTGTTATAATCAGAACTAGCGACACAATATAAATTAGTGACTTTAAATTTCAATTACTGTTCATTGGAAAGTTACTAGACTACTCTTATAAAAAATTGAAAGAATTGACCAGTAACCTAATAGTAAAACATATTCAATGAATAAGTATACAAACATATTAAATGATATTTACAAACCACTAAACTAAATGGTAGATAACTACTGAAAGCTGTTAACTGATAAGCTTGGCCCCTTCTAACTTACTCCTTTGGGATAACTAAGTAAAGCGATACAGATCTGCAAAAAAATTGACAATGTTAAAAAAACAGTAATTTACCTAACATTCTGAAAAAGCATTATCTCAAAACCCCCAGGATGCAAGAAAATAAAGTCCTTAAAATGAACTTTACAAAAAGAGACCACTTAACAAAAAACTTGGTCACTATAAACCACACTTAGACCCGCCCCCCTAGATAAAATGTACTAACAGGCCCCTAAAAAAGACGCCCCAAAAAAAAACTACACAACACTTCTATAAAACTTAACAAAGATATTTTATAGCTCTAAATTTCATCTACCCCGTTTTTACACGAAAGAATTTCTTTTCTTCAACTTTATTGAGATTTTATATTATATTTTAAGTATTTTTTCCTTTTTTTTTAATTTTTTTTTATAATTTATTTTAATTTCATTTTTTATCAATATAATTTAATCAATTATTTTTTCTACTTCAAATTTTAATTTTTTTCATTTTTCAAGTGTATTTTTCTTATATTTCTTTTTATTCATTTACATACGTGTAGAATTGGGAAAAAACAATGTTATACTAATTCCTCTTTATTTTCGGCACGTTGTCGAGTGTCCCCTCACAAAATGTCCAACAAATGTCATCACTAATTTCTTGAAGATCCCCATCCACCACTACTGCAAAAATCTAAAAATACAAAAAACAATGTTAAAATTTTGTACATATACTTAAAAGTTTTTAAATTAATTTATTTTATTTATTTCTATTATTATTACTCTTAAAAAAAACTAATTTTCAATAAATTTTCGTTTTTTAAATAATTTTTTAAAACTACAACTAAATATTAGAAAAAAACTTCCCAAACTGAAACTAAAAATTCGTTGTTTAAAAAAACAGTGCAACTTACCAAACCATCTTTAAAATACTTACCTCCAGTCCCTTAGGAGACGTTAAAAATCCCTAGAAAAACATTTCAAAATTCAACCACTTACTGAAAAAATATAATAGAAACCATAAAACAAAATTTACTACACGCCCCCTAGATAAACTATACCGACAGGCCCCCCAATAAGAAAAACATAATTTTATTTTACTTTTATGTTTCAATAAAATAATAATTAAAATCCGAAAAAAAAACAAAAAACTACCTATCTATAGAGAGGCCATAAGTCATCCAGGATTCGCATCTTCCATCCACCTCCGCCCTGAAATTTACCTAGGAGACACTATATACGAAATAGACAGTTTTGACGCAAAAAAAAATCTAGGGGGTGTATTTTTTAGTCTTTCGCCTCCTAGAAATGTCAAAATAAAAATTTGAAAAAAAACCGAAAACCCTTTTCCCAAAATTTTGAACTAAAAACCGAAAAAAAAAACAAAAAACTACCTATATCTCGAAAACCGTGCGTCTAGAGCAAAACGATGGAAATTTTAGGCTCCCTATAGAGAGGCCATAAGTCATCCAGGATTCGCAACTTCCATCCACCCCCGCCCTGAAATTTACCTAGGAGACACTATATACGAAATAGACAGTTTTGACGCAAAAAAATTTAGGGGGTGTATTTTTTATTCTGTCTCCTAGACCCCCTAAATGTCAAAATAAAAATCTGAAAAAATTACACAAGAAAGAACTCGACGAGACAATGTTTTTGGTGCCATCCCCACTCCCCTATCTGTTTTTGTTATCGAGAACAAAAAAGTGTATAATTAAAATTTTTAGCCTCCAAAACTTTCCCAAAAAAATGCCCCTAGGCGCCACTTCTCACGTATGAGACTTCTTCGACTCCTCCTTTACCTACCCTAAAAATTTCATCCCTCTAGGTATATGGGAACACTTTCATATCATCGGTAGGGTGTATCGTTTACTTACCAAATACAACAACCTTTCAAGAGCAACAGAGGCGGAGGGACAAGCACAACCAACAAATAAACAACCTAAATAAATAGTTTATTCAAATAATAGTAAATTTAGGTAAAATTGTACTACAAATTCAAGATATGGGAACAAAATAGCGGCCAAATAAAATGTTTGTAATCATGAACTTTTGAAAAATGACCCTTACACAAACAATTTGAGCATAATTTTAGTTCTTTTACCTTGTCCCATCTTTCAGGAACTGACAACCCTATAAATTTACTACAATTATAAATAGCATGACCTTGTTCACACAAAAAACATTTTAATCTTTCATTTTCCTTGCTAAAAAGAGAATAACTAGGTTTACTTACTTTGTTATCTGGGTTTGTACTATGTTTAACCTCTAACGATTCGAGAAAATCAGCACGATTATTAAGAAATTTTAAAAATTCATCAAAAGTAGGTAAATTCTTGTCATTTTGTTGTTCCCAACTTCTTGCAGTATTTTTATCTAACTTTACAGATACTAAATAAATAACCCAAGCATCCCAGTGCTCAGTGGGCAACCCTAAACTTTTTAGTGCCCTTAAATGTTTGTTTAAACTGTCAAGTAAATTGCGAAAACCAACAACTGATTCTTTAGAAAGTGTTTCTAAATTAAAAATGGCCTTAAGATGGTTATTTACTAACAAACGTGAATTATCAAACCTTTGACAAATTAATTTCCAAGCCTCAGTATAATTTTGTGAAGAAAACTCTAAACTTTGTATTACTTTAATTGCCCCTTCTCCCAATGATGCTCTTAAATAATGAAACTTTTGAAATTCCTTTAATGAAGTATTTTTGTGAATTAACGAGTCAAAGGTTTCTCTATACTCAAGCCATTTACTGTGTTCACCATTAAAACTGGGTAATTTAATTGGGGGTAAATTCATGTTTGTGTTTAACATACCACTTACTGGTTGCACCTCAGGTAACACCTTTTTTTGTGTTAATTTTTCTAATGCCATAGTAGCCGTAGCCAAAATATCTGTGTGGAGTGAAGTAAAGTCATCTCTATGTGAATATTGCTCCTTTAAACTTGCTAAGGTACAATTTAACTCTATTAATGACTGTACTTCCTCATATTCATCAAACACCTGAACTAACTTTTCGATTCTTATTCTTAACTCCTCGATAGTTTTCTCATCAATATCTAAATTATTTTCGCTTACCTCATGTTCTATAGGAGCAAAGAACTTCTCAAACCCTGTAACTTTATTTTGAATGTTAGCTCTTTTTCTAATTAATAAATCTAACTCCACTTTTTAATCTTGCTTTGCTGCATTGGCAGCTTTTGGCTTTTTGTTTACCATCTTAACCTTCTTTTTCTCTTAAAAATAGGTAAACAAATTTAAAATACACCAAAACTCAGGTTAACAATCTTATAACCGTAAATCAATCCAACCTTTTATCAAATTCAACTTTAAATCCTTAAAAACTAATATAAACACAACACAAAACTCTTTATTTACAATAAAATGTCAAATTTATGCAAATTAGCAAATTTCAATGTCAAATCAACAGAGTACTCCGGTTGTACTCTAGTCAAACGTCAAAACTCTAAGTGATTATCGTCCATAAATGACATTTCAACCGATTCGTTACCACAAAACTAAAATTCCCTAAAAAGTAACCAGTAAAACGCCGGTCACCTTTGGATCACCTTTTAAACTGAATCAAACATCAAACGAATCAACCCAAAGAAAAGAACGCCTCAAAACACCATTTTTTTTATAATCTTAAACCCGTAAAAAAATACTTTTACAAGACTTTATTTTCTTGTACAATAATACAAATACAGGCAAATCTCTTTTCTCAGGAAAAAATTAGGAAATAAATTGGAAAGGACTCACTTTTTTTATTGCTCGGCCGCCATTACATCTCCTGCACTTCGCATCAACTTCATTAAATTTCAGGTTTTTTCTTCAAATTTTTAACTTCTGCACCTCTCATCGGGCTCGTGGGACCATATGTTGCTTGTGGACTGTATTAAATTGAACTCGTTAACTTTTAAAACATTTAATGAATAAAATTTGAAGAAATTACATTATAAAAAATGCACGTAATAAAAATATGAACTGTCTTGTTCGACGGTCAAGCGAAGTCTCTCTCTTTGCTATTCGGTACGCTTTTGCAACGTTGTCACGTCTCTCCAGTTTTATCTTTCAGATGATGTCACGTGCCAAGTTAATGGTTTGTATGGCAAATCCAGCTGCCAAAAGTAATAATGCAGAAGTGTCTCCTTCCAATTATGTTCAGAACAGAGAGAAAATAGTTACACCTGTCCATGCTTAAATTGCAGAAGTGCCACAAAATAGTAGTTTTGTAAAGATCAATGCAGATACGTTAGAATGTCAAAATTATATTGATGTGCCCTCATTATATAATTTAACAACAGTTGAAAATGTCGCAATCGAATTTTTGGAAGTTCCTTCGGCTGAAAATATAGAAAGTCACACTGCCAAAGTAGGACTTTCTGATTCCAGTCACTTAGCAATAAATGATGCACTTCTGTCCCAAGAACTTGATATGCTTACAACTTCAGATTTCACAGATCAAACTTAAGTGGACATGATGGACCCAGAAAACGCACCTGGGAATGTAAAAGAAATGGACATTCCAACAGTCACTGAGGATAAAACTCGGAATTCAATAGTTAAAGAAATGCAGAAAGAAACCACTGAAATAGAACCAGAAGAAGATACCATCGAAAAACCTTCTGAGAAAAGTGTGTCCCAATCTTTTAACTCAAATACAGTCTTTTTCGATATAAATCAAGGTGAAATTTCAGATGGCAGTGACACAGGAAGAGCATTGGTGCCATATCCAGACAGCTCTTCAACTGACTCCTATTCTGATATACCACAAAAAAGTAACATACGCTGAAAAAGATCGCAAGTAAATAAAATGGATTGGTTTGCGGAAAAAAACAAAATTCGACGCGAAAAGGGCCAACCATACTATGGACGTAAGAAAACGGATGATAAATGGACATACCAGATGCCCAAAGAACCTAGACAGATGAAGGAAAGGTGCAGATGTCAGAATAAGAAAGGAGGTTTAATCAAATGTGCCTCGTTAACCGAAAATGTCAGAAAAAAACTGTTTCATAACTTTTGGAGGCAGCTTACTTGGGGCGAAAAAAAAATCTACATAAATAGTACAGTAACAGCTCAGGTAACAAAGCGATATCGTAACAGAAAAGACCCTAAAAAGTCTAGAAGATCCCAGTCACTGGTTTAAGAATTGACGACTTTTTAAACACATTAGGTATAGGAAGATGGACAGTTCTAAACTGGAAAAACAATTTTAAAATTGACAATTCTCCAAGACGACCTAGCGAACTTAGACTACAAAAAAAGGATAGTGTCAAGCCAGGCTTAGAAAAGAAGGAACAATTGTATAAATTTTTTGAATGACTTCCTGTAATGGAATCCCACTATTATAGGGCCTCCTCAAAGAAAAAATATGTTTTGCCGGAAAGGTCATCGAAACAATCACTTTATAATTTTTACGCAACGGATTGGTGAAAGTCAAACAACATTGGGCCTCTATCGACAACAAAATTTAATGAGGCTTTTGCGCTGAGAAATATGGCCTTGTTTAGACCTAAGAAAGATGAGTGCGAGAAATGTGCTCAATATAAAGTAGGCAAGATTAACGAATACGACTATCAGCTACACATTGCTAAAAAAGAAGAGGCAAGACTGGAAAAGGCAAAAGATAAAAGAGATCAAAATTATGTTTTCCACCATACTACCGGACCAAACTTCAGGTTCATAACATGTGTTTTTATAATTTAATCACTCACGATTCCTTTTGCTATCTGTGGAATGAAAGTGAAGGAGGTGTTAACACCGAGGAGTTTGCTTCAATTTGGTCATATTTTTTGAAAGAAGAGATTCAGAAGATTCAGAAAGATGATTGTAACATAGAAATAATAATATATAGTGATGGATGTAGTTACCAAAACCGCAATGCGGTTATGGCAAACTCGTTATTAAATTTGGCTGTTCTAGAAAAAATTACAATAATACAAAAGTATTTAGAAGTAGGCCATACCCAGATGGAGGTAGATATTATGCACTCTTGTATAAAAAGATGCCTACGCAAGAAAGTAGTTAGTGTGCCTGCCGAATACATAAAGTTTTGCATGACTGCCCGACGAAACCCCAAACTGTTTCAAGTAAAATACTTAGAACACACATTTTTCAGAAATTTTACCGATGTTATGGCTTACAAAAGTATTCGTCCAGAAACAGGTAAAGGAGACAGCAAAATAAACGACATTCGCGCTCTAAAATATACACCATATGGCGATATCTTTTATAAAGAAAGGTTTAGTGATAATTGGTCAATACTACCTCAAAGAAAGAACATTATAGTGAACAAAGAATTGACTGAACTTAAGCAGTTACATGAAAATAGGCTTCCGATCAAATTACGTAAATATGAAGATCGGCAACATATTAGGAGCACTCTGCCAGCAGGTTATCATTATTACGATAGCCTACATCATGCCTAGTTTATTTTATTTATTAATATGTTGTTTTTAAAATACTTGTGTATACCTTTTCTACCTATTTTAAAAGTTAAGTTTTTGCTACACCTAAAACAATATGCATATTAATATTATTATTATTGTTATTATTGTATTTTAAAACTTTCGAATACCTATGTTTCTTCTTAATTAAAAATAAAACTGTTTAAGTACAGTTAGACAGTCTAAGTACTCTAAATACAAAAACGTGTACGTGTTTTCTTCTCTTTTATAAGATGAAAAACTGCCACCTCCATAAAACGGATGCACATATTTTTCATGACAAGAAGCGAAAATCTGCTATCTCCAAAATTTACCAATAAAACCTAAATTAAGCAAAAATTATAATTTTTTTATTTCCAATAAGTGTATTTTGTTACTTTTCTGTCATCTAACCCAAATTTCTACTTGTAACAATTTTAATAACATATTCATACGATTTTTAGGCTCTCCTGAAAAATTTGTTAAAATGGAGTTAGCAGGTTAACACGTTTCACCGACGATATGTTGTAAGTCGAAATCTAAATTGTGCCAGATTTGTGTTACATTTAAAAAAATCATCAACAAATAATATTTATTACCTTCAAAAAACACTGCTAAACCCAATGGTCCATTGACCACCTTGTTTTTACTGCATTGTTGAACTCCAATTCCAACTCAACAGAATATAAATTATATTTGGAAAGGGAAAAATGAAGGCTTTCTAAAAATGAGTTTAAATATAGGTTATTCCATTAAAATATATCACTTTTTATATTGCACAACCCTTACTAAAAGTGAAGTTGGTTTTTAAAAAGCATCTTCAAATTTTACAGAAAAAATAAATTCCTAATCTTGGTTTAAAAACAAGTGAAAAAAAAAATAAAAGTGAGACGAATAATAGACTTAAAACTAAACGTTTAATAATGTCTAATATATAAATTACTTTTAACTACTAGTTAGAAATAACAATTTTTTGTGTTATAGAATATTATAACATAATCAATCTTTTACTTAGTTTATACATTAAGTTTGTAAAAAATATGTTTTTAGCGATACATCAAAAACAAATCCAGTGCAACCTTCCGACCTTAGTTTTTGTGGATATTAAGTGGTTCATCCATAAATTTTTGTGTATAAAGATTATTAAAAAAAGGTAATCTTTCAAATGTATATTTGAAATTTGTCAAATTCTGTGGGCAAAATTCTTTACAAGAGGCATGGTGGAAATTATTCGAAATTACATCAAGTTACGCCCTAAACACGTTGATCATGGTCGTTTCTTCGTGTACTATAAAAAAAACTAAAAATTTACAAAATATAATTATTATTAGTATTAGGAATATAAGATAAGATAAGGAAGATAAAAGGAACATTACAGTGTTGCCAATTTACCCTACAGTTCTTGATTTATGATATAAATATCTTTAACTTAACTCTACGCTCCCAGTGACTGAGCTGTACCCTTTTTTTATGTTATGGCTTTAATGATGATGCCTTTGGCGCCTAACCCGGTGCTAACCCGGTACCGACTTACCTACTGTAACAACGGCTGCTCCACTGGCAGCTTTTGTACTGTACGTGTTCTTATGTTATAGCTTTAATGATGTCTTCGGCGCCTAACGTGGTGCTAACCCTTCACTGCTTTATCTTGTGTTCCTAATGACACCGTTTCAACTATGCAACAAAATATTATTAGCAACCCTAATAAAGAGTAACGAATTCTTCGTTGATAAAATGAAATTAAATTTGGCAACATTGCTTCTTGAATACAAGGAAATGGCCAATTAAGCACGAAATGTCAAAATTGTCAAATGTCTGTTTATGAATTTTTTAGTTGAATAACATTAACATATTTTGTTGATACACTTTTAACATTAGTCAGTTAAAAACTTAAATAAGATAAGTATTATATATAATAATAATATACTCTAAATATCTATTCTGCGTGCAATTTTAACATAATTAAAGTAACGTAGACGTTTATAACTATATTTAGCAGTGGCGGCTCGCCAGGGGAATTTTCCAATCAATTTACTTAAAATATTAAGCATTTTATAATCTACATTTCTATTGTAAAAATATAGTATGTTTTATATAAATTCACATTACTTACTTAATTATACCATTATTTGCTATCAAAACTAGTGCCTTATATATTCAAAAAATAATAATGAGTTAAAAACGTAGCACGCTGAATACCTTTTCATAAGAGCGACCCCCTTGAGGAATTACAATCAGCAGTAAAAAATTCCGCTTCAGACTCCCCCCGTACGCCGGCTTTGACGCTTAGATTTGTTTACGACGGTTGCTATGGCAACGCAATTGTGAATATCCATAAGCTAAATAGAAATTGGGAGCGGTATAAAATGCTGCTGCAGGCTACAGGCGCTTATTCGCTTGTTATAGAATTAATGTGAATTATTGCGTTCGGATCTTCGGAGGTGGAAGCAGTTTTGCATCGTGTCGGGTATCGTGGTATTTGTGGTACCGTGTGTTTCCGTTGTACGATCCGGTCTGCATTTTATTAGATACACCATTGTCCCGGTGGAGAACCGAGGACAAAAGAGACTTTTTAAATTCGGGGGCCGAGGGATCTAAGCCTGTCCTTGAAATAGAAAAACAAGGGAAGTCAAAAGACAGAGTTTTCTTTCGTAGGTTTCGAAATCAGTGGTATTCGGTTTATACGTGGATGAGTGGAAGTATTTATTTAAACAAACTCTTTTGTATGCCCTTTTCAACTGTAGCTGTAAAATTAAGCATATGGAATAAACAGGGATTCAAGAATTTTGGGAATGTGACGAGAGGTTGTAGTAGGCATGAAGCTTCTTTGGAACATATCCAGTGCGCTGTTTGGCTTGCAAATTTAAAAGAAGGCCTCAGTACAATTGAAGACGCTTTGAGCGAAAATTCAAAGTTGTATATAAAAATGTTTATTGACAATGATCTTATAAATAGAAGATTTATGCAGTTACCTATTCGTGCGACTGTTTTTTTGGGTAAATAAGAAATGACATTTCAGGGGCATATTGAACCTGATTCTTCTGACAATCGTAGGAATTTCAAAGAACTTTTGTACTCCTAAATAGCGATAAGCAACATAGACATTCAAGGACACTACAAAAAGATATCTTCTATTTTTTCTGCAAATTCAAAGATCAGAAGAAAATGTGTTTATTTCGTTGTAAGCTCTACACTGAATCCAAAAAGTGAGAATATTAAAAATACCTAATCTCTACAAGAGCCTAAGTCAGCCATGTCAAAGTCACTGGTGGGTCAAAAGCATGAAGACCATCGACTACGTGGGCCGCAAAACCTTGTCTTAAAGAAGACAAACTACTGAAAATCTTGAGAAAAAGTACTATTGTAGGACAAGTCTGTTTATTAAATTTCCAATAAAAAGGACATTACAAAAACCAAAAACATTAAATTCTTTTGCCAGATATTTTGTCTTTAATTAAGTTGTCTATTTGTGGCGCGAATTTATCAGCGGAAATAACTTTTAAAACTGCGTCCAAGTGTGCGTCCGTCAATCTCGATCTTGCGGGAGATTTGTTTCCTTTCATCAAAGAAAATAGTTGTTCACACTTATACTTCCAAACATTGACAGGATTTTACAGGCAAATTTTCTCATTTCTTGGTATTGAACAGGCAAGTACTAATAAAATTCGAATGTACCAATACTACCAAATTTTTGTTTTAAATGGGTCTGACACTGCATCTCAATTGCTTCCATTTGCAAGTGAGGGGGAACTTTATCAATATCGATAGTGAAAAGACCAGTAAATAGAGAAAAATTGTTTCCTTGGGTCTTAAAATCCTGAAAACGCTTCTCAAATTCTTCTCTGAATATATTTTGTATGATATTGGGACACTTGTGCTTTTCTGATAAGCCTTACAAGTCAGAAAATATGACAGATTATCCTCTGCTAACTGTTTTTCCCACAACATCATCTTACACTTGAAAGCTTTCACATGATCATGCATATCTGTAATAACTTGGACGTGGTCCTTGCAATTTCGTATTTAAGTCCGACAAGTATTTTGTGATATCTACCATAAATGAAAAATCTTGTAAAAAAGGTACATCGCTTAATAATCTGACATCTTCTCCTTGTGTTTCCATGAAAACGCGTATTTCTTCTTTGAGTTTCCAAAACCGGTCGAGTACCATAGAACACGAAAGCCATCGCACCGCTGCATAATATGGTAAACCAGTGTACTCACTTTCTAAATCACGTAAAAATGCAGAAAACTGTCGCCGATTAAGACCTCTTGACCTTATGAAGTTTATAATTTTTTTCACTGACACTTTCCAACTTGATCACTTTTGAGCATAAAACTTCTTGGTGGATTATACAATGAATATGATGAAAATCTAGTTTGTCACTGCCCGTTTCTCTGATCTTTGTCTGTAATATTTTAACGAAGCCATTTTTTACTCCAGTCATTGAAGGAGCTCCGTCTGTTGCAACGGGACACAGTTTTAATAAATTTAAATTGTACTTTTATAGAAGTCCATATACAGGATTGAAAATATCCTTCCCAGTTGTATCATGCAATGGTACTAATTCCAGTAATTCTTCATACACATTGATATCTATATCAACCGCATGAAGAAAAACAGCGAGTTGCGCCACACCACACACATCCGTACTTTCATCACATGCACTAGAAAATGCAATGAAAGAATCTGATTTTGTTTTTATCTGATCACTTATATTGGCAGCCAACTCAGTAACTCTTTCAGCGACAGTATTCCGGGACAAGGATATATTTTGAAATGCCTTCACGCTCTCGGGACTTTTTCAGCGGCCTTTACAAGGCACTCTTTTATAAATTCACCTTCAAGAAATGGTTTTGAGTGTTTCGCGATTAACTCCGACAGTACGTAGCTCGCTTGAAGGACAGATTCATTTTCTTGCTTTGGATGTGTAAACATAAGCTGCTGATCTTTCAACCGTGATTTTAACTTATTTAACTTTTCGTTTCTGACCATGCCTGTATACTTGTCAAACATAGTTTTATGAATATCACAGTGATATTTTATATTATATAATTTTGGGACACCGACTGTACTATTACAAATCAAACAAATAATTTTTTCTTTCACTGCACAGCAAAAAAAAATTCCCACTTTTTTTGAAAGATACGATGCTTATCTACAAGTTTCCTCTCACTTCCACTTGCTTTTGAAAGAGACATGTTAAAAACTGTATCCGAAATAAATTATAATAAGTACTGTTAAGTGTTGTAACAATAAGTGCGCAACTCAACTCGAAACTCTATCGCAACTGACTCATAACTGACTAAACACTGAACGACTGAACTCAATCGAACACGGTTTATATACGGATTGTGATTTCTCCAGTTCTTTCCAGAATGTTCAGATAGCGTCATGTGTGTTTTTGCGCGATAGAATTTCATGGAACAAGCCAGATAACGTTTGGCTTTAGGATGAGTATGTGTAGTTCATCCTCCTAAACATAGATGGCAGTATGTACAACTGTACATTTTGTTATACCAATCGTTGTTGCAGCGGCGCGCCCTTTCAAAGACGGTTTGGGCCGCAAAAAATGCTCACTGGGCCGCATGCTGCACGCGGGCCGCATGTTTGACATAGCTGGCCTAAATAGTTTGTAATGCTGTATTTTATTAAAAAATAAACATATTTTCTTCAATTCCGTTTTAATTTTAATTAAGTAGATATCACTACCGAACTAGTGCAACAAAATGACGGCTAAATATATGTTTTTAAATCAACATAAAAAAACTATTCAATTGACTTTAAGAAAAGAAAAATTGCAGAAAAATTAAATGTGATATAGGGAAAAACTGGTTTGAATTCAACATGACATAACCAAATCGAATGAATTTATTTTAAATTTTAATAAAATCAAGCGTAGCCTAAGTAGAAACTGGTAAAATAATGGTAGAAATCCAGTATGATGGGACAAAATGGCGCCCAATAGAAACGAAAATGTTTAACAAATTATATTTGTGTTCCTAAATAATTATGTACTGAATTGAATTGACTTCACTATTCCTAAGAAAAGGAAATATACATGCATAACGAGGGCATGCTCCAGGTACAAAAAATTTACCGATTTTTTTTTAATTAATCACTTTATGCTGGATTACTCAGTATATTTTACGAATAAATAAATTTATATTGAAAATTATGAACAACAAATGTAGGATGAGTGAAAACTGTAGTGTCTGCTTACAATTAATTCCCTGATTTCTGTTTAATTAGTTGCAAACTGTCGATTTGTTGAGGGTCTCGGATTAACCAAACCCGAATAGTTACAAACTATTTGCGCGTGTGGTTAATTTAAATGAGAGCAGGTTTGTAATGCCGTAATCGTGGTCGTTATAATTAGAACGAGCAACACAATATAAATTAGTGACTTTAAATTTATATACGATTCATTGAAAAGCTACTAGACTACTATTAAATAAAATTAAAAGAATTAACATAAATTCAGTATATTCAGTACTAACAATATTATTAATAATAACCAATTATTTTGGAGTACTGTCAGTATGAATATACCGTAAACAAAAATCTTTTTGACCTCGTTATGATTTTTTTCCATTTGCTAGGAATAGTGAAGTGTGACCTAATTTCAGTACATAGTCACATTACATAATATACTGTCTTTTCATTTTTATTGGCCTCTAGTTTGTTCCATCATATTGGATTCCTACAAATATCTTAGCAGTTTCTTTCTACCTATGCCACACTTGACATTTCGATATAATTTAAAAGAAATTCATTAAGTAGTTTTTGCATTGACACATACCGCCATTTTGCTACGACATTTTGAATTCGTACCAGTTTATCCCACTTTCACGTCTAGTTTTTCTACAAAATTTAATGACAATTGAACACAATTTTTTTATATCGATTCTTTAAAAATTTTATTTGAACTCCATTTTGTTTCGCCATCTTAATTTGAAACCCTTATTGTCAGTCTTTACCTACTCCGTTGTTCAATAGATATTTCCCAGATATTAATTTTCTAACTGGTTTCCGTTAACGATCCCCTTGTTATGTTAGAGTTGCGTATTATTTTGGGTTAGGATCCAGTAAAAATAACAAAAGCCCATTTGTAAATTGTCGACGTTTCGCAACTTTATTATTGCATCCTCAAGACACATATAGATTTCATATCCCGCATGAAACCCATATTATCAGTCTTTACCTAATCCACTGGTCCACAGATATTTCCTAACCCCAAATAATACACAACTCTAAGATCGTTAACGAAAACCATTTAGAAAGAAATCGTTAACGAAAATCATTTAGAAAGATCGTTAACGAAAACCAACGGAGTAGGTAAAGATTGATAATACGGGTATCATGCAGGATATACAATGTATGTGTCCTGAGGATTCAGCAATAAAGTTGCGAAACGTCGATAATTAAAAAAACTTTTAATTCTATTACTGGATCCTAACTCCAAATAACACACACACTAACATAAAAACAAGAGGATCGTTAACAAAAACCATTTAGAAACCTAAAACTATTAAGTTGTGAAACGTCGACAATTTAAAAAAAATCTTTGTTTTTTTACTGGATCTTAACCCCAAATAATACACCACTCCAATAAACATTTTTTACCATTGTTATGCCATGATTGCCATCCCCATATGACCCTTAATTTTTGGCCAAAATTTGAAGTCAGTCGAGTAATTAGTATTTAAGTTCTGTCGCGAACTGACACACAGACCGACAGGCGGACTGACAAAATTGATAAAACATGTTTTTTGGCAGCTAGGGACGCTAAAACGTGAAGATATGTAAATCCTGAGAGAGTGATTTTCTTCACGATTACAACCATTTTATTTGGCCGCAATTTTGTTTCGCCATCTTAAATTAGTAACACAGTTTTATTAGTTGAGCCCTATGCCACTATTAGTTACGGCACACAGTTTGAAATCAATCCATTAATTAGTTTTTTCAGGCTGAATTATTATACCGCCTTTTGTTCTGCCATCTTAGATTCGTACCAAAATTTTACCAGTTGATTCCAAGATAATACTAATGTTTTTAACTTCACTGCGCCGCCATTTTGTATTTTTACCAAAATATTACCAGGTCATACTCATATGACCCTTAATTTTTAATAGAAATTTGAAGTCAATCGGGTCTTTAAGGTATGCCGCGAACTGACAGACAGACAGACAGACATACCGACAGACGGAATGAAGAAATTGATAGAACATATTTTTTTGCCATCTAGGGACGCTAAAATGTAAAGACGTGTAAAACCTGAGAGGGTGATTTTTTCATAACATACTTTTTATTTGTCCGCTATTTTGTTCAGCCACTTTGAATTAGTACCAGAATTTTACTAGTTGATCCCTATACCACAATTAGTTATGATACACAATATAAAATCAAACCATTAATCAGTTTTTCAGGCTGAATTTTAACATATTTCATTAAGCCGTCATTTTGTTCCGCCATCTTGGATTCGTACCAGAATATTGCTAGTTGATTCCAATATAAAACTTGATGTTTTTTACAAAATTTAATATAAATTGAATGAGTAGTTTTTTAGTAACGTTTTTTTAAGATTTCACTAGGCCGCCATTTTGTTTCGCCGTATTGGATTTTTACCAAAATGTTACCAGATCATCTCTATATGACCCTTAATTTTTGACCAAAATTTAAAGTAAATCGGGTAAGTAGTCTCTAAGCTATGCTGCGAATTGACAGACCGTCAAACAGACAGACGGACCGAAGGAATTGATAAAACATATTTTTTGGCATTTAGCGACGCTAAAACGTAAAGATGTGTAAAACCTGAGAGGGTAATTTTTTTTCGATTACAAACATTTCATTTAGTCGCCATTTTGTTCCCATATTGAATTAGTACCACTATTTTACTAGTTGATCTCTATGCCACAAGTAGTTATGGCACACAATTTGAAAACAAACCATTAAGCAGTTTTTTCAGGCTCAATTTTTATATATTTTATTATGCGCCATTTTGTTCCGCCATCTTCGATTCATACCAAAATTAATTTCAGAATAATACTTGATGATTTTACAAAATTTGAGGTAAATTGGATAGTAGTTTTTTAATAATACATTTTTTAACACTTCGCTCTTGTTTCGCCATACTGGATTTCGACCAAAATTTGAAGTTAATCGGATAAGTAGTTTTTTAGCTACGCCTTCAACAGACAGGCAGACAGACAGACAGGCAGACAGGCAGATAGACAGACAGACAGATAGACAGGCCAACGGAATTGAGAAAACATGTTTTTCGTCATCTAGGGACCCTGAAACGTGAAGATTTGAAAAAATGTCGGAGAGTGATTTTTTCACGATTACTTTTTACAAGGAAAGTCAAAATTAGAATTAAAATATTTTTGTTTAAAGCCGAAAGTCCTGTCAAGATATGAATGATAGTAGCGACACATAAGTGCGGACATTTTTTTTTAGTTCTCAGTTGCATTTTTCTCACTTAGTCCCCCCAATATTTTTGCTTCGTGGTGCGTCCCTGGGCACAGACAGACGGTGAAACCGTTAGACAATTTGTTATAAATATTTCATATATTCCCTAAGATTTATTTAAATATCTTTAAGATCGAAATTAGTGATTTAGCTATATTTATAGAATATTCGTTTATTTTTACCATCCATCAAGCCTTAGATCATTTTTGTTTGACAGACAAATATGTAACACCCGGTATCTCGAAAAGGAAGCGTTAGCCAACCCCGCTTATATGACATTTTTTTTTATTACTTCCACCTTTTTAAGTTTTGAAAGTGATTTAAATTACACCCTTTATATTTGTCTATAGCTAACACAGTTGCATTTGACCTAACAATTGGTATCAGGATTAGGAGAATACATTTCAAAATGTATCCTAATTTGAGCTTTATCGCGTAAATAAGCTGAAAACGTTTCACTTTATATACCCAATTTATAATATGTAACTAACAGAGCTTCACAATTAAATACAGCCACTATATTAAATCACTGCTTTCAAACAGAATTTTCAAATAAATGCAGAATTATTAGCTGGGGATTTGTGAACTGGCGGGGTTAGTTGAATTGGTTTATTGAGTTTAAAATTCCAAGCGAATACATGTTTCGAATATATCTGTCTCTCCAATGCTAGCAATCAAGTGGATTTGTTAAAATACCGCAACGGATATTTTTTCTCTTTGGGAATAGAGTAGTTTTGTATACTTGAATAATTAAACTAAAGAAACCCAACCTTTTATAATTATGGTAGTATTTTCTTGGTGTACCCTAAAAAACCTTGATATATATAATTTTTTGCAGATTTCTATTGAATTAATTTCTCTAGGATAGAATTTTGAGATCTGCCCCTAGTTTTGGAAAAATAAAAAACACATTCTGGTAAAAAATTGTTATTTTTTTATAAATAATTGGATCATTGATTTTAAACTTTGTTTAAGGAAACTTCTTAAGTAGCTTCCTCAGTTGGCTACCTAAGAGTTTTTTGAAAAATTTTAGCATATTCTCATTTACATTTTTTCGGGATATACGTGGCACCCTTTAAGCTTTTCCTCCTTGCGAGTTGCAGTTTTTTGCAGAAGATTTTTCATTGAAAAATGATGCGAATTGACCATTAAATCGCAATGGACAAATGAGTTATAATTTTTGAATTTTGTTTAAGAGGGAACTGCACGCAGTATTATGGATCATTTGCAAGCTTTCCGCCGCTGTAATATTATGTTAAAACTATAAGAGATATGTATTAGCTTCAATGTGATTTTAATAGGGAAATATGTATAGTTGGGCGCTAAATGCGAATTTTTACGAAAAAATCAAATCTAGAACTATAAAATTGAAGTAGATTTGTCCATTTTCGACCATTTTTTAACTGCAAAATTTGAAATGGTAAATCGTACCCATGAATTACAAAACGAGACTACGGAATCGCCTTTTTAAAAAAATGTTTATTTCAAAAATACAAGTTATTTAGAAACAAAAATAAAATGTTTTACGTCGATGCTTTCAACTGACTGCTCTCGCGTCGCAGAAATTCGCATATATTAGCGGTCATCTAATATGCAGTGTCAGCAGGTTCCTTGGTTGGATGGTCAGATAACTCATGTCTTTGTATTTCTGCAGCGCGTGAACCCTTTTGAACCCGTTTTTAAACGAAACATGATTTAAATTGCCTATACATCACACATTTTTTTGAGGTCGGACGTGCAGGAGGTTTTCTCTAATACGTAGGTACCTTTTCATCTTACTTTGAACTTGACTAGACCTTGTCGCTGGTTTTTCACTTTTTGCGTGCAGTTCTCTCTTAAACATTATGACTGTTTAAATTAAAGTTAAATATTAGATGCACAATAGTTTAGATCATACATTTTTAAATATTGACACCACTTTTAATATACAGATAACCCCTCATCTTCAAAGGCTCAGATCCTCGACCCACGCGAAGATATGGGACCTGATCCACAAGCATTCTTTAGGTAATGTCCTAGTCATTGAACCCCTGAATAATAGCTCGTTAAAAAAAGTTATAAAAAATTTCGCCGAAGTTAATATTTCAAAAAAATCGAGATATTATTATAAAGGTTATCGATTTAGGATTTTTGAAGATGCTGTTTCTCCAAAAAAGAAATATTTTATAAGATATCTCTGCCCTGTGTGTAAAAGTTACCCGTTTTGTTAAGAATAAAAGACGAGGAGAAACATACGAACTCTAGCGATAATTTTGACTAGACTGTGCCAGCTAAAGCAACAGTGACACATTTGGTGGTAAAGGTTACGAATAAGAATGGAAGCAAAATCACTTTTTCTCTGTGAGTGTTTTTTACTGCCTTAATAATCAGAGAATCCGTTCTAGGAGTAGCTAGCTTGTTGATGTGACAAGTGCGTGAACTAGTGTCACTTTAATATATATTTATATATATATATATATATATATATATATATATATATATATAGATTCTTTATAATTTCACGGCTGTTTGAAAATGAAATGGACAACACGAAATAGCGGGGTTGCAGCCTAATAATCCTATTGATGTTACTGGGACATTAAATAGATGACTCTATTTACTTTGTGAAAGCTTTCGGATTTATTTTAATCCTTCATCAGTCACACTACAAAATGGTTTGTTAATATAAAGTAAATTATTAAAATATTTTAGACTTACTGAAGTGAGGTTACAAATATAAACAGCTATCCAATAGGAAATTCATTTCTGTGAATGAAAGGAACACCTCTTTATATAGTATTTAACACAAAACAAAGAGACTGAAAAAAACAATAACAAAAAATTTTTTTGACTACACACGAAACCGTTGAAAGGTAGGTTTCCAATGTATTCGACCGGAGTCGAGGCTTAACTAGAATATTAAGAATAAAATATATGCACCTATTTGTTTCTTTTTCAGATAGCAAAAAAAAAATAATAATCCTTCTTTTGTGTTTTGAAGGCAAGGACGATTATTTGGTTTTAAGGTTTAATAAATTGCTATATATTATATTGAAATTCTGTATATCTGATTTTTTATTCATCGGGTTTTCCTGATTATTTATGTGCACCATTTCGAGGAAATTTCTTTTAAAATAATTAATTTCACATTCGAGAACCTCCGCCTCTTCGAAATTTGCTGAATGACCTGTGTCTCTTACGTGTTGGGAAAGGGCACATGCTTCGGGTTTTATTCTTATATCACTTTTATGAGATATTATTCTATCTTTTAGAGGCCTTGAGGTTTGCCCTATGTATTTTTATTGCAATGTAAACAACCTATTTTATATACTACATTTGTTTGTTATGCCTTTTTGTTTTATCTTTAAGAGAACTAAAAAGTTTGCTCGTAGGTTTAACGGCTTTATTGGCTATAACAATATTTTCTTTTTTGAATATGTTCGCTAATTTAGATATATAAAGAGGTGTTCCTTTCATTCACAGAAATGAATTTCCTATTGGATAGCTGTTTATATTTGTAACCTCACTTACAGTAAGTCTAAAATATTTTAATAATTTACTTTATATTAACAAACCATTTTGTAGTGTGACTGATGAAGGATTAAAATAAATCCGAAAGCTTTCACAAAGTAAATAGAGTCATCTATTTAATGTCCCAGTAACGTCAATAGGATTATTAGGCTGCAACCCCGCTATTTCGTGTTGTCCATATATATATATATATATATATATATATATATATATATATATATATATATATATATATGTGTGTGTTTTCATTCCGGGTGTACATCCGTTCACTACTGTTCTGAAAAGAACAGTTTTGCTGACGTTTCGCCAAAATCATATTTGGCATTTTCGAAGCTTTCTTTCTCGCGTCCGAATAGCGACTGTAGTGAACGGATGTACACCCGGAATGAAAACACATTGTATTTGTAAATATATATATATATATATATATATATATATATATATATATATATATATATATATATATATATATATATATATATATATATATATATATATATATATATATATATATATATATATATATATATATATATATATATATATATACAGATGATTTTTTTAATGGGCGCTCTTAAGTTCTAGTTATACTGTGAAGGTACCCGAGGAACGCCACTGAAAAATATCTCTTTTCTAGAAGTTTTGGGAGAAAGTCTACCCCTGTCTTCAGCAAATCTAAAAATAAAAATTAAAAGCAGAATATCTTTTATGTTTAGTATTAGAAATATCACCAGAATGGCTAATCTCTAACAGAATGTCAATGAATGGCAACTTAAAAGTGTTTTTTTCAATTTTCAAAATAAGGTGAGAAAATATGTGTACATAGAATATGTTCATTTTAATTTATTGTATTTTGAGGTGTCCTTTTTAACTTAAGTATTTAGCAAATTTAACCATGCGTTATTAAAATTAACGGAACAATATGCTACACAATTATCTTTATTTATATTTTTATTTATCAATGCAATAAATTATACATAGTTGAAGCCTCTAGGCTATTCGCCAAAAGAATTAAAGAACACTAAACATACATAAGAAATAGGGAGTTTCAAAAATCAAACATTTGTCATAAAATTGGAATGCTTCTAGTATTTTCGCAAAAGAACCAGGTTCCAAAAAACGTAAACCCTTATATATATATATATATATATATATATATATATATATATATATATATATATATATATATATAACGGCATGCTCCTTCCAAACGAATTCAGTGATTCAGTGGGTGTCCAGATTTCGTGAAGTGATGATCCCTGAAGATATTTCGTGCAATCGAAGGAGAAACGTCGAATAGTAATTCCAATTTAACAATCTGAAGAACCAAGATTCCTTAATTGACCAAAACCGTGACAACTTTTGTTCTAAATTATATGTATTTAATATATATATATATATCTTTTTAAGAACTTTTTTACTGTTTCTTTTTCAAAATGTCAATCATCAAAGTTTTAGAGAAAAAGACTTATATAAGGCAACAAATTATCAAGGCAAAAGCTTACATACAGATATAAAAATACTAATGCAAGCCGAATTTATAAAAGCCAATTTTATCTCAATGTCGGCACAATAAAATATTATGAACTTAATAGACCCCAGTATAAACTCTTTTTATTGCAATATAGCTTGCTGTATAGCAAACGCAGAGTGTTTCCATTGCCAATTGTAAAATAAAATATATACGGTTCTATTGTGTCAATATTGGGACAAAATAGAAATATTAGCTCTTACTATGCTGGTAATATTATGCAATATAAACTCTATATTTTTCGTATTTCAAATGTTGTTATTATACAGTAATATTTACATTTTGGTACTATTGATGTGTAATATATATTCTGAAACATGTACATCATTAATAATTATATTCACATCTGTGTTACTTTGGATAGTAATAATTATTGATTAGTGATTTATTGATATGCGGCCTATCTAACTTATTGTTATAAATATTTAATATTAACTATTTGATTGTTGCTATGGTTAGTTCTGGTTAATAATATTGCTTACTGTCATGTTTCAAGTCGATGTAGAATAGTTTTCAAATGTAAATAGGCACAACGTTTAATTTAGTTTTAAATAAGACAACAAAGTTTTATTATGCGGTTCTGGTCTACGCAACATTTTGTAAACTATTCAGTAGTCTGATAGCATCGAAAATTTAAATTTGCTCCTTTTTTTTCGATTATGCTAGGAAATCCTATACCCAAAATAACATCTTACATACTATTTTTCTACATGATCCACACTTTAACAGCATCTAGAGTTAACACCGTTAGTTGCCAACAAATATTAATGGAACGCAAAATAAATAATATAAATTGGGACAAAGGAGCTATCTATTTTGATTTTCATTGTTACTGGATTATTTCCACATCTTCAATAAGACATAATTTTAGTTTACGTAGTTTAATGTAGACTAATGCGCGTGTAGTTGTAATTACTGTTCTATTTTATATTTAAATATTATATTTTTTTTATCTGATTATGTTTACTCTAAATGAAAATAAAGTTTGATTGATGTAGAATAGTCTCTAACTGTAAACATACACTCTGTTTAATTTATTTTGAATAAGACAACCATGTAGTAGAATGTGGTACTGAGCTAAGGAACAGCAGTCTTGCAGATCTGTTGGCACCCAAATTTGAAGTTTGCTTTGTATTTATTTTATCTTCAAAATAACGTCTTCCATAATTTTTTTGTATATGATCTACATTTTTACAGTTCTCTAGAATTTTTTTTGATAACATGCCTACCGGCTTTGAATATATTAGCTTTTCTCTTGTTTTTGGGCAAACAGTATTGTTCTTTGACACAGTGGTGTTTGTAGGAGATATTAATATAGATTTTCTAGGTGATAACATACATAAAAATAAACTTTTGAATTTGCTTGTCACTTTCAATTTGAATCAACATATTAACAACCCTACTAGGGTGAATACAAATAAAAATAATTCAAGCCTTATTGATATAATAAAACAAATAACAATAGTGAATATTACAGTTCGGAATCGGTTCCGATGTCTGAATCAGTAACCGATCACAATTTAATTTATGCAGTCTTTATATTTCCTAAGCAAATAATACCTTATAAATATATTAAATGTAGAAACTATCAGAATATAAATTTTAATGAATTTGATAATGACGCATCGTATCTAGACTGGGATGTTATTTATCGCACTCGCAATATTGATAAAAAAGTAGAGTTGTTCACTAATTTTATTATTTATCTCCTAAATAAACATGCACCACTGAAGCATAAAAAAATTCGCGAAAAATCGTTTACTTTAACACCAAACATTATATTTTTAATTAAATTAAGAGATAAATCACATAAAAAATACCAAAAAAATAAAACCCCAGGTAATTTGCAGTACTCTAGACAACTCAGAAACTAGACCAAACATGCAATCCTAAGAGAGAAGATTACATATTACAATCAGGTGTCGCAAAAAGGAGGAACAGATTTTTGGCACAACGCAAAACAATTAGGTTTAATGCATAATAAAATTAATGATATACCCGAGGATCTATTGCGTCCAACAGAACTAAATATGTTTTTCAGAGACTGGTCTAAAGTGGCTGATTCTGTATCTAGGGAGAAAATACAATTTTACAGTTCGAATAGGTATTCTAATAATACGGAATTAAATTTTAAACTGATAAATTTCTCTGAAATACAAAAATATATAAATGAAATTAAAGCTAATGCGGTTGGTGAGGACATGCTATCAATAAGAGATTTAAAACTGTGCCTTCCCTTCTGTTTAAATCCTTTAATAAATATAATAAATAGCTGTTTAGTCGAAAATATCTTTCCCAACATATGGAAAAAAGCCGTAATAAAACCGTTGGCAAAAGTTGCTGATCCTAAAAACTTTTCAGATCTTAGACCAGTTAGTATACTTTCGGTTCTATCTATAATTATAGAAAAACATATTTATAACCAGATATACAGTTACGCAAATGAATACAAAATAATTCCCGACTGTCAGTCAGGATTTCGCAAACATGACAGTACCTCCACCACTCTTTCAAATATTGTCAATATCATAAGGTTTAATGGAGACAATGGACATAACACGCTTTTAGCAATGTTGGACTTTAGTAGGGCTTTTGACACAATAAATCATACATTATTGTTAGCGAAACTTCACTATTTTGGTTTTTCAATAAACTCCGTAAAATTTCTAGAACATTATTTGAAAGATAGAATGCCATGTGTTGCAGCTGAAAAGAATGATATTATGAAAAAATCAGAATATATTTCAATATATGCTGGGGTTCCGCAGGGTTCAATACTGGATACACTTCTGTTTTCTCTCTATGTAGCGGATATTAACGGCTCTTTGACCTATTCCAAAATACAACAATGTGCAGATGATTCTCAGGTATACATGTCCTTTCCTACAGAAAATCTCAACATATCCCAAGAGCGATTTAATACCGATTTATATATATATATATATATATATATATATATATATATATATATATATATATATATATAATCTTAAAATGAACGCTCAATAATCACATATTCTAATTTTTAGTTCAAATAAAATGAACGAACAGGCAATTAAAGATAATTTCAACCTTAAATTCCAAAATACCACAATACCTGTAACGAATGAAGCCAAAAACCAAAAAAAAAGCTTCAATTCGCCTACATGCGTCTTAAAAAAATCTATGGCCTCAAACGATTACTACCATACAAAACAAAATATTACTTGTGTGACAGTTTAATAATGTCTTTGTTGGACTGGAGATATTGCCTATGACGACTCTCTAACGATGCAAGTGGCAAACACGATACAAAAATTACAGAATTCTTGCATGCGGTTTGCTTACGATATACTGTTTAGACATCATATAACTCCATATTTAAATAATATCTCAGCTTTAAATATAAAGAATCGTAGAAAATATCATATGTACAATTTGATATATAGTTTTAAAAACTGGTCAAGTCTTACCTGAGAACAATTTTTAATAATATTCTGCATTCGTACAATACAAGAAACATCAACAAATGTACCATACCTAAGCACCGAACTTCCAAATTTCAAAAATCATTCTCATTTCTTGCTGTTAATCTTTGGAATGAGCTACCTAACAATGTAAAAGAGTTCTCTTCTAATAAATTTAAAGAGCATATTAAATGTAAACTTTTGTTTGAGCAACGCGGAATTGTATGCAGTATATAAATGAAATAGAAATGCAGTTAACATCGCTGCATATGTATGTTATATATGTATGTATATATGTATATATATATATATATATATATATATATAATAATAATAATAATACATATATACATATATATATGTATATGTATATATATGTATATATATATTGTAGTCTGGGATGCCTCCTGTGTGTTTTTTTTTGGTTGCTGTCACTTATACATAAAAAGTTGTTAAAAACAAATCTTTTAAAGTGATGCTGATGCGCGGGCGGATCTATGAGTAATTAATTTATTTTTTTTTCTAATGGGCTAAAACTATGTTATTAGTAATTTTTTAACGGTTTTTTTAGTACTTTATATCTAATTATTTTTATTAAATATCACGCGCTTGCACAACATTAGCCCTATCTTGGGCTATTGGCATCGGTTTTTTATAATCGCTGTGCAATGCGCTTTTGTCAACTGCTAGCTATGTAATCAATGTATATAAATAATGTTGTTATTACTACCTTGACAAATAAATAAATTTGAATTTGAAATTGAATTTGAATTTTAATAACATTTAAAGCTCTAGGGTTATTATAGTTATAAATTCTAAAAAATAAAACTTTAATGATAATAATAATCTTGTTTAAAGTATTAAGTGCTATATCAAAAATTTCAGTATATGCTAACACAACCGATAACACAACAGAATACAGTTTTTTTGGTATTTGTGTTTTTTCTGTTTTCTTAACTTGAATATTTAGATAAGTTTTAAATGTCATACTAGTCATGAAATATTGAACGAATGCAAAATAAATAATATATTTTGAGTAAAAAATATTAGTGTTACCTATTGTGAATTTTAGTGCTTTCATGGAATTATATCATGTATTTTTAAAGGTCAAAAGTGTCTGAAGCAACAAAAAAAGCTAATGGAAATTTTTTTTGAGACCATGTATACAAAATTAACCAAACTATTTTTTTTATCTGTTATTGAAATTTTGTAGTTACTCTCATGTTTTACATGTTATTATTTTATCCAACGTAACGAAAATTACATTTTCACGCTAGCTGCTGCTAAAAGCCTACCTTTTTGATCAACTTTGAGCTTTATCTCTTTGTGGCATCTAGGCTAAAAACAAGGCATTTGTTTTGTTACGCAGCCCATTGATATGTTTGTTACTTGATAATGGTAATAACCGGAGTTTTGCGATTGTGATAGTTGCTTTGTCAGTACCAGCTCTCCAAAAATGGAGTCCGAATTTGATTCTCTTCAGTCTGATATGCTGATAGTTTTAGTCTGCTTTATTAATATTAATAATTTATACACCGTCTTTCTTTGTACGGTATCTATTTTAGATTTTTTATTTCTTTAAATATAAGACAAAGCGTATACCTGAAAATGCTTAGTTTCGTTCAAGCTAGAAAAAAATATATTAATTTATTTTATTTTAATATCTCAAATTCATTTAATAAATACGGCCGATAAATTATGTTAACTATTACGACATGCATTATGAACAAAACATATGGTGTTTTTTATCGGTGGCATTCATATTGAATATTAAATATTGCTTGCAAGTTGTAAAAGTGGGGGTATTTGGATTTTTTTTCGATTAACATAATTAGCTTAAAAAGAAACATTGTACCACCGCCATACCTGTTCATAATAGGTGGAGTTAGTGGAAAATTACACCAAAATACTTAGGCTTTCCTGGTATGCATACATACATAATCACGATTTTTGAAATAACCTGCAAACTAGAGGAAGGAAAGAGAAGCTTAAAAGTTCAGAAAGTTACAGAAAATCTTACAAATAGCACAAAGCGCATACGAAGAATTTAAATACGTTGTAATGCTTATACTTATGCCTTGGCAACGCAATAACGAAATTTTACCTTTGGGAATTCCTGATTTTGACAATATGTTAATAACAAGAGACCCAAATATGGATCTTGTTTAGCACAGACTCTCTATTCTAATAGATTAAAAACTATTTTCGAAACATTTAATTTGTCTCAACGTATTTTTAAGGAGAGTAAATTACATAACAATAGTTCTAGTCAAATCGAGATTTATTTATTTATTTATTTATTGCAAACAAAAACTTTCGGTCGCTTAAGTCGAGGTCACTACTAGTCTTCGAGTCATTAACAGATCATAATCTTGTTTACACAATTTTTCAGGAGATCGCAATGAGGTGATGCAATAAAATATGTAACATATTGGGAATATCAATGAACATGAATTTAGGTTTGAGGATGCTTGAATTCGCTGGGAAGAGTTATACTATGCTACAGACATCGTTGAAAAAATAAGAGATCAGAATATCCTAAATCACAATAATAAGCATGCCCCTCTAAAAACCATACACCTGTAAAAATGTAAAGAAAAGCCCTCTACTACGTGGGTCACAAATAATATAAAAACACTGATTAAAATAAGAGATAAAGCACATCGTAAATGTCAAAAAAATAAAACATCTTTTCCATATCCTCTAATGCTGGTAACGAAGATGGACTGTCAATCAAAGCTATAAAACTTTGTTTACATTTTTGCATAAATCCGTTATTAATATCATTAATAGATGTATTCTTGAGAACACATGTTGTTAATTATGGAAAAAAGCTATAATTAAACCAATTGCTAAAGTCGAAAAGCCTAAGTACTCTAAAGATCTAAGGCCCATCAACATTTTATCAGCTACCTCTAAAATAATTTAAACGCACATTTCAATTCAACTTCTTTGTTTTGCCGAAAACCGAAATAGAGTTCCTGAATACCAATCTGGCTTTAGAAAAAAGTTTACCACTCGTACTAGCTTATTAAACGTACCTAATAATATCCGTCAAAACGGAGAGGAAAAAATAGTACCTGTAATTGCTCTCTTGAACTTTACTAAAGCCTTTGATACCATAAATCATAGTATGTTATTAGCTAAGCTACATTACTTTGGTCTTTCAGAAAATGCTCTTGAGTTTTTCAAAAACTATCTCAATAACCAAGAAAGTCGCCTATTTTAGTAAAGAATCGCGTAAGCTAAGTTCAGATTTTTAACCAGTCACTCGTAAAGTGCCACAAGGCCCCATCTTATCTGCCCTGCTATTCTCAATATATGTGGCGGACATGGACAAGACTGTGAGGTATGTAAAACTTTAACGAAATATGGACGATTCTCGAATATATTTACCAATTAACAGTAATAATAACGACAGGGTAAGTGAACGTTTAATTTCTGATCTAAAAAACTTTGACAACTCGCAAAATATTTTTCGTTAACTCTACTATTATTAGGATATATTTTAACTATCATCAGTAAGTGACTTAAGATAACAAGTACAGAGGTTTTTTTGTCATAAAAATTCCAAGACGTCTCTATTCAACCGAAAGCAAGACTTCGTATACGTTTCTATAAAACATAGATTTAGGTGCAAAAATTAGTACCTTAAAATGAAATATAACCACTTTGAGATCTGTATGAAACAAACTAATATGTCGTATTTATCGGAGTTTTAATAATTTTTGTTTCCAGCCACCTTTAAAATATGCAAACAGTAAGATTAAGAAATCATGGTTCTTGGGATTAGACCATGTCAAATTGGAATTACTATCCGACGTTTCGCCTTCGATTGCACGAGGCATCTTCAGGGATCTTTACTCCACGATATTTGAACACTGAATAAGCTCGAAATGGTTCAGGCGGGCTTTTATACACGACTTGTGCTCGCCGAACCATGACCCTGTGTTAAGATCGGTTTCCTCATGTGATACGACCGTAACCCGTATCTCTATTAAAATTTTTTGTATGTTTAAATATTTCAATAAATTCTCTAACTTTTCGCTTATAAAAACCTGGAACCAATGCTAGAACCTTGGTTTCCTTTACATTTATGAAATGGCCAGTGTTATGCTGGTGTTCAGCTACAGCAGATTAAACAAATTGTTTTTTTTTTAATACATCGTTCATGTTCCTTAAGTCTAGCTGATATTGAGCGTCCTGTTTCTCCCACATACACTTCTCCGCAGGAGCAAGGAATTTTACATACTCCTTCTGTTTGGAAAGGTATAAAATCCTTCGGGGATCGCAAGCATTGTCCAATCTTTTTATGTGTATTGAAGATTGTACGTATGTTGGACCGCCGAAGTAATCGTCCTATTTTGTCTGTAGGGAAGAACAACACTACCTAATGGTGGCTCTTTATCATTCTCCTTTGGCGGAGTTTGTTTACTATGTCTTTTAATTGAACGCGTAATATCTTCAGTGCAATAGCCATTACCTCTGAGAGCTTCGGTCAGTTTCGAATACTAGTGAGTTAATAACCGATTTTTTTGTGCTGGATGGTGATGAGAATTTGCGTTTAAGTATCTATTTGTATGCGTCGGTTTTCTATACACAGAATGTCCTAATGTACCATTTTCCTTCCTTTGAACACATACATCTAGAAAGGGAATTGTTCCATTAGATTCAATTTCCATCGTGAATTTGATATTATGATGTTGCTGATTAAGGTGGTCCAGAAATATGAGGAGATTATCCTGTCCATGAGGCCAAACAACAAAAGTATCATCTACATATCTAAACTAGTGCTTCGGTTTTAGTGCAGCGGATGTTAGAGCAATATCCTCAAAGGCTTCCATAAAGATATTCGCTACCACAGGTGATAGAGGAGATCCCATAGCTGCCCCTGAAGTTTGCTCATAAAAAGTTCCTTGAACAATGAAATAAGTAGATGTAAGACAAGCTTCCACTAGGTATATTAAGTTCATATCAAGATTATTGTTATCCAGTATGTCTGACATAATGGAAATTGAGTCGTTGACAGGAACATTTGTGTAAAGTGATTCTACATCGAAACTGACCAAAATATCTTCGGGATCCAACTGGATTGTCTTAAGTTTTTCCACGAAATGTGCAGAGTTTTTAATAAAAGAATCTGTTTTTCCAGTAAATGGATTAAGAAAATTTGAAAAATATTTACCTAGTTTGTATGTGGGCGAGTCTATTGCACTGACGATCGGTCGAAGTGATACGTTGTGTGTGTATCTTTGGAAGACCGTAGAACCTGGGAGTCTTGGAGCTGCTTGGTTTTAGTGATTTTTTCTCCGCTGGTGGTAGACTGGATATGTTGATCAAATTGGTAATACCTCGTTCTATTCTACTTGTAAGGTCTGCCTGCATAACCTTATAGGTGTTGTTGTCCAAAAGTTGAGTAACCTTTTCCACATATTCTGTTCTGTCCTGTTGCCTTTATCTGCTGGAAGTACCAGAATGTTTACATCTTCGTCAAAATATTATTATATAATATTACATTTTAGCAAAAATAAAACACATCAAAATTACATCGTAAATTCGGCGGCTTATTCAAAAAGGTTAAGAAACAAGACTAGTTTTTTCACCCTGAATTTAAAATTTTAATACACTTTACTTAAGTAAATATGTTCAGGTAACTATAGACCACGGCCGAGTCTAAAACAGGCTATGAAGTAGTAAATTTGGCAACGGCGCTTACGAGTTTGGAATAAAAAAATAGTAGATGTATTTTGGTTTGGGCAGAAAAAAACACGCTTATCATATTCCATAAATCTACTTTTTTAAATTAGTAACTACTTATGTTTAACGTGCAAAAAAGAAAGAAACAATAAGGAACCGTTTATATATTAATACCACTGATTAACTTTAACATACTGCGAAACTGCACCTAATTACTTTTAAAAGAAGTCATTAAGTTACAAGTTACTTTTCCAAAATAAATTATAAAATTGGTGTGTAAAGAGAAAAGAGAAAAAGAAAGATATTTTAGTTTGTAATTAAACAATCAATTGCTTTTCCAGATACATTGCTAATTGTGTTTGTTTACGTAACAGAACGTGCTTTTAGTCCCTAAGAGACATTCAGATGACACGTGATCCTTGGGGTCGCAAATTATAGTTATTTGGGGCGCCTTAGTAGTAGTAATTAAGGGCAGGGAAGTAGGTTGCGATATTGTGAATCCCTTGCACCCGGGTGAGCTCACCATTAAATACTTACTTACATTTTACTTAGCTTACTCTTAGCTTACATGACTTATTAGGAACAATAATACTTTTAATAGTAAGTTTTAATTAAACCGATTAAACATATATAAAAAAAACGAATTTTTGTAGGAAATAAAATTAAGAACTTTATATTTTGATCCTTGAAAAAGGTAAGTTATGCCCACCCCCCTTAGATTAAAACTGATTTTATTACACACGATAATTTTTATTTTATTATTTATAATAGTACAGTAACAGTATTTTACGATTTAAGTAAGGGTAGGTGACTTAAATCATAAATCATCGTGACACAGCACGAGTGGATTAATGGACGGGGCAACGCAGGAGCCGAATATGGAATAAAAACGAGTACTGAAGTAATAACTACTAACGGACATGTATCATTTTAGTTATTTACCTGACAAGTGGGGAAAGTGGAACTTTTCCGCACGCGACGGCAGGATTTTTTTATAGTTATGAATAGTAAAAAAGATAAATATTAGAAAAAAATCTTTATTTTAGACGAGGAGAATTGAGAACAAATAATTAAGGATATTATTAAAGTTGAACGTGCAATTGGTATTTGTAGCATACTGTAGATTTATTGCAGGTGCCATATCTTGAAGAACTTCGTTGCTTTTTACTCAAATTTGATATGTGCTTGCTACTGTCTGACCTCCTTCAGAAACACATTCTACCGAGCGTTAAAATATTCTCTGCAATTTTGCTTTTATTCGCTAGGGAACTTTCAATATAGGATTCGAGTACACTGGTTGACTTCCATCCTCCATGCCTTTTAATATTAGTGATATTGGTTCCAGAATTCGCCAAAAAGATTGCCGAGGACCTTCCAAAACAGTGGCTCGTGTACATTTCTGGATTTTTCAAGCCCAGGTACCCTCTAATGTCAGGCGGTATTTTACCAACTGTACTGATACCTGCGCTTTGATTGGTGCATTTTCTGTTTCTATGAAAGGCGTTTGTTTGATTTAATTCAATTCAATTCAATCTGAATCAAATTCAGACAGTCAAAAATTTGGTCTACGCTTAATTTACTACACCATATATAACAAACAACAAACAAATTACAAATTTTCTCGGTTTTGTTAGTTGATATGGTGATTACCAGAACGTCTTCTTTATCTGCATTGTCTTCGGTCGTCATCTTCATCAACTCCTCACGTCGACAAGCGCTTGCTATAACAAAAATTGTAGCTATTTTCATCATGAGCTAGACGTTGTTTGGAGCATTGATTTTTTGGTTTGTAGTTATCGCTGACTCTCTTTAAATAGAATGTGAGTGTATAATACTTGCTTATATCAACGTCCTTCTCAAATTTCATGATTAATTTTAACATTGAATATTTCGACCATAACGTTGATGGGGCACATGTACTTGATAATATATGAAAATATGCTAGCAGTACCTCTTCCTTTATTTTGGATAATTTTTTTATTGCACCACCGAACAAACTGAACTTTTTTTGTAACGTTCTTTAAATTCTTCTGGAATCAGAGTACTATTTGCTGCTTTGATAGCCTTTATGATGTCTTCTGAAAAGTTTCGCCTTCGAACTGTACTTCTTCGCTATCCATTTTACCACAAAAACTTGCAAAATGATGAAACTGAAAAAAGGCTACAGTTGTTGATTGTCAATGTTCGATTGTTTGACACTTGCTAAGGCATACAACAATATTTACCACCTGCTCCAGAATGAGGTGATGTGTATTTGACATTTTAATCAGAACTTGCACCTAATTATTGTTATATATACGGGGGGTGTCAAATTAGAACATTTTATACATACACATTTTGTCATAATTTCAAAAATCGTGTTGAAAAGTGGTACTTGCCGTTACCTAAGTTTCTTTTCTGCACGATCGTAAAAAAAGTATTTTATTTTATACTGCCAAATCTTAGTTCAGTAATTCGTTTAGTGCCTCATACCTCTGAAATACCAGTTCCATACCCACCTTCAGAATTCACTCACCAGGTGAAATCTAGCTGGGATTTTCTCAATGACCCCGACCATTTTCTCACAGCGAGCTTAGTGATCTAGTTGTAGATTTAGGTTTTTCTAAAGATTGAGCTGAATTGCTGCTACTAACCCGAAAACTGTCATCCGATTCCCTCTTTTCAAAAACAATGGGGGACAAAAAAAAGCATGGACTAGCTGATTACGCTTGGATGCTCAGGCGGGAAACAGAAGATGGAAGACGAAAGCATGTTTGAAGGAGCGTCAAAGAGAAAAAGAAAAGGTTTCAAAGGTAAAAAGAGTAAACATGAAGTGTTAAATATATCATGAATAATTTTTGTTCCTTTTTTTTTTAAAGAAAAAAATGCATAGTTAATTGTAATAAAATATTGATTTTTTCGGATTTATGCTTTTTTATGTAAACTCTTGGGTTGAGCACCATTAAAAATATAAGATTTATAGTCAAAAGCAGTGTTATCGTGCGGGTCATACGATTTATCAACGACAAACTTTTTAAGTTTGTTTTTCTTTTATTACGTGTAATCATATCCTCCTCATAAAATCCGGAAGATGAATTAGATAGACCTATGATATTTTCATATGAAAAAAGAGGATAAACATATAAATACCAGCAGTTGCAAAAATCTTTGAGCGATGTCACCGGCCAATATCCAGGAGACAAAAAGCAAAAGCTCTGGGAATCGGTATAAGGACTGTGCAGAAAATTGTGCACGAAAAAAAGCATAATTTACTACCGAAGAAGATTAAGAAATGTACAAGAAAAAAGTCAAAGACAGAAGACTTAAGCGACGTTGTAAAAATGGATGTTCGTAATGAAATTTACGATTTATACAAATCAAAAACTAATATAACCTTTCATATTTTAAAAGAAGCTTTAAACAATAGAGGCATATTGGAAATTGGACTAAAATCGTTGTCAAAATTAATAAAAATGCTGGGTTTTCAAAATAAAAAGAATTGTAATCGAAGATTTTTATGCGAGTTGTCACATATAGCAAGTCAGCGTATCCAGATTTTAAAGAAATACACGGAAAATGTTGATTCAAAATTTATAAAAGTGGTATTTTTAGACGAGATCTCGATATTTTCTAATGGAAGTGGTTCGAAATCTTGGCAGGACGAGTCTGTAAAAAGTGTCAAGAGAAAAAAGGGATGTGGGACGGCAAAACGGTTCATCATTTTGCATGCAGATTCTTCAACAGGATTTCTCCCAGCTGCAAGTTTACTGTTTTCTTCAACATCCAAAAGTATGGACTACCATGACAATATGAACTGTGAACTGTTTGAAAAATGAAAAAAAGTGAAGTGAAAAAGAACAACTGATTCCAAATTTAGATGCTCCATCTTTAATCGTTCTGGACAATGCATCTTATCATTCAAGAATCTTAAATAAACAACCTACTTCATCCTGGAAGAAAAGTGATATTTATGACTGGCGAATAAAACAAAAACAAAATCCTTTACCCAATATGCTGAAACTAGAACTTTTTTAATGGCAAAATCTATTAAAAAACCAACAATATATGTCGTAGATGAAATATACGTGAAAATGGACATGAGGTTTTACGACAACCGCCATACCATTGCCAGTTTAACGCATTAGAATTAGTATGGGCTGAAGATGAAGTGCAAATTTTTGGCAAGATTCATTGAATTTTATTACGCCGGAGTACTGGAAGAAATCTGTGGAACATACGGATTAATTAATATCGGATTGATGGAATCAAGAACGAGTTCTAGATGTCCATCACGCCATTTGAGGACGATTCAGAAGATGAGGCTTCGGAAGAAAACGAAAAGAAGACAACTTTGAGTATACTCGGAAATAAGGAAAATAAAGCAACTGGTATCTAAAAACTGAACATATTTAATGTAAATTCATCGCAAGTTAAGTCAAATTTAGCAAGTACATCTTGCATTAATTCAAATAACTGCAATAGTTATGTCATTAATATTTACAATAAACAGTTTGTAAAGCTGTATTTTAAACAAAAAATAAACGCATTTTCTTTAGTTCTGTTTTAATTTTAATATTAGTAGATATGACCAGGAAAAATATACTGTGGCTTTCTTCTTTGACCTTTCACTAGCATTTGATACTGTCAATAAAGATATTTTGCTTTTGAAGCTATACAATATGGGTATAAGTGGTAACATATCTGACTGGATTAATTCCTATTTATCTGGGCGTGAGAGGACAGTTAGCTATGGAGTCATGTGTTCTGAGCCTAGATCTGTAAATATTGGAGTTCCCCAAGGCTCAGTACGGGGACCAGTACTTTTTTACTATATGCCAATGATCTGCCAGAAAATATACTGGATACGTTACAATGTATGCCGATGATACGACGGTGGTATTAGCGGCAAATACCCCGGAGGAGCTTTCCAGTAGTTTAAAAAATGTTTGTAGCGATATGGAGATTTGGTGCGATAATAACCACTTAATACTTAACTCCGACAAAACTATATATATATATATATATATATATATATATATATATATATATATATATATATATATATATATATATATATATATATATATATATATATATATATATATATATATATATATATATATATATATATATATATATATATATATATATATATATATATATATATATATATATATATATATATATATATATATATATATATATATATATATATATATATATATATATATATATATATATATATATATATATATATATATATATATATATATATATATATATATATATATATATATATATATATATATATATATATATATATATATATATATATATATATATATATATATATATATATATATATATATATATATATATATATATATATATATATATATATATATATATATATATATATATATATATATATATATATATATATATATATATATATATATATATATATATATATATATATGAATATGTTTGTTCGTAAACCCTTGCCTTTAAATTTTGATAGCCTTAACAACATTAAATTTTCAAATTCTAGCAAATTTTTGGGAATTATAATAGACTCATCCCTAAACTTTAATAGTCACGTCGAGCATGTCTGTGATAAGCTTGAATCTGCCTACTTTGCTGTTCTGAACTTAAAGAATACACTTACTTAATGTTTCTTATTCTTTGGCTGACAGCAATTTATCTAATAATATTATTTCATGGGGAGAGGGAGCAGTATGGGAGAGAGTCTTTAAGGGACAAAAAAGAATTTTAAGACTGATATTCAATCTCAAGCCCATGAATAGTTATAAGCCGATATTTACTCAAAAGCGAATTTTAACATTGGCCTGTATATATATTTTTAAGTGTCTAATTTATACAAACAATAACCTTAAATTATTTGTTAAACTGGGAGAGACTAATTCGTACAAAACTAGAAATAAGAATGTCATCAGTGTCTCCCTATTACAGTTGTCTGACCCTTTATAATAAACTGCCCAAACACTATAAAGTTCTTAGTCGAAACAACTTTAGGAACAAAGTCAGACAATTTCTTATTGGTAAAGCTTTCTATTCGGTACAAGAATATTTTCAGTCTTGAGCGTTTCGTTACTGCTTGACACATGATAGTATTTATACTAATAGTTTGTCTTGTTTTTCTTATTCCATATTCTTGTGCGAATTGTTCAGTTTTTATATTCTAATTACATTTTATGTGTATTTATTTTTCTAAAAAGATGTTTTACATATACGTTTTTTATTTGTGTGTGTTTTTTTAACCAATTCGTTCCCATGGCGTTTCCTTATTCAGTGTATAATAGAATTGCCATTGACGCGTAACGTGTGTTCGTGAAAACTAAACAAATACTTTCGAGAGTCAGACCGGTTTAGCAAATCCGACATAAAAGGTAAGTTATGTTTATATTTTTTTAACTTGTTTAGCAAAAGACTTATTCTAGTAATTTTATTATTTACTAAATTCCAAAAATGTCATATGTAAACAATGAATCAAAACAATGTTCGTACACTTCGATAAAATGCCGTCCATAGCAAGGTGTACTCGTTTGAGTACAATGGGTCATAGGGGGAAAAATATGAAAATGTCTAACTTACGAATTATAGCATGAATTAGTATTTTTGCGACAAAAAATTAACTTTTTTTGTTTTCTTCTTTTTTTTTTGATAATATCTAAAGTACATTATTATTTTCAGAGTGTTATGAATATGAATTTCGAAGAGTTTGCAGAGATTCCTTCTTCTTCATTTTATGCGAGGCGGTTCAAAAGGCTGGGGACAGCTTTGGATTATATCTCTTCATCAGGCATTCGTGCAGACATTGTTGTAATTCCGCCCAATGTTGACACACAAACTGACGAAGAGGATATTGATGATGATGAAATCACCGATATGGTTGAGAGCTTTCCTCACGATGTTCCTGGAGAGATGGAGATACATCCATATGAATCTGATGAAAGTGACGATGAGAGGCCCCTTGCTCAATTACAACAAACACTTAAAAAGGACCTAGACACCCCACTGAATAAAAAACTAAAAACTCAGATCAGTCAACCAAACTGATCTAATGGCGCCATTGATCTAACGATGCCAGTAACATCCGAGGCCTAAGATCGCTTAGAAGTAGTAAAGAGAGAGTTAGAACATCTTGATCCAGTGCGAGTTTTTGAAACATTATTTGATTATAAATCATATTGTTATGCAAACAAACCTTTACTCTTCCCAAAAAAACGACCATCAATTTTTCGTTACGCAACCCGATATTAAACTGTTTATTGCCATACTTTTGTTTAGTGGTTCCCATGGGTTTTGTGTCCAATGCCATATCTAGGAATAGATTTGAAGATATAAAAAAATATCTTCATTTAGCAGATAACAGTAACCTTGATATCGCCGACGAAATGGTGAAACTGACACCACTTATAATTCTCCTAAACCAAAAATTTCTTCAATGGGGTGTTTTTCACCAAGATTTGTCAATAGATGAAGCAATGGTCATATATTTCGGCCACCACTCGGGGAAGCAGTTTCTAAAGGGAAAACCTGCTAGAAAAATTGAATGCTGACGAGTTCCACTGGTTACTGTTATTCATTTAACACTTACTACGGTGCTGAAAATAAGCCAGAAACTCAGGAAGCTAAATTACTTTTAGGATGCTCCGTTGTATTGGGTGTATTAAAGAGTGTTGCGGTGCCATCAGACCACATTGTATTTTTTGACAATTACTTAACCAGCTACGATCTACTCCAAACTCTGAGAGAACAGTGATTTCGCGCCACGGGTACAGTAAGAGAAAATCTAACCAAAAAATGTTCTTTGTCCAACCCCAACATTTTCAAAAAAAAAGAAACGGGGTTTTTTTGAATATAAGTACAGCGACGCCAATATTTTGTTTGTGCGATGGAAAGATAATAATGTATTAACACTGGCTACAAACTACGACGCAGCTGAGCCTGCCAGGAAAGTAAAAAGATGGTCAACGGCTCAAAAAGAAAAGGTCGATATACCACAGCCCTATCTTTTTCAAAACTACAATAAAAATATGGGAAGTGTTGATTTAATAGATCAAGCAGTGAGTTGCTACAGAATCAATATTCGTGGGAATGCTTGGAGGCTATATCAACTATCAAACCCGGAAGTTGATTTACTAGAATTCCGGAGAGCCATTGTAAGATTTTACGTGAAATGTTATGGTAAATCTCAAATTATAACTCTAAAACAAAGACGTGTAGGGAATGCTTCCAATGATTTAGAGCATCATGAAGGTGGACATTTTCCTGAAAAGTTAGAAAAACCACTTCGATGTACTCAATGTCATCTTCGAACTAGATGGGGATGTAGAAAATGCAAGGTGACTCTTTGCTTGGAGCGGGAGTGTTTTGACAAATACCATTCATAAATTGTTTTTGCTGTTATCTAGTTTGAAAACTGACTTGTGTTTTATAAGACTATTTTTGTTTGTGTGCCCATTACACCCATATGAGTACAGGGTGGCCATTTTATGGTGATACAGTACCTTATCTAGAAAACGGTAATAGTTACAGCAAAAAGTTAAATACAAAAGTTGTTTGGATTCAATTAAGTTTTTATTTTATTTTACTTTTGCTTATACAGGGTGTTTCGTTTTGACGTGACACATGTCAACTTTCTTAATTTAAATGGGATACCCTATATATTATTACATATTTCGATTTTACTGTTAATTTGCGAAAGTTTTTATGATAACATCTATATTTGAATTCTTTATCGTTTTTGAGTAAATTGAGTTTTTAGATTTTTTTTAAAAAAACATATTAAAAAAAAATTACTAAAAACATACATTACTAAGGGTTCAATTCAACGGGTGTCCATGATGGTCTTATTAATTAATATACAGGGTGTTAAAAATGGAGAGCAAAACAAACAGAACTTTAAATGTAAAAATCTCGTGTTTTTCAAATAGAACACCCTGTATATTTTTATTTCATCAGATTCAGCGTTCAATTACCTATCATTACTCATATAGGTATATGTCCTATACCTAAAATGAACAGTTTCGATTTTATTAGCCCTTTTCTGATTTGACTATTTTTTTTTTAATATAAGTAAACAGTTGAAGTAGGCTAAAATAAAAATGTCGTAAACTAAGCCTTATTCTCATTTCCTTAACACAGATATATATATAATGTTAGAAAATACAAATAAAAGTGAAATATTATGTAATTTATGTTCTTATTATTTAATGTTTACGAAAATAAGGGAGAGACAAAAAAATATCTTGTGCCACACGGTATAACTAATAACTAACTGAGTATTAAACATGATTCAAACAGATTATAAAAAATTTTCAATATGGCCACTGTGCATTACGATACATGAAGTGTAAATAGCCTCCTTTTTTCGAATAGCGTTCCTTACTTACCTTACTTAATTAGATGCATTAAAATTATTGATCTCTTCCCTGATTTTTATTTTTAACTCATTTCTATTATTAGATCTATTTTTATAAACTTTATTTTTTAGTGCACCCCACAAAAAGAAGTCTAAAGGGCTTAAATCAGGGCTACGTGGTGGCCAGGATATTAAATCATGTCTTCCTATCCACAATAGAAAATTTGATTAAGGAAATTTACAATCGGTGCAACCGTGTGGTAAGGGGCGCTATCCTGCTGAAAAATGATATTTTCTCGAATATTTGCTGGCAAGTCGTTGAAAAGGGGAATGATTTCATTCCTAAGCAGCTCCAAGTATCTTTCGCCATTTAATGACTTGTCAAAAAATATTGGTCCGATGATACGGCCGCAAATAATTTTGCACCACACATTTACGGTTTGACGGCCTTGTTTTTTAATTGCTTTTGTTAGATGTTTATTAGTTTGAGACCAGTAACGAGTGTTTTTCCGATTAAAAATACCCGTCGTATTAAATGAGGCCTCATCAGTCCAAAGCACTTTTGAAAAAAAACACATTTTCGAACTGCAGGTCTATAATATCACAACAAAAAGTCAATCTTTCATTAAAGTCTAATTGTGATAATAATTGAGTTGGAAGAAATTTATAAGGATGATAACCATTCACCTGCAGTGTTTTTTGAATACTTTCTTCCCTGCATAATTCGAAAAAATATAGTCCTGGAGGGAACTCGATTATTAGGATATTCCCTCGAATATTCTCTAAGGGCTAACTCTGGACTTTTATTAATTTTTATGAAACAGTTGTATAATTTCAAACGTTCATCTAAACTATATAAAGCTATTTTTTAACAAATTTCGCAGCAAAAATTTGACAAAAACGACAAACAGAGCAAATGTCATCTTAAGTCAACAATTGCATTAGGTTATTTTCTAAGCCTATTTTGATTTTTTTAGTTTCTGATCTCATTTACTGGCAAAATTCCGGGATAAATCAGAAAACGGCTAATAAAATCGAAACTGTTCATTTTAGGTATAGGACATATATATGAGTAATGATAGGTAATTGAACGCTGAATCAGATGAAATAAAAATATACAGGATGTTCCATTTGAAAAACAGGAGATTTTTACATTTAAAGTTCTGTTTTGCTCTCCATTTTTAACACCCTGTATATTAGTTGGTAAGACCAGCATGGAAACTCGTTGAATTGAACCCTTAGTAATGTATGTTTAGGATATTAGTCAGTTCCATTAAAGTTTTATAGGTAAAATTTTTTTTTTTAATATGTTTTTTTAAAACAAATTCTAAAAACTCAATTTACTCAAAAACGATAAAGAATTCAAATATAGATGTTATTATAAAAACTTTCGCAAATTAACAGTAGAATCGGAACATGTAATAATATATAGGATGTACCATTTAAATTAAGAAAATTGACATGTGTCACGTCAAAACGAAACACCCTGTATAAACAAAAGTGAAATAAAATAAAAATTTAATTGAATCCAAACAACTTTTGTATTTAACTTTTTGTCGTAACTACTACCGTTTTCTAGATAAGGTACTGTATCACCATAAAATGGCCACCCTGTACATATACAGGGTTATGATAAATTAAGGAATAAATTCATTATCTTGGAAATTAAAAAGGTAATAGAAAAACGCTCGAACCCGTCGATTTAGATTTATTTTTACGCATATTTAGAAATTATTTTAAACTATACAGGGTCACTCATAAAAGTTGTACAACTGTCATCTTTGATTTTTTCAATACAACGCCTTATTTTTTTCTGCTGATTTGAATTCTCTATGAAATTCTAGACATTTTTGGTATAACATAACCTATACTGAAAATCAACAGTTATCGAAATATTCTTATCTAAATAAAACCTGTATATTTAATAACCTATCGGATATTTGTATACCCTACCTATGTCTGTCGCGTAATCCCAAAGAAAAGTGACTTTGTCACTGACACGTCATATAATTCATATAATTTATTTACGATCTGCCATTTTGATTTCAAATATTGACGTTTAACAGAGAAAGAAAGAATTGAAATTCTAATAATGCTTGTTACTGGTGATAAGACTAGGACACAAAAAGAAGTTTGTCAGCTGTTTAACAACAGATATCCTCATAGACAACCTATTACTCAGTCTGCAGTGAGCAAAAGAGAAAGGAAATGGACGGATACTGGTAGTGTTACGGACCGCTTTGGAAAAGGTCGCCCTAGGATCTCAGATGAAAAGAAACTAGACGTTCTCTTAACTTTTCAAGATAATCCACATTCCTCAACTACTGACGCAGCCTATGATAATGATATACATCAAACAACAGTTTCCAAATTTTTGAAAAAAGAAAATTTTTATCCCTATAAAGTGAAATTCTTTCAAGAATTAATAAATGATAATTCAGATCGCAGAAACGAGTTTTGCGAAATTATGACAAACATATGTAATCATGATCCATTATTTGTCAAAAGAATTTGTTTCACAGATGAGGCAACATTTTGTCTCAATGGAGAAGTAAATAAACAAAATTTTAGACACTGGGCACAAGAAAATCCTAACTGGTACAGGGAAAGTCATACACAGTATCGTCAAAGTGTTAATGTATGGGCAGGTATTGTAGGCAATAAAGTTATAGGTCCATATTTCTTTGATTCCTCACTAACGGGGCAAATGTATCTTCAATTTTTGGAAGAGAATCTTATACCAGCATTAGCTACCCTACATCCTAATGTAAACGATCCGGATCTTCCCAGTGAACTGTTATGGTATCAACAGGATGGGGCATCACCCCATTTTGCAGCTGATGTCAGGAGATACTTAAATGAAACCTTTCCGAGACGATGGATTGGGCGACGTGGGACAATAGAGTGGCCGGCAAGATCGCCGGACTTAAGCCCGTTACACTTTTTTCTTTGAGGGTATGTGAAAAACGAAGTGTATAAAAATAAGCCACATACTATTGAAATTCTTAAGGATCGCATTCGAACTGTTATAAGAAATATTCAATGTGATACAGTTACTAATGTGCAACAAGAGTTTTTCCATCGTCTAGGGCATTGTAGAGCTGTAAATGGTGGACATTTTTAAAATTTAATAAAGTAGTTTTCTTATTTAATTTCCTGATATGTGTTTTATGTTTTATTTAGATAAACATATTTCGATAACTGTTGATTTTCAGTATAGGTTATGTCTACAATTTCACAGAGAATTCAAATCAGCAGAAAAAAATAAGGCGTTGTATTTAAAAAATCAAAGATGACAGTTGTACAACTTTTGTGAGTGACCCTGTATAGTTTAAAATAATTTCTAAATATGCATAAAAATAAATCTAAATCGACGGGTTCGAGCGTTTTTCTATTACCTTTTTAATTTCCAAGATAATGAATTTATTCCTTAATTTATCATAACCCTGTATATATCTAAGTAACGGTAGATCATAGAGTACATGTTTTTATTTAACATACATGTCTAACCAACAATCTGTGTAGTTTTTCATTTTTTTCCTAAAAAAAGTCATGGGCACTAATGGGTTAATGTGTATTATAAGTTTATATTTATTTTTAAATTTATACTTTTCCTTTTTTTTATGTATACTTTTTGACGACCCTTTATACAATAATGTATTTTATAGTAATATAAACTTTTCTATTCTATTTTATTCTATTCTATCATTACAGTACTAATGCGGTAATATCTAACATTACTTAACTAAAATCAGTGCGACAATTGCTTCTTACCTCACGATCGTAGATAAGTAAAATATATTAAGTGAATACAGTCGTATTTTGATATTACTGGGAGCATAAAATTAAAAATATTTTAGGTTCAATTTTACTGTGTCGGCACTGCCTACCCTGCCGCCCCTGATGAGCCGCCACTGCCAGTAGTATTTACTTCATATAATATATCACAAATGTGGAGTAAACGGGCACAAGTCGACGCTCGTAATATTAAATTATAAACCTTCGGCGGCGAGAGCAGCATTTGAAACTACACCGCGTAATGTGTTAAGATATAAATCATTTCGGGTCCTGGTTTGCGTGCGGGTCGAATTACTCTTCAAGCGTCGGCGGATTTCATTCAAAGAACGGTGTTTAATTAAAGCTTACGTGGAACATTGACTGAGCATTTATTATATCAAAACATATTGAAATACGACACACGATTTTAATTAATTACCGCCGCACTGCGTGTAGTCGTTCCGCCTGAAACCTGCGTATGCGAATGGCAGGTTAAATGCTTTTGAATGTTTCATTAATTCCTTTAGGTTAGTAGCAACTACCATTGATGGTAATATTAAAAATAATGGCAAACATAAAATTAAAATACTTTTTATGGATATATTTTTGTTAGCAGATATTAAGGCCCCTAAAACAACAAACTTTGATATTTTCGTGATTAAGGTAGTAGGGATAAATATAGTCCATTAAAAAAAATAGTCTTCCAAAGACAATTATTAAAATATTATTATATTATCTATAATTTTTAATTGTGTGTGATAACATATTAAAATCTTAAATTTGGTTACTAAATAAGATATTCCATTGTCTTTGGTTTTATACAGCAATTTCGTTCCTTCAGGTTTTTTTTATTATAGTTAGAATCCACGTGGGCTACATTGAGGTATATGTGGCTTTTTAATAAAAAAATATACAGAACTGTAAATTTTTTCTAACTATTTATTAAAAATATACAAAGTTTTAATGTTTTCTCCTTAAAAGTAGACAAAAATAAAACTATTTTCAACAAACTATAAGAAATCATAACAAGTTCGTTACTAAATCAAACTAGATGAATATTGCCCATCAAGACAGCTAAGTACGGTGCATTCCACGTCGTATACGTGGTTCTGGGAAAATTTGGATCACATTGGTTATAGATAATCAACAGAACTGGCTCTCATCAATCTTGTTGAGAGCATAAACAACTCTGGAAACAAGGAGATTGCAGTCGCTGTATCGAAGGAGCATGTAACCCTTTCTGGATTACTCTATGATGCAATTACTGAAAGAGGGGTAGAACCCTTTATATGCGGCTGGATACATGCTTGAAAACGGAAAAATATCAACATCTCTACCGGACGAGACAGTGAACTTTAGAGCTGCTAAAGGGTGTCCACAGGGAGAACTGTTATCGCCCTTGCTGTGTCATTACTGGTGGATAATCTGCTAGCTGTGGTTCGGCTGTTGGAGGTTGATCAGTACTTGCTGAAGGGTTGCTGAGACTTCTTCTTTAGCCTTTCCTTCTACTATGATGACTATATCATCGGCATATGCCTGCAGATCAACCTCCAACAGCCGAACCACAGCTAGCAGATTGTCCCCCAGTAATGACCACAGCAAGGGCGATAACAGTTCTTCCTGTGGACACCCTTTAGCAGCTCTAAAGCTCACTGTCTCGTTCTGTAGAGATGTTGATATTTTTCTGTTTTCAAGCATTGCCTGTATCCAGCCGCATATAAAGGGTTCTACCCATCTTTCAGTAATTGCATCATAGATTAATTCAGAAAGGGTTAAATGCTCCTTCGATACAGCGACTGCAATCTTCTTGTTTCCAGAGTTGTTTATGCTCTCAACAAGATTGTTTAGAGCCAGTTCTGTTGATTATCTATAACCAATGTGATCCAAATTTTCCCAGAACCACGTATACGACGTGGAATGCACCGTACTCAGCTGTCTTGATGGGCAATATTCATCTAGTTTGATTTAGTAACGGCATATGCCGATGATATAGTCATCATAGTACAAGGAAAGGCTGAAGAAGAAGTCTCAGCAACCCTTCAGGAAGTACTGAACACCACACTAGCATAGTGTGAGAGAGATGAGATGTCAATCAACCCTAATAAAATGGTTCTAGTCCCCTTAGCAAGGAAAAGCAATCTGCAGAGACTTCGATCACCTTCCTTACGGGGATAGGTGATACCATTTTCAGCTGAAGTGAAATGTTTGGGAATTATCCTGGATAAAACGCTGAACTGGAATGTTCATCTGAATAAAATCATTCAGAAAGCTAAACTATCCCTGTGGCCCTGCCGTAAAATCTGCGGGAGGTTATGAGGTATGAGACCAAAACAGCTATATTGGCTGTACCTAACGGTGATAATACCAATGATAGCTTATGGTTCTGTACCCCGGTGGAGCGAGGGACTACAAAGTGTTGCCCAAGCAAAACTGAGTGGACTGCAGAGATAGGCTTGCTTGTCAATTACAAGAGTAATTCGCTCCACTCCGACAATGGCCATGGAACTCTTTTTTAAACTTCCACCACTCCACCTATTTATGGAAGAGGAAGCAATGAGGACAAACCATTACATGTTGGGAACGCCATCGGATCTGCTGTAACAATCATTTTGAAAATGATTATTACAATGGTCAAGTTCTTAATTATCACCTATTTATTCACAAAATATCTGATATTTTGTTTCTTTTAAGACAGTCAAATATATAAAATGCAAACCAATAATTATCGTAAATAATAAAGCAACGACGCGACAAGTCCCTAATGTTAATAAAATCCCAGATCGTTGTTTGGCGACACTTTCCTTCAGGCAACCCGTTATACCCTATGTTTTATTTCCAAATTATGTCAGGGGTTTCAAAGTCTGAGGATATATTAGCTGATTTTGTCTCGTTAGTGGTGATCGGTGGTGGTGTTCCGTAGCAAAGGGAGATGTTTTGAGACTTTTCCGGATGATAAAGTGATTTTTTTAATGTCTGTCGAGGGTTTCTGTCATCGAGAGTACTAGGTTGGTACCATGTACCGGAACAGGATACATAATTTTTTTCGCTATGTTAGGACTATAAAACCTTAGGACCGAACAAAGAGATCCTCTCTTACTACCTCTCTGCAGAATAATAATGAAGTGTTAGTTCTCATAGTTTTTTTGTGCCGCCATTTTACACGACGTGTAAGAAGTTCTGCTGATCGGCGAATTCTATGAAGCCTTAATTGGGATTGGAAAGCACTTCAAGACTACTCAAAGCCATAACATCAGGTAATTAGTCATTCAAAATTATTAGAAAATCTTGCTAGGGAGATGGTTCATGGAATAGTCGCCACGTGGGTTGGTACTCAGCACATTTCTCTATCTTTTCAGGCTTTTAACGTACTGCAAGAAGCTTTTATCCTACTACAAGGACCTTTTAACCTACAGCAGGAGCATATTTTAATTAATACCGCAATCACAATAAAATCAACATCACTCTTTTATTGTGGGAAGAACAGTGGCTTAGGCAGGTCAACTTAGGGACATCAGGCAGGAAGTTGGAAACTTAGATTCTGGTTGGACTACCGTGGCGTAGCTGGAACGGGGCATTTGAGGTTTTCCTTGTTGGCTTGTGCTGTTTTGGGGCCTTCGTTGCAGTCTGCTCGTCTAGAGGACCACCTCCTTTTGGTTGAGCTTATAGGCTAACCGGTGCTGTGAAGCGTTGAGGAAAGTCTTCATTTAGGGAACCAACCCAACACCGAGTCTAAAGATAAGTGCCTTTCCTTGTTTTAGCTTATAAAAGGTAGTTTTACTACTGGTGTTCTACTTACCCTGAGCGTGCATTAGAAATTTGATCTTTCGTTGCTAATTTTTCAATTATTCAGCCTTCTCGCACTATAATTACCTTTATAAAGTCACTTTAAGTCATTAACCAATTTAATTCTAAATAGTTTCTCATGAATTCATTTGCAAATCAGTAACTATAAACTTTTATTCTAATTTCGGTACCTATAACTCTCCAAAGTATTACTTTATTGTATTTTATTTAATTAGTTGATTTTGAGTAAAGAATTCATTGCATCTTCTGGCTTATTTTATTAAATTTGAGTTTTGTAAAACACTTTTATTGTTTTTTTTTTTAATAATTGCTTTGTAAGTGCTCATAGCTTATAGGTAGTAAGAGACTTTATGTTTTTTGTAGTATAAGTTATATTAGGTATGTTGAGTGTATATTGGGTACCCATGTCTTAGTGTCATAAGTGTTAAGTTTTTTGTAATGGGCAGTACTTCCTAAAATTACCTGTGATTTTCAGCCACCTGTTATAGTTTTATGATTGTTTGAATATATTTTGCATTACAGCCCATCTTCTTATTATCGGTGATTTTCAGCCAATATCGGTATATGATACTAATATTTGCATCTCTCATATGAGGTTTTTATAAAATAATATTTATTAAATCTGGTTTTTGCAACATTCATGCTATGCTCTTTCAACAATATTTGGTAACAAATATAAAACTTAATTAAGAAAATAAAATTTAATTCAAGGTTGTATCCTTGTCCTCTCTCTTTCTTTTCAATTATCCATCTAATCATTTTACTTAATTTAAAAATTTTAATACTTTAAATATTCACTCCAATCTTTCCACTTAATCAGTTTTCTATAATTTAAATTTTAATAATCAAAATATTTAATTACTGGTAGTTCATTTAACTTTTATGGTAAATTTATGTATCAAAATTTTTCAGTACTTTCAAGATATTAAACCTAAAGATATAAATATTATTTCATTTGGCACATTTAATTTCATGAATAATGTAGTTATCGTTTTAACTCATATGTGGTGATTTGATTGTTACTGTTGATTGTGTTGAACAACATTTAATACCATTGTGATATTTATACTTATATTTTATATACAATTTACAATAAATTTCCTTGCATTAGTATTTCATTCTTTTATTTATAATCTGTCCATTGCAGGAATTAGGTTTTGGGAAGCTACATTACAAGTTAACTTAAGTATTGTGTCTTAGCGTACATTAATATCTCTCTTGTTTTTTCTTTTCTGCTCAACCTCTTTGGCCACTCTAGGCCTGGCGCCCACAATATTGTTTAAATTATTTGAACTCACGCCCTAACGCCTCCGAAATAAAAGAATCTGAGCACCGAGTAAAACAACAATAAAATAAAAAAATAAATAAAAAAAAAAAGGAGAAGGAGGTTGTACTGCTACCAAAAATTGTTAGTGCACAGCAACCCTACTCCGTGATCTTCCCAGGGAGAGAGTAGTGGGATCAGAATAGATCTGATCTACTGAAAGGAGAGGTGTGCCTATTCACAGACGGCTCCAAAACCAATAAAGGTGTAGAAGCTTGAATCCATGGGGTAAGGTCGAAGGTTGCTCTGTCAGTAGGCCTGGGCAATAACACCTCAATATTCCAAGCAGAAGTTCATGCTATCAAATTGTGTGATAGAATGTTGCAGGACCAACAAATAACACATAAACCGATAAAAATATTCTAAGCGGCCCTTAAAGCACTTGAAGCGAGTCATTGTACATCCAAAACAGTTTGGAACTGCCATAAGGCACTTATTGGAATGGGGAGAGACAATAAAATCACCCTTATCTGTATACCAGGACATGCACGTTTGGAGGGAAATAAGTCTGCGGACCTTCTAGCGAAAAAAGAATCAGAGACAAGATTCGTGGGACTTGAACCAGCTTTAGGAGTAGCCCACGAAACGGCCAAACGCGCACTTTTGGACTCGTTGAGGAAAAAGCTAACCTCTATTGGCTTGGACTGCCAGGTCGGTCCTATGCAAAGACATTTATCCCCCTTCCTATAGAGAAGAGGATAACAAAAAGTATGTTAAATATGAACAGCACTAGGCTCAAAACAGCAATAGGCCTATACACTGACCATTGTGGTCTAAGACGTCACATGCACAGGATGGGACTTGAAGACGAATCCGAGTGCCGTCTATGTATGGAGAATGACGAGAAAGCCAGCCATGTGCTGTGTAAATTCTCGGCAGCTGCCAGGATCAGATATTCGGTAGAGATATCCTGCTGCCCGAGAACTTGAAGAATACCTCCTCAAATGCAATTATAAGACTCATTGAGAATTTAGAGTTGCTTGGGGAGTAAACATAGGTGTGAGCTACAATAGGCCACAGAGTCGCAGTGGAGGGTCGGTTTGATCCACTCACTTTTAACCTGATCTAACCTATAGATATCATAGACTCATCTTTAACATTTGGATAAACAAAATGCTTTTCCTATCTTCTCTCCTATTTCTTTTCAGTTTTCAGTCACTTTACCAACATAGTAAATCTGTCTTGAGGAATCTTTTGAAGGTATAGTTCTATAAGCTCTGAATTTTATCAAAACCTAGGAACCATCTTTAATTTTTGGGATATTCTCTTTTTTGTCTGCCTCCCCGACGTATTCATTTTCTAAGTTCGAGAATGTTTCTGAGTGTGTGTTACTCTCAAGCTCTACACCAACATAGCGTTATTCTGAACCACATCGATAATTACTTTTATACTAATTTTCTTCCTCTTAATGGCCCTAGGCTTATGTTTTTTCTCTAGTTTGGTTTTCTCCTCAAAAACTATTCGTTCTCGAACATCAGCCGTTCTTACGTGTTCCGCAAACTTTCTACGTATTCGACCTCTCTTAGTTGATTCTCTAGGTTTTTCTTGCCTCTGTAGAATAGCCGTTTCAATACTTTTCAGGAAAAATTGAGGCAATGAGCTTGTTGATTTATCTTCAAAAAAATTGGACGTTCAAGGCCTAAATAGAAGCTCTTGCAGCTAGAGAGTAAGAAACAAATAATTAACTTAATTTATAAATAATGCTAAAGCACAAAAAAGTTGAATTTTATTCACAATTTGAACACTAATTTCGTTAGTATTTAAGCAACTCAGATACAAGGCAAATTGAGATTACTGCCCATGCCGCAAAATCAGTAAAAAAAGATGCCTTAAAAATAGTTAAGAAGGTCTTAAAACTAGTATTTAATGTAAAGTAATCTTGGAACAGCTTGCTATTTAATTTGATGCAAGTTTTTAAACCCGTTAACAAAACGCGCTCCTCAGAAAATCGACATCATCTAAGAAAAACAGAAACATTTTGACGTCGACTTTAGGATATAAACGTACTTACTTCCGATCTTTAGCAACACTGTCATATTTTCAAATGCCACTTTGTATCAAGCGTTGTAAGAAGTGGGCCATATTTAATCCTACTAATTTATTTATGTAGATGCAGGTTTAACATAAATACTTAAATACAACTATGTTTTTTTTTTGTTGTTGATATTTTTCTCCCTTCTTAGAGGCATTATTGTATTGAAAATAATCGACCTCTGAAATTTATACAAGTTTTTGCATTTTCTTTCTGGATGTTAAGTAGTGAAAAATACGTTTTCCCAAATTCCGTAAGTCTGCGGGGCTTATGGTGTGTTGATCTATCAACAGAACAAACCTACAACTGTTTACCCACGTGAGTTCAATTTTTCTTTAAAAATTAAGAGAGATGAGTTATTAACATTTATATTTAAAATCCAATAAGAACGACGTTTAATTAAAGCCTACATGGAAGGTTGACTGAGGGTTTATTGTCTCAGAACATTTAAATATGACACACGACTTTAATTAATTGCCGACAGTACCGCGTGCAGGCGTTTCGGCTAAAATTTGCGTATGGGAATGTCAGGCCAAATGCTTTTAAACGTTTGGTTTATTCTTTTATGTTAAATGCTATTGCCGTAGATGTTATTAAACAAAAAATTTAAAATACTTGAAACAAATATTTTCATATCAACCGACATGAAGCAACGTAAAAGAATTTTTAATTTTCTAAGATGTGACCCGAGGTTGTTATCGGTTTTCACGCGAGGTAGACCCTTACCTGTTAGAATTACTTTAAACTTCCTCTAAATTAAACTTTATTTTGACAAAATTACACATAAATAATCAAAGTCATTCAAAAATTGACAATACATTTTTTATTACTAATAATAATAATAATAATAATAATAAAGACATTTATTAAGAAAATAAATATACAAAATATGAAAAATATATATTGAAAAGATATATTCACAAAAAAAGCAAATCATGAAAAAAGTGGCAAAGTCTAGCCTAAATAGGCTACTCCTACTCAACCAACAACTCGCCATGATTGGCCTTTCATAGTTTTTGAAGTCGGTAGTTTAACAACACAATAGATGGATGAACCATAATAATAAACATATAATCCTACAAACGAAATAGTGATATTATACGAAATAGTTATATTATATCTCAACAGTTGGCCCCTACGCGATCCGATAGTCCAGGCGGCAACGCACATTATTATTTACAAATCTTTAGTCATTGCGTATTTAGCAAATAAGAACGAAATTTAAATTTAAATTTGTTCATGTTAAATAATTTAAACTCGCTTGGTATAGAATTGTATAGTTTAACAGCGTTATAACTGAAGCTTCTTTGAAACATTGCGGTTCTATAACGAGGCATTGTAAAAATATTTGTATAGCGAATATTTCGATTATGGACATTGACATGACACCTGTTACGCATATTAAGCCAATTACATTCCTTTATTTTATGGGATATACGATTAGACTTTCTTACTCCATAAATTAGCCTACAGCAGGAATTTTGCATTTTTTGTATCCTATTCCTCTCAAATTCCACAAGACATGGCATATAGATAAAATCGCAGTAGGAGTAATGAGAAAGAACGAGACTATCACAAAGGATTTTTTTTAATTACGGTTGAGAAAATGACGATTATTGAAAATAAATTTTAAAGAACCAAAGGCTTTTTTGTTAATATTTTTTACGTGTTGTTTAAATCGAAGTTCTTCGTCTAAAACTACACCCAAATTCTTAGCCGACTCCGCGTAAGAGAGAGTAACGCCTCCCAACAAAATCTTAGCGCTATTTTTTAAAATTTATCTATTTACTTTATTTGAGATACACAGAAGTTTAGATTTTTCAGAGTTTAGATTGAGGTTATGTGTTTCAGACAGGGATCTTATAATTTCTAAATCGGAATTAATATGGTCTACGGCTTCTGCAGAATTTGAAACTTCAAAGCTACAATAAAGTTGAGTATCATCAGCGTACGCAATCGCGTGACAAAATTTAGGTGAGGTTCTAATGTCTGACGTATATAGAATAAACAATAACGGAGATAATATGGAGCTTTGTGGTACCCCAGAAAGAATATTCATCTTATTTGAATAAACATTATCCACAACCACTTTCTGAGAGCGACTGCGCAGAAATGACGATATAAGGTTGACTGATTCGTCCGAAAATCCATAGTAATGAAATTTAGAACAAAGGAGTTTATGATCGAGCGTGTCAAATGCTTTTGAAAAGTCCAAAAGCACTAGTAAACTTGCGTGACCCTTGTCATAGGCTCCGATCACATCATCGGTCACCGACGCCAAGGCGGTCGCAGTGCTAAAATTTTTTCGGAATCTGCACTGATTATCCGGAATAATATTATTTTCTGTAAGAAACAAAAACATTTGATTATGCAAAACCTTTTCGAGTATTTTAGAGAGTACTGGAAGTATGCTAATAATTCTAAGGTCAGAAAAAGTTTTAGGGTTATTACATTTCGCCAATGGCTTTCCAATGGCATCTTTCCATGCATCTGGAAAATATTTATATTCAATGCAGGAGTTAATAATGTGTAGAATGTAAATATCAATGAAAGGACTGCATAATTTAATCATATTAATTAAAATATTATCAGTTCCGCAGCAATTTGTTTTTATGGACTGAATACTCGAATTTATATAATCAAGAGTAGATAGACTAAAATTAAACTGACAATTGTTATTATAAAAATTATTTTTGTAGATGATTTGATATCTTCAGGATTTGATAAATGGTGTGGCAGATTATAATTTTTATAAGTACGGATATTGAGATCTCTTAAAGTTTTCCAAGTTTTATATGAGTTATTTTCAGCACAAATAGTTTCAAGATAATGTTTTTTAGGTTGCTTAACTAATGACACTGTTTGATTACGCAAATTTTTATATGTATTTTTATTTCCTTCAGTAGGGTGTTTTTTATAGCGCTGCAAGGCTTTAGACCTATGTTTTTTCATTTGCTTTATTTCTTCCGTTAGCCACGGTGTTTTAGGTTTAGTGATTCTAGCTTCTTTAAAGGGAGCATGTTTTTCAAATAGGTTTAGTAACATTTCATTAAATAATCTAATTTTATCATCTATATTGCGTTCTCTGAGAATAACTTTCCAATTTAAATTATATAAGTCTAAGCAAAAATTATTGTAATTAAAGTTTTTAAACCGGCGGTATCTTATTACTTTGGGTGGGGGTTTATGTAGTTTAAAATTCAGATTAACGTATACAAGATTGTGATCTGATATATCATCTGTCGGAATAGTACCGCAGCATTCAATTAACTTAGGATTGTTGACAAAAATTGGGTCAGTTAATGTGCTAGTGGACTTAGAATCTGAGAAAGGCCGTAGGACTCAAAACAATCAGAAATTGGGGTATTTAAATTAAGAAAATTGATAGTTAGGCCCCCAGTACATATTACTTGATCGAACAAAGGACAGATATATGAAAGTATACTGTCGAAATCTGGAATAAGGCTATTAATATTGAGGTGAGGCGGACGATAAAAAGCACCAGTAGCAACCATTATAGAGCGAAAATTAATTTTAATAAAAAGATGTTCCAATTGCGGATTTACCTGAATATTAAATAATTTTTTTTTAGATGAAATTGATTCTTTAACATATGCCGCTATTCCACCCCCACGTCCTAACCTATCGACCCTATAAATACTATATCCAGGGATAGCAACAGCATAATCCATAATATATTCTGTGAGCCAAGTTTCAGTGACCATAACGACGTCATAATCATTACATTTTACTAAATCAGAAAATGTGTGAAATCCTGTAAGTAGCGATCTGATATTGATATGAGCAAATTTCATTCTATTTTTAACTTAAAATCATTAAAAAAAATAATAAAAACAAATCAGGGCAATGACATTTTAATTAAGATCAGCCTGCATGCTGTCGATTTACGTTAAAGATAAATAAATTCTACTTAATATATAATTAAAGACGGATGTAAAATACAGACAGTAAAAGAAACAAAAAAAATTCCAAAATAAATTATTAAAACAATAAGCCGCTAAGCCACGAAATCGCGCAGGGGGCACTCGAAAAAGGAGCTAATGTTAAGGGCTAAAGTGTAAAATAATATTAATATTAATAACCAATTAGGGCTATTTCCTCTATTTATTTACAGAAAAGTGGAACTGGCGTGACAAAGGGCACAGCAAAATAAAGCGGAGTGTGGACAGACCCACATCCTGGGCTCCAATATTCAAAATTGTCATAATGTAATAAAAAGAATGAAAACGGAAAGAAATAAAAGATGTAATATTGTGATTTGATATCTTAAAAAACAAAAAAAAAGAAATTAAATAATATGTAGGTATATTCTTGTTAATTAAAAGTCCCTAACCAAAAACCATAAAAAGTATATATTTGTGCTTATTCTTAAGAAATATATTATAAAATTGCACATACAGTAAGAGTAAACAAAAGAAAACTATTTTCATATGTGTACATTGTTATTATAGATCGCGGTAAATGAAAAGTCGTATAAATAAGCAAATACTAGTAAGTAGTTACTTTTTCTACCATAATACAGAAAGGATTAATAACATTCAACACCCTCTCTTAATCTGAGCTGTACTTTGGTTCAAAAATCCCATTCCACTGCAAAGTTTTTGGAAGCTTTAAGTCTCCAAGGATTTTTGTTATTATGTTTGCAACCATTTCTTTAGTATCAAACTGATTTATAACATCCAACTAATTCTGATCATTCATGATAAATTTTAATCTTCGAGATTTTTAGAAGAACTATAAAATGTTTTTCCATTTTTTCTATAAGCTTTGCACGGATTAGAACATGTTAAATTTTCTCAAAAAAAATTGCTCTAGACACTAGTGAATTAATAACCGACTGTTTTTGTGCTGGATGGTAGTGAAAATTTACATTTAAATATCTTTTGATGTGTTTTGATTTTCTGTATACTAAATACCCTAATGTACCATTTTTCTTTATTTAAAAAAATACATTTGGAAAGGGATTTAATTCAATTTTTCTTGCGAATTTAACAAGCCAATAACTTTTGATGTTTTAAAGAAATTGTTAAAACTTACAACAAAAAACAAACAAAATGTAATTAGAAAGTTAACCAATACGCATCAACTTGGTTATGGAACACTCTGTATAATATATCTCCATCAAATGAGTTTCTTCTTGCTAATTATAAATATACTTTGTTTGATACAGTGAGGAGAGACCTATGTATTCAAACAATATTATAACAGGTGTCTCATTTAAAATAACAAAGTTGATGCTCATTGCTTAAATTTCCAATCGTGTTTTGTTTGTTTTTTTTTGTAAACTCTAATCACTCCGGTTTTGTTTGGTGTTTTGATAACCTATAATAATAAATATTTTAGGTACCGTTTAAAATATAACCAGACACCCTGTATATGAGGCCAAACAACTAATGTATAATCTACACTGTGGGCCATTTTGGTGATGCATATATTGGGATCAAAGAAACTATAAGAGATACAAAAATAATTAAATGAGCAAAGTTTTACAGAGTTTTATTGGTAATTTAAAAACGTCAGCGGTGTGCTTTTAACTTTTTTGGTTTTCGAGATATTTTGAAAAAACTAAAAATTGGCATTTTCTGTAAAGCCCTGTAACTTCTTTATTTGTATTATGTTTTTAAATCTATGAACACTTTTTTCTAGCCATTTTTTATGTAGAAAACGGTTATTCTATTAGATTTTAATTACGACGTTTCGGTTATTCTTCACTATCACCAACTTTATTTTTTCTTATAGACGCCATATCGGATTTTTATCTCTTTAAAATAAGCAAGAAAAATCTTATTCATTGATGTATAGCAACTTGACATTTCCTAAAGAAAAACCAACAAAATATTCAAAAATTGATTTTATTCTAGTAGGCTTTGGATCGCCACGGTAACAATATTTTTTTGTAATGTTTAATAAATATTTAATGTAGTAATTATAAGAAATACGAAAAAATAATAATAAGCTTTAACTAGAAACATAATCATGTACACAAAAGAATACAATATTTGGTATATTAAACAAAATGCTGTCCATTTTTAGCAACGCAAGCACGACATTTTTTTAAAACACTATTTGTCGCTCGTCTAAGTGTGTTTCTATTAATATTAGCAAACACTTCCTGAGTTCTCTCTTTGAGTACGACCATTGTCTCGGGAGGTTCAAATTCAAAAACTTCATTTATAACGTGCCCCCACAAAAAAAAATCCAATAGTGTAATACCTGGCGACCTTGCAGGCCATGATGTAAGACCATCATTAGAAATTCATTTATCCCCAAAAGTTCTTCTTAATAAATCTCTGACAGCCCTGGAATTGTGGGCTGGGCAGTCTTCTTGCTGAAACCAAATATTATGAAATTCGTATTGTGCTGCATCTCTAATTGCTGGTAGAATTTAGTTTTCTAGCATATCTAAATATCTTTCACCAGTTAATGTATGCTGGTAAAAAAATGGACCTATATGTCGATTACCTGAAAATACAAGATTATGTATCAAGAAGTTAATATGAAAAACTATTTTACCGTAAATACCATACTAAACGTTCATGCCAAATCAAATCAATCATTGTGCCAACAATGTAGGATTCTCGGTTGCCCAATGGTGACGATTGTGTTGGTTAAAGATTCCACAGTTACTAAAATAAGTTTCGTCAGTCCATATAATGGCACTGCTAAAATTTTCATTTTCCTGGCATTTGTTAATGTACCAGTTATAAAAGGTAAGTCTCCTTAGAAAATCTCCTTCAATGAGCCCTTAAACAATGGTCGGTTTGTATGGGTGGTACCTATTTTTCTTTAAAATCCCTCTAAGTGTTGTCCTAGGAATGCCTAGCTCTGTACTGCTTATTCTTGTCGATGAAGTTGGGTTTTCGGTAAAGTAATTTATAACTTGATTGTCACGTTTGTTATTGTCTTTGTTATACTTTTTAGGCCTTGACTGTTCGAAACTTTCACAAGTTTTTAAATTAACCACAAGTTTTGAAAAATACCTTTGGTTTGGTTGTTGCCTCTCTGGGTAAATATCAACGTAATTATTTAAGGCTATAACCGCATTTCTATTGTTTTTAATATAACACTCCAGCATATCAAATTTCTCATCGTTGGTATAACGCAAAGCCATTTTTACGATTTTAAAATAACTGATAACAGAAAATAACCAACAAACTTCGAAACGTCAAAAATTCAAACAGTCCAAAAGAAAAAAATAATATTGTTACCATGGCTATCCAAAGTCTAAAATAAAATCAATTTTTAGACATTTTATTGGTTTTTCTTTAGGAAATGTAAACTTGTTATACATCAATGAATTGGATTTTTCTTGCTTATTTTAAAGAGACAAAATTTCAATATGGCGTCCATAAGAAAAAATAAAGTTGGTGATGGTAGATGATAACCTAAACGTCGTAATTAAAATCTAATGCAATAACCGTTTTCTACACAAAAAAATTGCTGAGTGTTCATAGATTTTGAAACTCAATACAAATAAAAAAGTTACAGGGCTTTACAGAAAATGCCACTTTTTAGTTTTTTCAAAATGTCTCGAAAACTAAAAAACTTAAAAGCACGCCGCTGGCGATTTTAAATTACCGATGAAATTCTGTAAAACTTTGACCATTTAATCATTTTTGTATCTTTTATAATTTCCGAGATCCCAATACATGCATCACCTATATGGCCCACACTATATTTCTAAATGAATGACATGGTTTTAGTGAAGGAGGTGCTAATGCATCATCCTCGAAAGCCCCAATAAAGATATTCGCTAGGATAGCCTGCCCCCAGGTTTATTCATAAAAAACTTTAAACAGTTAAGCAAATAGCGTTAATCGGACTTACTTTTATATCAAAGATAATAAAACACTTCCTTGTTGGCAACCTTATGTTACTAGTGTTCAGCAATTAGCAATTTTTACAAAATTACCAGTAAAAACGATATATATCCAAAAAATTAAAAAATATGTATTTTTGTATTGGTACTATCCATACGACATTTCTATATCAAGGCCCATCTTTCTTTTAAGGATAAGCAGTCGATACTAAGGCGTTCGAGCAATATATTTATTTCACACCGGCAATGTGTAGATAGTTTTCAAAAATCAATAAAAATCATTATGTTAAGTGAATAGAGTAACAAAAACATGAAACTAGCATGTCGTCATTCATTAACGCCTTCCGTTTCCGCCAAATCATTTATTTAGAGGAAGAAAAATGTATTACAAAACCCAAATCAATTATTATAAAAGAAAAGCATCAGATTTCGCTATAAATCTGTTGGAGCGTCCCTTATTAATCGGGCAAAGTAGAATCGAGGTGCTTAATGTCTGACTTTCTGAAAACAAAAAACAAGAAATATGTTTTCTACTAGCGAAAAGCTTCAAAACGTCAGAGAAAATTTTATTAATACTTATCTGTAATATAATTTATTAGGCATGACTTCTTTTTAGGTTACGCATCAAATTAATTAAAAAACTATGATATTATATTATGTTATGTCTCATTATATTATTATTATTATTATTAATATTCGATGCACTTAATAAAGTTACGTCTATGTATTAATTAAAGTGTGTTATTTTAATATATTTGTGAGTTTGAGACCATAAACTTAATAAACTTAGAGCCAAGAGACAAATTACTTTTCCCATCACGTACAAAATATTTGAGATTTTTGCTTAAAACTCGGGCAGTAAATGGAAAAACGTGTCACAATTCAAATTTCGTTAGGCATTCATCTGATAGACGCCGTTGCCGGTCGCCACGTCTAAAAATCTGACGGTACTCACCTCATCTGATAGATTACATGTATATTTCGAAAATTCTGTCAGACGGTTAACTTAAAAGAGCAAACGCGTTAGAAAGTCCAACGTCACTGTGTTGTTTTTCGTTCGGTAAGTATAAAGTGCGGGACATGAGAGAAAACCGGGCGGTCCTTAAAATAAAGGTTCACAGTCTTAAGCAAGCGGAAAAGTAAAATTTGTGTACGCAAATAAATTCTATGTTATTTTATTTGTTGTAATAGTTTGCCGCTTCATCTATAAAGAGCGCCAGCTAAGCGGTACGGAAAATTAATCGAGGATTTAGTAAATTTCGCACTGGTCCACTTGTAATTGGGATGTGCCTAGAGTCTCCTTGCACTTGCCGCTAGAAGGTTCTAGCTATTTCCAGTGGCGCCTATACATTTCGAGCATTTGTTTTCGTTTCTATATAAATGCGTTGCGTTGAATTTGAATTATTATTTCGAAGTAGCGATGGCGAGCAAAAGAGGAAAAACAATTCGAAGCGATGCACGTGAAGTTATTGCGAACGTTATAGAGGCCTGTACTAGAGAAGCTGAAAATAATAGTTTGACTATTCTAATTCAAAATCGAACAGAACGCGCTGCATTTTACACTGGTGGTTCGAAAAGTGGTGTAAGAAAAATTCAAAGAGAACATAATGATCTCTCATGTTCTACTTCACCTTTAAAATCTCCTAGTAAAAAAAGACCCCGATTATTATGCAAAGATAAAATTGACGATGGTGATTTTCAAGTAATTCGACGAACAATAGAGGATTTTTATATAAACTTGAAGAAGGTTCCGACCTGCAAACCCCTACTTCGTGCTGTAAAGAGCAAAATAGATTTTTCGTACGGGTATAAAACCCTAAATCGGCTTTTACGATCAAATGGTTTTGTTTGGCGCAAGTGCCAAAATAAATGAAAATTGCTCATTGAGAGACCAAATATTTTTCACTGACGGGTGAAATATCTATCAACTGTAAGGCAATATAGGCAAGAAGGATGCAATATTGTGTATCTAGATGCAACCTGGGTAGATAATGATATGATAGTGAACAAATGCTGGCAAAGTGAAAGTGTTACAGGTGTTGTTCATGGAATCTGCTCTAGTAATCGCTTTATTATAGTTCACGCTGGTTCAGAAGCCGGATTTGCTTTCGCTCGGGACTAACAACTGTTTTTCGCTCGGGACTAACAACTGGAGATTATTATGGACAGATGGATAGATATAGTTTTGAAAAGTGGTTGCTCGAGAAGCTTCTACCTAACATTCCTCTCAAATCAGTCGTGGTAATGGATAATGCATCCTATCATTCTCACATAGAAGATAAAGTGCCAACTAAATACTCTACAAAAGCTCATATGATGTCGAGGCTTAAATCGAACAGTCTTGTATGTGATCCAACATTGAGAAAATATCAATTATATGAAGTAATATCAGCCAACAAGCCTAGAGAAAAAAAATATAAAATTGACGGTCTTTTACGTAACCTCGGTCATACACCTTTAAGGCTGCCTCCATACATGTGCGACCCCAACCCTATTGAACTTACATGGGCAAGAGTAAAAACATATTTGAGAGCGCAACACCGGCGAACTTTCAATTAAAGATTTAAATAAAATAACATTAGAAGCGATTGACTCAATATCGGATGAAAATTGGAAATCGTATTTTAAACACGTTCGTTCTATTGAAAATAAATACTGGGAAGTAGATGGCAAAATTGAAACGGTTATTGATGATTTAGTTATCACACTGGGATCTTCTGGTAGTGACGACGAAACCTCATCATTTTCAGAGGAAGATAACGATTTAGAAGGAATCGAACCATTAGAATCACAGCCGTCAACCTCAAAAATGGCTTAATTTTTTTTTCCATATATTTTGTAAAATTGTTCATAAAGTAGCTGTCAATAAACTACTTCAAAATAATTAATTTTCTGTTCAATACCGGGTGTCAAAAAATATCTAATATTGCAATTAATATTTGAAAAACTACAGAACTCATATTTTTCCAAAATTAACACATCGATGTAGTTATAGTAGGGGAGCCAGCACTGATTCCAGTGAACAAGACTTATCAAAATTTTAACTTATGCAGTTCGACTTTGGGCTATTCAGGTATAACAAAAGTGACCGTTTGTCTCTGTCTGTCATATTACTTTGTACAGGGAGATACAGGGTTTTAAAAAAACATTTTTTTTAAAATCCTAATTCTGATACTATTATAGATAAATAACTGTGTGAAATTTGATACACGTCTTTTATGTATAAAAGGGCAATTTTTATTAACAATCAATTCTTGAAATTTCTACCAGTGACGTGCATATGTAATTAACCTGGGTAAATCCGTATGATCTTTAATGCATAGAAGACGTGTATCAAATTTCGTGCAGTTATCTACAATAGCATCAGAATTGGGATGAAAAAAAATGTTTTCTTTTTAAACTTTACCGTTCTGTATCTCAAAAGTTAAAACTTTTAGGACATAAAAACACCCCCTTTAACATAAACACCCTGTATAGTACTTCACAATAACGGCCCCTGTATAAAATAATATGACAAACGGAGACAGACGGCCACTTTTGGCATACCCGAGTAGCCCAAAGTCGAACTGTAAAAATTAAAATTTTGATAAATCTCGTTCACTGGATCTGATGCTGACAGCCCTTGTAAAATCTGGACTTGTAAATCGTGTATCACTATACTGGGTGGTCCAATAAAAGTAGACGTAAGCAGTAGCCCGGGAACCGTTAATGACAGAACTCAAGAAAAAAATATATTTATAGGTAAATCGATCAAGAAAAATCAAAATTAAATCATTTTAAAATTCGAAAGTTCGCCGTTTTTTGCAACACAAAAAAGATATAGAAGTCCGGTACACGAAAGAAAACAGACAAATATAGATAAAGGTTCATTAAGCATAGTTACATTTTTAAATTATCTGAAGTGCATATAGTCAAAAAGGAGAGCCATATTATTTAAAGAACGACGGGATACCACTGGTTTAAAAAGATTTCTTGGCCGACCTTCCTAAACCAATTGACTCCGCCTGGTTTTCTTTCGTGTCCCGCACTATATGTTATCCTGTTGCAATATTTGTACTACACTCAGTTTCGAAAAAAGTGACGCATTTGATGTTTGACCCAAGTTCAATGTCTTATATCTTCTAAACCAGTGCATCGATTTTGAACAATTTTTTTTTCGTAGGGAGGTAATATCTTTGCCTTTCAGCAAAAATGAAACAAATGAAAAATTTCTCAAAGATTCTTGGATAATAATGTAAAAACTACACTCTAAAAAAATTATTCATAAATTCTGCACAATTGTGTAGAGTTAGTGCACAAATTGTGTCTGAATATGTACTTGGAACAACTTTGTGCAGAAAATGTACACATGATTGTTCAGAATTAGTTGTATATATTTTCTGAATAATTGTGCATATCTTTTGTATATGTTTTCTAAACATTTTTCGATAACTATGAAAATATCCGAAATAAGGAAGCCAAACTACAATCAACTACACAACCTGAATAATAATATAAAACCAAATGGTTTTATTCACCGTAGCAACAACAACTGGATGTAGATAAACTTCTTGTTAAATCCCTTTTAAAATCTCGATGTTATGTAGCTAAAAAATCTGTGTAAAAGTATATGATTTTTTAACTAGTGAACGTAGTACTTATCCAAAACACAATGTTTTGTAAGGTTAGTTAAGTTTTTTATTTTAAAACAACGACTTACTGCAATTGCCATATTCTAAATTACATAAGAGCCAAACATAATTTGCGTTTTGTGAAAATAAAGCGATTTAGAGTTTGAGGCATATTTAATACAAATTCAAGTTCTCTTACATTTTAATAGGTTACTCGTGAACTCATTATGTTAAACAAAATCGCAACACTACTCCCCAATAAACCTGCAGTCTATAAACCACACAACCTTTTATGCATGTTCCCAGTAAAATAGTCTGTCGTTTTTGTTGAATTTTATTGAGAATTGAAAATATCCGATGTCTGCGGTCCAATCAGGGCCTGGATGCGTGGAGTTAGATAAAATATAAACATAATTGTTCAGAAAAACTAAATAATTTTGTTCTGAAGATTTTAACACGTGACTTTGGTATTTTTACACAAGTTTTATTCTTAAAATCAGAACAATGTTGTAGTTTAGTAATGCACAGCGAATATTAGCCTTTTTAGCATTGCTTCGTGGATATAATATGGTTAAAAAACGCTACACATATAAAGGCATTTATTTTGAATACGCCTGTATGTATTTTCTGCACAATTGTACAGTTAATGCACAATTTTTTCTAAATATATAATATTGAGAATTAAAGAATAGCGATTTTTTACCGTGTAGAACTACGCTTTTTTGCTTTTTTTTGACTTGCCTTGAGTATAAGTTGAGAATTCATATAGAAACTATTTACAACCTATATGAAAGACTCTTTTTTTGTAAGCATACTGTTTTTTTATTCACCGACTTATGTCTAAAATTGACCGAATTACAACTTTTTTTGCTGAAACCTTACCAAACTGCATAATTGTTAATGGAAAAACTTAGACAATATTTTCCTTTTAACTCAAAATAACAATAACTGGACAAGAATTTGAAAAATGTGCCTAAGACCGAATATTGGCTTAGCAACTCTAAGAGCTTCATGTTTTGTAGAATACTCAAAAGTAAGTTTCTTATTCTGTCCATTGGTATACTGTCACATTTTCTTGATGTTGTATCTGCCAATTCTGCTAGGCTTTCCAGAGGCCGTTCGCGAGAAAGCACCATTCTTAATTTATTCCAGAAATGTTTTACTGCATTCATATCGGGGCTTCTCGCAGGCCCTATAATGTGGCCATACCCGCAGTCTCGCAATATTGCTAGAGTATACGACTGGGCGTTATCCTGCGTCAGAATATGCAGAACGATATTCAGGTATAACAATAATTTTAGACCTTTTTGCAGCTCTTCTAGCCTATAAATTCACTTCTGCTAGGCGTACACAAACCGTCTGCTCACTAACAATAGCATCTCGAACTTGGAGAAGATCTTCTTGAACTCTTGTAAGTGTATTTGATCGATTCCGTAAGAACTGCAAAAAAGAATAAGAAACCTAATTTCGAGTATGCCACGCAGATTAGAAGCTGTGAGAGTTGCTAGAGGAGGCAATACTCGGTCTTCAAGTTCTTTTTATCCAGTTATTGTTATTTTGCGTTAATAAAAAAGTGTTAATAATAAATGGCAATAACGTTATATTGGCAAAATGCAAAGTTACATTAAAAAATGTTGTAATTCAGACATTTTCAAGACAAATTAATGAACAGAACAACAAATTTGTCTTAGAAGAAGGGTCTTTCATCTACAGTGTAAGAATATTCTATACAAATGCTCGGATAATACACAGGATGACTCAAAAAACGGGAAAAAAAGCATTGTTTAAGTTTTTCCATTAACATTCATGTAGCTTGGTAAGGTTTTAGCAAAAAAGCTGTACTTCGGTCAATTTTAGAGATAAGTTTTAGATATAAGATAACAAAATGCTCACCAAAATATATCGCCAATTTAGTACGTCATCTTGAATTGTTCAGTAGATATTTCCTAACCCCAAATAATACACCACTCTAACAACAAGAAGATCGTTAACGAAAACCATTTAGAACCCTAATATCTGAAAAATATCTGCGAACCAACGTAGTAGGTAAAGACTGATAATATAGGTTTCAGGAAAGCAATAATAAAGTTGCGAAACGTCTACAATTTAAACAAAAGACATTTGTCTTTTTTGCTAACCCTAAATAATACACCACTCTAACAACAAGAAGATCGTTAACAGAACCATTTAGAAACTTAATATTTGGAAAATATCTGTGAACCAACGTAGTAGGTAAAGACTGATAATATGAGATTCATGCAGGATATAGAATCTATATGTATACCCTGAGGATGCAATAATAAAGTTGCGAAACGTCGACAATTCAAAAAAAACCTTTTATTTCTTTACTGGGTCCTAACCCCAAATAATACACCACTTAAACATAACAACAAGAGAATCGTAAACGAAAACCATAGAAACTTTAATATCTGTAAAATATATGCCGGCCAAAGGAGTAGGTAAAGACTGATAATATGGAGTTCGTGCAGGATATATAATTTATATGTGTTCCTGAAGATGCAACAATAAAGTTGCGAAACGTCGAGAATTTAAAAATAGACTTTCGTTTTTTTTTGTTGGATTCCTATCCCAAATAATACACTACTGTAACATAACAACAAGAGTATTGTTAACCAAAACCATTTACAAATATAATGGCTAAGAAATACTTGCGGAGCAACGGAGTAGGTAAAGGCTGATAATATGGATTTCATGCAGGATAAAGGATCTATATATATGTCCTGAGGATGAACAATTAAGTTCCGAAATGTCGACAATTTAAAAAAATATACTGGATCCTAACCCACAAATAATACACCACTGTAACAAATTGTTTTTAACACTGTTCCGCCATATTGTACTCATCTGCTGATGATGCTAACTTGGTTAGCGAAACGCGTGTCCAGAACGTAACAAGTTGTGGTGTAGTGTGGTTAGAACTCTTGTATTTTGATCTATCGTCCACCACAGGTTCCAGTGTTAGGACTTACCATGGCTTCACGGTCAACGGAACAAAACCTTTATTGTAAGTATTGTATTAAGATTAGGTTAATAGCAGCAAATATTTGGTTTCTAAAAGCATGCGACTCTTTTTCAGTTTTCCATAAATTCATTTCAGTCACGATCCCTAAACAATCACCGGTTATTCGGAAGGTTGAATCTTTTGCCAAACAAAAGTGGCTAGATTTAGAAATTAAAAATCTGTATAGCAAACGAAGTATGCTTGAAATTGAAGCATACGGATTATTTAAAAAACTCACTTATAAACTTAGTAATTTAGAACTTGAACAATGGTTAGATTTCCAAAGAAAAATGTTCGTAGTTATTGCTGCCAAATTTTTAAAGAAAATGTGTTCACTTAAAACCAAACTGAGAAAGTTGAAACCACAAAAACAAATTTCTTCGGAAGTCGAAACATTGTAGAAAACCTTTCTTCTCAGTCCTTTCATAATAGGGAAATCGCCCTTTAGAATAAAGGTTTGAATTTTGCAGAGCCTCCAGTAAAAAATATTTTACCAACTATTATAGCGAGTATCGAAAGTTCTATTCAATACGTGCCAGAGTCAACTAAGGGATTCATTAGGGAGGCTTGCAGAAATCAAATCTCAAAAAACGTTCTTAACAACAAGTCAAAATATGTTTCTCGTAAAAATATTGAAGTTATCCAGGGACTGAAGGAAAAAGAATGTTTTTATTTAAAAGCTGACAAAGGAAATAAGGTTGTTATACCAGACAAAACAGATTATCTTGAAAGAGACCATTTGATTCAAACTGGTCCCTACGATTTAATTGAGAAGAACCCGTTATCAAAAATGATAACAGAAGTAAAAAATACCTTAAAACAGTGTAAAAACCTTGTGTCACACATAGTAACCCACAGTTATCTAAGCTGTATTGCCTTCCCAAAATCCATAAACTTGGGAAGTCCATGAGACCTATTGTTTCAGCTGTTGGATGAATATTTCAAAATGGCTAGTACAAGAATTCAGCAGATTAAATATCTCGTACGATAACTCTGAGGTTACTAGCTCGTTACAATTCTTAGATAAAATTAAGAATGTTCACTTAAAAGAAGGTGAAATTTTAATATCTTTTGATGTAAGCTTATTGTTTTCTAGTGTACCCATACCACTAGCTTTAGAGTATCTAGAGGAACTACTTGAAATCAATAATTTGAAGAAAGAAATTGTTGATGAGTATTTACTTCTCACAAAATTATGTATGAATCAAATTTTTTTTCAGTTCAACAATAAATATTATAAACAACTTGAGGGAACTGCGATGGGCAATTGCTTATCTCCGTTCCTTGTAAATTTGTTTATGGGTAGATTAGAAACCCAGTTCAAAAAAGAACTCAAGTATTTCCCAAGGGTGTGGTATAGATAAGTAGACGATATATTTGCTATTTTTGATACTAAAACAGAAAATTTAGACACTTTCTTAGAAACATTAAACAATAAATATCCTTCTATTAATTTTACGTACGAAAAGGAGAACAATGGGCAATTATCTTTTCTCGACACGTTAGTTATTAGAAATAACGATAAATTAGAATTTGATATTTATAGGAAATTTACTAATACTAATAAGTATATAACATCCGACTCATTTCATTGCCGTCAACACAAAATGGCAGCATTTCATTTCTTAACTCACAGATTAGTCAGTTTTCCATTAAGTAAAGAGCGTTTTAAAAACGAAATGAATCGTATTAAAAATATAGCTAAAAGTAATGGATATAATGGTAATTTTGTAAATAAATTAGTAAACAGAAATAAGCATAAGAAAATGTTAAAAGATGCCACTACTCTTCAAGCACCTGAGGCTCCCAATAAGTTCATAGTAATCCCATATGATCCCAAATATACGAGAGGTCTAGAAAAAGTATTTAAAAACGTAGGTTTTAGAGTAGCCTACAAAACGGAGAACAGTTTGGCAAATCTCCTCGGAAACCCTAAAGACAAAGTCGACTTGAAGGAGAGGAGTGGCATCTATGAAATTAGCTGTAATGACTGCGATCTAAAATATGTTGGGCAAACTAAACGCTCTATAAACATTCGTTTTTAAGTACACATGGCACATTTAAGATACGGAAGAGCAGAAAAGTCAAGCGTTGCCCAACATGCTTTAGAAAACAATCACCAAGTTGATTAAAAATGTATCTAATAATAGATTATTGGATGCATTTGAGAGTATAGAAATAGTTAAATGTGGTAAGAAAGCACTAAATAAAGACAGAGGGCCTATTCGCTATAGTCCCCTCTATTGTTTACTTGACAACGGTGCAGTCGGGCGCAACCAAGTGTGACCACATTTACCTATAAATAGTCTCGGTTAGGATAAGTTACAAATTCCAAAAAACGCTTGAAAAAATCGATCCCCCCCCTGAAATAAATAATCCCGAACAGCTTGAAAACGCAGCAATATACCTCTCCAACGCCATAACAATAGCATTACAAAACTCTACAAACCTCCAAAAATGCAAAATTTCTAAATACGGCGACCTCCCCCCCAATTTAAGAGAGGAAATTAAAGTCAAGAATAGGTTAAAAAATCTAGCCGCAAGGACAGGAGACCCTAACATCAAGGCCCAAGCAAATCACGCTACAGCCAAAATCAAACTAAAACTCAAAAACCTCCTCAATGAAAGATGGGAACAAAAACTTGAATCCCTTAACCTAGAAGACTCACAATACTTTAAAATTCCCAGATCTCTTATCAAAGGACCCAGACTCCCCACCCCCCACATAACAGACCCCATCAACAATACAACTATATCCAACCCGGAAGAAAAAGTCGAGCACTTCGCTCAAGCCCTATATCACCAATTCAACACCACAAACCCAATAGACTTAAATCACGAAAACCAAATCAACAGAGCCATCCAAATATATAACCTCACCCCGATAGGTGCTGCACCCCCAATCTCCATAGCAAGCATCAAAAATATTATAAATAGCCTAAACATCAAAAAATCCCCTGGACCGGACAACATTCCAAATATAGCCATAAAAAAAGCGCCTGATAATATTGTAAAAATAATTGTAAATATTGTAAATAAGATCATTTCTCTAGGCTACTTTCCTAATTGTTGGAAAGAAGCCAAAATAATTTTATTAAAAAAAAAGGAGAGCCACCCAATCTCACTGGAAGTTATAGACCCATAAGTCTACTTTCAAACATAGGTAAACTTATGGAAAAAAGTATACTCACGCTACTCAGTCAAGAATTAACAGAAAAAAACATCTTAATGCACGAGCAATTCGGGTTTCGCCCAGGTATGGGCACAGTAAATCAAATAACCAGGCTGTCATCAGACATCATCCAAAATTTCAATAGAAAACGAAAAACAGGGGCTATTTTCCTCGACATCAAAAAAGCTTTCGATTCTACGTGGCACAATGGTATAATCATTAAAATGATCCGCTCAGGCATTTCTAACTATCTAATCAAAACAATAATATCCTTCCTACATAACAGAAAATTTATAGTAAACATAGATGGCTTTGAATCCGCACAAAAACTAATTAGAGCGGGTGTACCCCAAGGTTCCCCTCTCTCCCCCATCCTTTTTAATATATACACCTCAGACATCCCTCCCAATCCATTTACCAAACTCTACCTATTTGCTGACGATACCGCCCTAACCGCATCCTACAAAAAATTGGGGTTCATCCGCAACAAACTTCAAAACTATATGGACGCTATTTTAAACTGGATGAAAATCTGGAAAATTAATGTCAACCCTAATAAAACCCAAGCAGTTCTATTTGCAAAAGGCGGTAGACTGCCTACCAATAACAAAGTCAAAATCTTAAACATTCCTATTGACTGGGACAAAAAGGCCAAATACTTAGGTGTCATCTTCGAACGTAGACTAAGCTGGGCACAAAATACCAACAATAGTATCAAAAAAGCTAAAAAAGTATTCTCAATGCTATACCCTCTACTAAACAGGAAAATCAAGCTTAATCCTAAAATAAAAATCACCCTCTACAAAGCATACCTTAGACCCCTTCTAACCTACCCCCTTCTAAACGCAGAAAGATTTGTACGTAACTCAATTCTCCACAGAGACAGTAAACTCCCCTACCTTCAAGAACATATAAACAAACTCAATACAAATTACTATATACGTGCAGATTTATCTGAAAATAGACTTATTAATAACTCCCATAACTTCTCTAATCCCAACGACAAATACAAACTACCTAAAGACTGCCTCCTACCATAGTTAACTCAAACCACCACCCCTAACCCACATCCCCCCCTCCCCCCCTCCCCCCCACCCCAACTCATTAACTCATACCTCAAACACAATTCAAGAAAGTAAGCCGACGATCCAAAAGGCGTTATAGCTATTTAGCTGACGTAAAAGAGAAGAAGACCCCGAAGAAGAAGTTACTTTAGTTTATATCATCTGCTGATGATGCTAACTTGGTTAGCGAAACACGCGTCCAGAACGTAACAAGTTGTGGTGTAGTGTGGTTAGAACTCTTGTATTTTGAGCTATCGTCCACCACAGGTTCCAGTGTTAGGACAGTTTTACTAGTTGAGCCCTATACCACAATAATTCGTTATGGCATACAATTTGAAATCAACAAATTAAGTAGTTTTTTCAGGCTGAAATACTTTATTATACCGGCATTTTGTTCCGCCATCTTGGATTCGTACCAAAATTTTACCAGTTGATTCCAACATAATATTTGAAGTTTATGCAAAATTTGAAATAAACTTGGTGAGAAGTTTTTTCATAATATTTTTTTTAATATTTCACTAGGCCACCACTTTTGTATTCTGGATTTTTACCAAAATATTGCCAGATCATCCCCATATGACTCTTAATTTTTGGTCAAAATTTGTCAATCGGGTTAGTTTTTAAGCTATGCTGCGAACAGACAGACAGGACGAGCCCACAGACGAGCCGACGGAATTGATAAAACATATTTTTCTGGCATCTAGGGACGCTAAAACGTAAAGATGTGTAAAATCTGAGAGGATGATTTCTCACGATTACAAACATTTTATTTGGCTGCCATTTTGTTCCGCCATTTTGAACTAGTACCACTAATTTACAAGTTGATTTCTATACCACCAATAGTTATGGCAGACAATTTGAAATCAAAGCATTAAGCAGTTTTTCAGTCTGAATTTTTAAATATTTTATTAAGCCGCCATTTTATCCCGCATTTTGAATTTGTACCAAAATGTTATCAGTTGATTCCAACACAATACTTACTGTTTTGGCAAAATTTAAGATAAATTGGATGAGCAGTATTTTAGTACTAAATTTTTTAACATTTTATTAGGCCGTCATTTTGTTTCGCCATATTGGATTTCATACCAAAATGTTACCAGGTCATCCCTATATGACCCTCAATTTTTGATCAAAATTTGAAGTCAATCGGGTAAGTAGTTTTTTAGCTACGCCGCGAAAAGGCAGACAAACATACAGACAGACAGACAGACCGGCGGAATTGAGAAAACCGGTTTTTCGTCATCTAGGGACCCAGAAACGTGAAGATCTGAAAAAATTTCGGAGAGTGATTTTTTTACGATTACAAAAAGAATCTTTCATATAGGGTGTAAAAAGTTTCTATACGAATCCTCAACTAATACACAGGGCAAGTCAAAAAATATCAAAAAAGCATGGTTCGAGCTTTTTCATTATTATCCAAGAATCTTTGAAAACATTTTCTCTTGTTTTATTTCTGCTAGAAGACAAAGGTATTATCTACCAAAGAAAAAAAAATTCTTTACAATCGGTCTACTGATTTAAAAGATATAATACATTGAACTTGGACCAGAAATCAAGTGCGTCACTTTTTTTGGAACTGAGTGTATTTCTTTAAATCGGATAATAATTAACATTAATTATCTACGTGATTTAACTGGGACTAAGAAATATAAACTGCTATTAAAACATTTAGGCTTTTTATTTCAATAATGAAGTTACCCTGGACGACCCCATCATTTTTTTGTAAAGAATAAGTGAAGCAAGAAAGTGCCCTTACACTGGCTCTAAAGTCGACCATTTACAGGCTGACGAATCGGCCAGATAAGTCCTCGTACGTTTAGTTAAATCAGATGTGACGCGGTGTATATAATACTATATGCAAATCTTTTCAGGTAGTATTTGCCTTTTTGAGCGTACTTTCCGACTACGCCATCCATATCAAAAGATTACGAAACATAGAGGCTATTTGGGTTTTTAGTTTAACCATTCAGTAACTTCGTGAAAACTGTTTTTTTTGCATATTATTAAAAATTGTAAACGTTTTTGATAAAACTCTACTTCAAATAAGCAAGATATTAGGCCCGAATTGCACGATAAAAACACGAGATTCGAAATTCCATAAAACTTATTATATTCCCAAAAAAAAACAATATGCTTCGCAAAGGAAATAACGAAGTTTTTGCTTGTTATGATTACGAGATGTGCCAGAAAAAAGTTTTACGGACAATCTAAATGAGATGTTATTGGTCTCAAGATAATTGCTTCTTTATTTTGAGCCATAACTCAAGTGTTTTTGTAACATTTTGTAATAAAAAAGCTCTAGTAATTTTTTTAATATATCGTAAAGCTATAGGTATTTCCACTATAATTTTAACCTTATCTATGACTAAGTGGGAAGAGAGTTTTTTTATGTTTGATACACATTTTTCTGATGTTTGCCAAACATAATATGTTTGGGATATTATGATATTTAGTCATGAACCTTATTAGGTCTCTTTGACAATGTTGGATATTCACTAAACTCATTGTGTTGAACTTACATTGTTTAAGAAACCGTGGTTCTTGGGATTAGACCGTGTCAAAATGGAATCACTTTCCGACGTTTCGCCTTCGATTGCACGGCGCATCTTCAGGGATCTTCACTTCACGAGATGAACTTGAACTCATTCAGTGTTCCGATATCGTGAAATCAAGATCCCTGAAGATGCATTGTGCAATCGAAGGCGAAACGTCGGAAAGTGATCCCATTTTAACACGGTCTAATCCCAAGAACCATGATTTCTTAATTGACCACAGCCGTGAAAGCTTTCGTTCTATGTGAACTTATATTGTCTTTATTATTTTGGTTCCATAACGTTTCGAATGGTAACTATCTCGAATGGATTTCAAATGTAAATGAATGCTAACTGTGTTCGGGGTCTTCTTCGTGTTTTTTCGTTAGCTAACTGCTATAACGACTTTTCTTTCTTCGATTGACTTCTCTTGTGGTAAGTATTTGAAGATTATTCCAAGGAATCCTTAGGTAAGGAGAGGGAATTAGGTATATTAGGTTTTATTATATATTGGGCAATCTCTTGGGAGTTTATATTTACATTTAATGTTTGAATGGACATGTGACTTGATTATTAGGGGATTGTTTGATAAGTCTGCTCGAATGTAGTAGTTTAGATTAAGCCTGTTGGCAAATAAACCTAGAGTTTCCATTTTGAGATCCCTATGAATAATAGAAGTACAGACAAATCTACTTACTCCAAGAGATATTTTTAGAAACTTATTTTTTCCCCCCCTGTATTGTAAACAACATATTTTGACACTGCTTTGACAGACGTAAGTGAAAGTTACTCAACAAGGTATTGGTTGCCCTTAACGACAGGATGTAAGTCAACTTACATCTCTAGGGAAATATTAATCTAAAATTATTATAAGTAGCTTTAATTTTTGATTTCATCAACATATTACAAAAATCCGGCCAAAAATCCGGTGATATTAATTTAAATGAATATTAAAGGTACAATTATTACAATTATTCACATTATTATCAAAATTTGGAAACACGTTTTCTCGTTTCTTCTCGATGTGTATTAAATTCCTCCTCAGATCCTTCATTTCTAACCAATGTTTCTGTCACTGTTGAAGCACTGAAAACAAGGTTTCTGAGACTGCAGTAGCCGTCTTGTTTTGGCACCAATTCTTAAAGGATTTATATCCTGCTTCATACCTTTTTTTCGATTTTTTGGACTTTTTCCAGTAGTAGAGATAATCAAGCAATATTCGCTGATTCTTCTATGTCTGAAACATCCATTTTGTCCACACAGAATCAAATAATTCGACTTCTTCAAACTTTACGCTATGAATTGTCAACTTGACGTTGCTGATACAATAAAAATTGCTTATGTTGCTCTGGCAACGGATCACGACTGCCTTCATAATTTAATGAGAATGTTATCGAATGTAATGATAATGAAAATCCAAAAATATATCCAGCATTTTCTTGTAAACATACAATACAGGGAGGGGGAAGAATGTTATATGCTATATGGGATTAACCAATAACAGTAAATGGTAAATGTTACTTACATCCCTTATAGTATAAATAACTATTGCATTGATTGGAGTCTGGTTTTTTGGTTTTGATGGTTAATGCTCCAGGTTGGAACCGCTTAGGTTAGAATAGATCGCACATAAGCTTTATAGAGGGTTGTTTTATTTTTAATGTTTAGTTTTCTTCTAGAATTAATTGGAGGATAAAGCAATGAAAGAACTTTTCTTGATTTTTTTATTAGTGTTTTTGTTCCAGGAGAGCCTCTGGTCAAAGATTACTCCCAAGTTTTTGGCCTTATCTGTCCAATTGATCTCAGTGTTATTAACTTTGATTTCATTAGTATTTAGAGTTTGTTCCAGTATTTGTTCAATAGTACTGTCTGAGTTTTAGCTGGGTTCAGACTCAACGAAGTTGCTTGCTAACTACAAAGCTATGGGATTATATACTAATCTTCCGCGGAAATGCGTGAAGTCTCCGCCCCTTGGTTACCTGAACCGTAAAGTTTTAGGAGGTCAGTTTGAGCTAGAATCGGCTTCCATATGTTTGGAATATCGATGCTAGGCTTACCGAATATGTCCTGATCCCTTTTTATGGAAGCTGCGTCTATAAACTTTCGTTTTCGCCAGTTCTGCTTCCTATGCATATTTTTAGCTTCCAACCACTGCTTTGCATGTTGGTTTGACCAGTCTCTACCTTTTTAATATGATAAAAATGCTCATCGACGAAAAACGCACAAAGAAAAGTAATGTTTGACATAAGTAGATGGAAACGAATGACATAATTTGCATTGTGTTCCACGCTTCACTACTATTAACAACTGATTTCATGTACTTTTGACAAACAGAAAATCTGGCGGGTAATTCAAAATTATAACCGCTAACATAATGTTATGATCGTCTTGGATTTAATTTATCGGGACAACGCACTGACAGCCATAAGTTTCCTATATTCACATGTTTATGTCAAGTAGACTTTAGGCTGTTAAAGACGAAGCTTTTATTATTAAAATTGAGCAGATTTTTTTGTCTTTTGAGGCCTTTACTTTTAAATACCAATATTAATTGAGAAAACAGTAATTGGAATATAGAACGGTTTTGAAATAAAAAGAAAGTAGGAAAGGCTTTTTTGTCTGTGATTTTTGTCTGTGATATAGGGTAGCCCTTGTTTTATTGATTTATATTTTAACCCTGCCTAATATACTATATAATTCATTAATTGGCTACACTGCAGAAATCACTAGACGGACCACATATATGACCGCCACTTGAGTAACCCTTTGAAACTTTAATGGGTTCAATCCCAACACATAACACCTGATTTAACTTTGGGGTAAAGCTTTACAAATAGGTTCATGTTCAGAATCAATTATACGAATTTAATTTATGGAAACTACAATTCGCACGTCCAAAACATACCATTTAGTCTTTTGCTACTTATTGAATATATTATATTTATTTTAAAACTTATGTATAAAAAATATATGTTTATATTATATTTATTTATAAAAAAATTACATATTTGGAGTTAAAAGTTTAAATTTTGGTTTATTATATGGTCACTTTTTTATTTAGGAGATACACAACTCAATTATTATTTTTATTTTTGTATTAATTGGGGAGAAGAGTTACTTATGTAAGAAATATAGAAATACGACGAATATTTTTTGTCTACACAAATTTTGACGTTACTTATTTGTTTTTCTTTTAATATGAAATGCCAAAGCTATTTTTTTCGAGACATGCCACAATAAGGTTTTTACATAAGATGTATAGTAAATATTTACGTCTACTATAGATTTAAAATGTGTTATTCTTTTTAGTTTTAATGTGTATTAGTTTTTAACAACCTTTTTATGTTTGTTACAACTTATTTGCAAATGTATTCATTTTGTCTTCAGAAGAAATGAAATTATTATTAATACTCTTTAATTTTCCCAAAGCTTAACTATTCAATTTAACGAGTGTTTTTGATACATTCGATACTCTTAGTGGAGAGATTTTTGGTTGGGTTATAGAAAAATTAATTTTGTCAGATGGAAGAGGTCATTTGTCACTGTTCTTTGTTGCTTCTGAAATTTAGTGATTTTCGTTTAATTAGGCATTTTTTGGGGGGATTTTCTGTCGTATAGGTAGCATGCGACATTGCCGGATGAGTTTCACAAATACTAATAATCTAGTTCTAATCTTCTGTATATGTAAAAAAATGCTGTCGGAAATACAACTAGCTCAAAATATAAGTCTAAAGCACAGGTAAAAGATTCTTCACACTACGCTAGTTTGTGCATGTGTAGCTGACAGGTGATTTTCTTTGTTTCAGGCTTTTAATCTTGGAACAATCAGCTTCCCCTTAATTAAGGGACAATGAACTATATTTTAGTGTAGCAACAAACAACTTTCTTCTAATGCTGGAACAATCAATGTCCTTTTAATTTTCGATTTATCGATATTTTTTAAATTTGGATAATGCAAGATTTAATTTAAATAATTTCAAGATTCATTTATTTATATTTGTATTAACTCAAGGCTTTAAAAGTATCGAACTTATTTATTATAATTATTAAATTATAATTTATTATTTATGATAATTTTACTTAAATTATCTTGTATTAGAACTGTACCTAAAGAAGGCTGACGAGTGTATAGTGAAGGGGTTTTTACTCCCTCCATCTCCCATAGTTACAAAATATTCCGCAGAAGATTTTTGGATGTTGAGAACATGCTGGGCTAGTTCTCCTTCTGCCGTGTGGTAATTTGCTGTTCTTTTAAATGTTTTTTGTTGGACTTTTCCACTGGCCAGACGCCGCTGTTATTTGATACGCATTAAAGAGGCCCAGACGCTTTTGATTCCTTCGGTAAATTGCAGTTTAGAAGATAAGTATTTTTCTTGATAATTTATTAAATGACTATTTTTCACTTTTTGTTTAATTATATATATTTTTTAGTCTTTTACGTAAAATATAACTTATTGAAATAATACTTGGGGTAGTGAGATCACTGTTTATTCAGCTTTAGCACAGCTAGACAACATTTTTTAACACCACTAATACTTTGATTATTCTACAAATATCCACCGATCGATATTCGAGTAACTGTGCTTAAATGTTTTATTAATTTTTTAGTTCAAGCGATCATATATTGGGTTATAAGTTATTATTAGCTTTTGGCATACATATTGCAATTTTACAATATTGTCATTTTGCTTAAAATGTTACACAATTAACCAATATAACTGATTATTTTTTATAGCTGTGTGCTTACAAATTGTGTATCTCCATTAATCTCATTCTGATTAAAAAATTACATAATTATTCTATGTAACTGATTATTTTGTATACAGTTGAGTGCTTACACATTTTTTGGTTATTTCTGTTATAGGCATTTCCTCCTGAAATTGTTACATAATTAACCCTAATGTAACTGGGTATATTTATTAACTTAACGCATACAAATTTTGTTTACTCCACTAATGTCATTCTGCTAAATTTTTGTTTTATGATTGAGTAGCTAGATAAGGCCTAGTCTTTTGCTAAATTTGTGTTAAAATTTGATGAAGTATATAAATCACGCTTGTAAATTTATATGGATATTTGGAAAATAAATAACCAAATACTGCTAAATGAAGCTTTGCGCGCTTTTAAATTAGTTGTTACCAATTTTCTTGGACATGTTGTAACTTTCTAATTTTGTTATATAAATTAATCTTTAAGTTTAACATTTATAATGTACTATTTTAGTGTTAATTTTTAATAATTGATATGTTCGCTTTATTTAAATTATATATTGATTTTATAGTTTAGTTAGATTACCCATATCTCAAGCGAAGATTTCATTTGTTATACTGGATTATATTATAATGATTAATCGGTATATATATATATATATATATATATATATATATATATATATATATATAGCGCCACCTATTATCAACAACTATCAGTATTCTGAAACTAAAGTAGTTCACCACCCCGTTCTAAAGAAACGTTTTACTGCAAGTTCGAACATTGTTACATGGATGGCGATACCTATATCCATACAATATCATTAAAATTATAATTATTTAAAAAACGAAAACCCAAATAACATATATAGATATTTATTTCCTAATATTACAGAGTAAATAAGAATTTAATTTTAGCAATCTTGAAAACCTGTTTTGCCTCCTTTATGCAAGTTTTGGGCTTTCGATAATCTTGTCAGGATGCTGCATTTTCGACTTCAAACATCTATTTTTGAACCCAAACACATCTCTATATGTATATATATATATATATATATATATATATATATATATATATATATATATATATATAATGGTAAAATAACAAACTTATTTATATTGTATTGTTGGGAAATTTTATTTAAATTAAGCCTAGGTACTTTTTTGTTGTCAGAGTTTTTCCACTCCCCCATTCGAAATTAATTCCTCATAGCTTTGTTCTTTGTTTTAGTTGCAAGTTGATTTCTCGGGATAGCCTGTTCAACTATTATTCTAATTAACTAAGTTTGGAAGCTGGAAGATAGATGTTTATTTACTATTCGTTTTGTCTAGTTCACAGTATAATTTAGGGTTATGGGACGTGTCACTTCCTATGCGCTGTCACTCGCTGCATCCGATACGTCCTCATTCAGTGGGCGCATGCTAAGATCCCATCTATTGTCAAGTTTATTCTCAGGTGGTTGCCGTTTGAATTATAAACCAATCAGTGATCATTTTTCTTTCCCTGCAATCCTTATTTTAAATCAGTCCGAGTTTCTCTTGACAACACTGATGTCACCTGGGACAATCTAACCAATGATAGTTCGGCATCCGAGTTAAGTAAATTCTAGAAGGTACAAAGGAGCTGGTTCCAGGAAGGAACAACTTTTTCACTTCACTTTTCTGGTCTCCTGTAACGTCGAAAGGTCTTCAGCGCGAACTGGGGAAAATAAAATCCAAATTTTTCTTGGAAATCCGTTAGTGGGATTTCTCCTCAGTTTCGTAATAATTTACTTGGGGGTTTGTATTTGTGATTTTTATAATATTTTGTAACCTCCAAGTAATCTCTCTGTGAGAGGATTTTTGGTGCTGAAGTTGGATCAGGCCGCCATGTTTCTGCCACGTTGTGAAGAAGTCTTTCTGCCCGGGGCGAACTAAACCCTATTGATTAGGCAATTCAATTTCATCTATTTTAAAAAGTGTTTATTCCTTTTGAATACTTTTGATTTTATATTAAGTAATTTGGTAATTTTCGGTCATATATGGAAATTAACTTTTACTCATATAATAATTTTTTTTGTATGGAGACTGGAGCTAACTTTTATAATAAATTTCCTTTTGAATTCCCGAACAAGGGGTCGCAAAAAAAGGAGATTACCGATAGATTGCAAATTAAATTTTTGATGGCCAGTATAGTTGCCATATTAGTTATTTTTTTTATTATTAGACTCATGCCTTCACCTTCAGTATAAATCAGGCAACATTTGTAGCAGCTCACAGAGCTGAAATAAATTATTGGTTGCAATGGTTTTTTTTATAAATTGGGTTACTAATTAAAATATCTTTCCTAGATGTTCAGTAATTTAATATGACGTAGTTTTTTTTTATTCTATAGTATTTTGTATTTTTAACTTTGAGATCGTCTGAAAATATTTTGTTGAAAGAAAACTTTATTATGCAAGTTTGTTATATTGGGGTTTAAATATATTTTTTGCAGTTTTTATATAACATATCGTTATTATTCTGAATTAGTTTTTAAGGTTTTTTTTACAACGTTTCGCTTGAATATTGGGTTTTTTCAGGTACGTAAGTACCTTTATTTTGGAAAGAACTGGCTATTTGATATCTTATTTTGCATTTTGATTTAGATTGACCGATAACAGTACATTTTGTATTTTTTTCGTTGTGTAAATTGTTGTTTCATATTTTATTTTTTCTAATGGTTGATTTTGCTTAATTAAATTTAATTTCTTTAATACCCTTTATTGCGAATCGTATTTAAAATTATGCTGATTTTTTACACGACGCTTCGACTGAAATTTGGTATTCATCAGGGTAGGAAGCACTCTTTGTACAGTTTGCGCTAATTTATATTTTTGTTTTCATTTTGATTAATTAGTGTTTATTGAACATATATTTTGACTGTTTTCTTTAAAATACTAAATATTTTAATTTTAAAATAAAAGATTTCGAGGCCTTAAGTAGGAATTTCAAAATTAATTAATGCTTTAAAATTTTATTATTTTATTTTGAATCATTTGGGATGAGGGTAACTTTTTTTTAGATTATTTTCTTTACATTAAATTAAAAGTTAATATTTTTATTAATTGACTTTTATTTGAGTTACATTTTATTCTTAATTTTCATGTAATTATTAAAAAAGTACTAGAAAACCTTTTGTTTTCTTAGGGTCTTAGTACGGAGCTTTAAGGCTCACTTTGACGTGAACGTATAACGTTCCGCCCAACAACTACTTGTACACCTTCCACCGGTTACAGTGTCGTATCACGCTGGGACGCTTGATCAATTGATGAACCTTTTTTATTTCATATTAGTGTATTTTTTTGTACAGGCGTTTCCAAAAACCATTTATTAAATAGATTTTATTGTTTTTATTTAATGTGTTTTATTTAGCTCACATTTTCTCTTCTTTTTCAGATTTTTTTTTTAAATAACTTCTCAATTTTAAATTATATTTTTTTTATTTTATAAAAGTATCAGGAACAAGTGAGAGCCGAAGACTTTTTTTTACTTTTAATTTTTTTTCCCACGCCCACTCTCCGGGATAAACGAGCTTAGGGCATTGATATTGATACTTTTGTTTTTTTTTAATTACCTTTGCGAGTTTTTTTTATTTTAGTAAATTAATAAACATATTTCCTATTTTATTATTTTAAAAAAATAAAAGCGTAGCAATCTTGCACCTTACGGTTATAAACCAGAGCAAGGGTTGCAATGTGAAAGCTGAAAGTTACGAAGATATTGTGAGTAAACTACTTAATGCTTATAAAGGAATGGGATGCAACATGTCTCTTAAAATTCACTTTCTGGACTTTCATCTCGATTTCTCTCATGAAAATTTGGGGACAGTAAGTGACGAACATGAGAAAAGGTTCCATCAAGACATTTCTGCCATGGAAAAACGATATCAAGGCTAATGGAGTGTCAGTTTGCTTGCTGATTATTGTTGGACATTGTTAAGGGATATTCCAAAAAAAAATATTGACCTAAAACATCAAAATTTTCGGCTTATTTCACATAATAAACACTCGTTTTTTCATGTCACAGAAAAAGTTAATTTTTCTTTAGAAGTGTAATTAAACTGGTCCTTCGAAATTAGAAAATACACTGCCGGGCATAAAATTAGGGTCACCTTGTACTTTCAAATTAATTTAGAAATTTTTATTTTTTGTTGTTGTTTTTTTGTTGTAACATAGTTTCCTAACTTGTGCGATGATTTTGTCGTGATTGCTTAAATAAAAAAAAGTTTTTGTTGTTTTTTTTTGAAGTTTATAAAAAATAAGAAAAAATACAATTTCAATTCATGTGCTCTAAATGAAAACTACAATTTTTTTAAGAACTTCAGTAGCGAGTATTTCCTCCTCTGGCAGTGATAACAGCTTGCAAACGACGAGGCATGCTTCGAATTAGATTTTGGATCACATCCTGCGGAATATTGTTCCATTCCTGCACCAATATGTCGCAAAGCTCTCTAGAATTTCCTGGGGCCGGCACATGTCTCCGTAAAGGTCTCCCCATCTCATCCCAAACATGCTCAATGGCATTTAAGTCTGGGCTGCGAGGAGGCCAAACAAATCGCGTTATTCCAACCTTGTCAAGATAAGAAGTAACTAACCGAGCAGTGTGGGGCCGTGCATTGTCATGCATGAAGGTTGCGTCTTCACCAAGAATAACCATAAACGGTACAACGTGGTCTTCTAAAACCTCTGTCAGGTATCTATGTGCGTTCAACGTCCCATTCTGGATAAAGACTAACTCCGTGCGAGCTTCAAAAGATATACCTCCCCATGCCATAACTAATCCTCCACCAAATGGAAGTCGCTCGGCAATACACGCTTGAGCATATCTCTCGCCTTGTCGTCGCCACACTCTTACACGTCTATCTGAGCCTGTCAGACAAAATCGCGATTCATGGCAAAACAACACGCGACTCCATTCCTCTATTGTCCAAGCCAAATGTTCTCTTGCAAAATTCAATCTTGCAATCCGGTGTTCACGAGAAAGCGGCGAGCCAGTAGCTCTAGTTCGAGAAGATAATCCAGCAGCATGAAGTCGCCTCCTAACCGTCCACTCACTTATGTTTACATTTCTCACTTCTTGAAGATGATTTCGAAGGGAAACTGCCGTGACCGTTCGGTTTCTCAAAGCATTAGAAATGACAAAGCGGTCATCTCTAGCCGTTGTACTCCTTCCTCGTCCTGAACCAGGTCTTCGAGTGAGGAAACCAGTCTGTTCGTACCGTTGAAATACTCGTTGCACACTAGAAAGACTTACACCAACATTTCTCGCAGTTTCGCGCTGACCGCGGCCATCTTCTATAGCCGCCACAATTCGCGCCGCAACAACAGGATTTATGACCATTTCAATACGCTTACTGCAATAGCAATACTATACAAACAATTTGCAATAGACAGATAAAGCCACTGAAACGAAAAGTATGCTGTTAATGATTTTTATGAATTTCGGTCAAGGACCCTTTTTTTTCCGCCTATGAAAACAACAAACATTTTTTTTTATTCAAGCAATCACGACAAAATCATCACAAAAAGTTAGGAAACTATGTTACAACAAAAAAACAACAACAAAAAATAAAAATTATTAAATTAATTTTAAAGTACAGGGTGACCCTAATTTTATGCCCGGCAGTGTACGTTATAAAGAATTTGTCTCTTATCTCTACTACTCTCTACAGTCAAATACCTTGCTCATAAATATTCCACAAGTAAAAGGAACGTCCGAAAAGACCAAATGAATAACAAAAGCACTTAAGTCCAGAAACAGTTTATGAAGATTATTAAATAAAGTCAAGCGTAAAAAATAAATAAGTAAATACAAACTAGCTGGCCCAACAGACCTTTTTTGTTTTCCGTTAGATGGCGCAATTAGTTTCCAGTTAAATTATAAGAATATTGGGCACATTCACCACATCGTCCAGAAATGTTATTGAAGGAAAAATGTATTGGTTTTATAGAACAAATACGCAAATAGAACGAAAAATAGTGTTGAAAGGTAACCAAATGATCATTTCAAAAAAAATCATATAAATTGGTGCAGTAGCTCCCTCACGAAATTGGTGAAAAATCTGGCTTACTGTTTTAAATATATAGATGACTGAGAAAAGTATATCTCTCAAGTATATGGACATCTTAAATGACAACAATAATGAAATAGAAGAGTACAAAATTATATTTAGCTCATTTGGCTTTACCTCCTACATTAATAGAGTAACTAGACCAAATAGTAAAACTTGCCTAGATCATATCTTTGTGAAAAGCAGCTACGGATAAAATACATTTAATTTATACGTTTTTAATTATGATATAACAGATGATCTTCCAATTTCCCTGGCATTAATTATAGTAAAATATTTACAGGAAATAGCGAGCAGAAACACAAAAACTTTATATATTATAATCAACTTAAGGGAGATATTGAAAATGAGCTATATATAACTCTCAAAATGTAGATGAAATTAAGGGAAATTTTAAAAATAAATAAAACAAAACATACACAAACTGTAAAATTTAAAAAAAAACTAGAAAAGCATGGATAACACCAGCTGTAATGCATTTAATTAACACAAAATAACATCGATCGTCAATTGCAAAATAATCTTGAAAATACCCAACCAAAAGCACGTTATAACCTGCTTAAAAACTCGGTTAGAAAAACCATAGAAATCTCAAAAAGATTATATGAACAAAATTATAAAAAAAAACCAAACAAATCGAGTGGCTTGTGGAAAGCCGTCCACAGTATCTGTCCCACAGAAAAACCAAAAACGCTAATAGAATCTATAGAGGTCAATAATACATTTGTTACATCTAAGAAAGACATCGCCGATACTTTTAATAAACATTACGGTAACTTAGGTTTATACTATGCAAATAAAATGAAAAGTCTAATTAACTTCCCAGAATGTACTGAGAATCTTAATAATAGTTTGTACCTAACACCAGCAAACGAAATTGAAATTATAAATACTATTAATAACTTAAAAATAAATAAATCACCAGGTTTGGATGACATCAGAGCAGAAACAAAAAAACGAAACTTCCAAAACGTTAGTGTATATAATTAATAAATGTTTCCAAGTGAGGAAGCTTCCAGATTGCTTAAAACTAGGTATCATCAGGCCTTTGCATAACAGCGGAAGTTAATATAAAGTTGATCCCAATTTTTTGATAAATTCAACGTCCTCTCTGACAACCAGTTTGGTTTTAGAGAGAGTCGTTCAACCCGAGACGCTATACTATCTTTAACTTCGGAAATATATAAAACACTAGACAGGAAAGTACCCTATATTTTTATAGACTTATCAAAGGCTTTCAATACTGTGTGTCACAAGCCCCTAAATGCAGGTCCTTTTATACTATAGGGTTGGAGATTTTCACTTAAGGATTACCTATCAGACCGTAGGCAGATAGTAAATATCGACTGTATTTTGAGCAACTCAAGAGTCGTGACATACGGAGTTCCTCAGTGAACCGCACCTGGACCTGTTTTGTTTACCATATATATATTAATGATTTATTGACATTTCGGTCCAAAGGAAATAAGTTTCGCCGACGATATGGCTATATATGAGGAACAGACTTGGAACAATCTAAAATCAAAATCAGAGCGAGACTTAAAACATATATATGATTGGTTGAAGTGTAATAAGCTAACACTAAATAGTGACAAAACATATTACTTGCCATTTGCATCTTACTGCAATTTGAGACCATTGCATGCTGACAATGAAACAATCCTGGAAAAAACCTCAGTCAAAATATTTAGGAATTATAATCGACCGGCATTTGAGATGGGATCTCCAAATCAAATACGTAAAAAACAAATTAAGAGGATTATTATCTAAAATGGGATATCTTGCAAAATTTTTAAATCTAAATAACCTAAAAACACTTTATTTTTCACTGATACAATCTCATCTAACTTACGACATCCTGCCTTGGGGGGGGGGGGGTGTTGCAGGGAGTTATTTGCGGGAATTAAATGTAATTCAGAAATGGTTACTTCGCATAATATTTAAAAAAAAAACTATTCGAGTTACCAACTATTCTCAGAATATAGTATATTCGACATTCGACAACTTTTCTTTCAACGAGTATTGCATCATATTTACAATAATAAAATAAAATCAAATCGTAATGAGCACAGCTATGACACACGGACAAAATAAAACTAATTGAAGTGCCGGCACGTGAGAAAACCCTTGACCAACGTTCAGTAGGGTTTTTGGCGTCTAAGATATATCATTTGTTACCAAATAACTTAAAAAATATTCAAAATTTCAAGTCGTTTAAATATAATTTAAAAATATGGATAAGTGACACTGACAGAAAAACATTCAATGACCTAGTAGATTTAAAATGTTCGTAATTCTGATTGAATGACTTATTCTAAACTTTTATAAAACTTATACTTTTATAAAATATTTACCAGATTATGACAACTTACCCGATTGCAAGAACCTACCTGATTGTGACTACTTACCCGACGGGAGAACAATTTATTTTTCTAATATTGAAACTACTTATCTGATGATATATACTGTGAGTTGCTACATTTCAAGCCTTTATATACTTTAATATTAAATTAAGTATATTTTTGGAAATAAACATTATTATTATTATTATTATTAGTATTATTAGTGATATAAAAATTAAAGAACATCTAAGAATACCCCCAAGGGAGAAATATTAAGACAACGACCATATAATTCAGTGTTCAGAAACTAAAATCTTTCCCTAAAAACAATATTAAAAGAAAATTAAATTTAAAGAAGTATATCCAAGCATAACACAGAAGACTTTAGCAAGCCTGGTATCGATATTTTGGACGCTTGTAGACCCTTACTGTCGTATGCAAACCTTCCACGTTCTGGCGCCTAACAGCTCTCAATTACGTTAAATAACGATTTGAGATACACTCCTGAAAAAAACCTTGTTTTATATATAATTAAATACATTCCAACTCTGACCAATGAGGTTTTTTAACAAGCCCAAACAAATTTATATTTCACTAGCGTGTATTCGGTACGTCTAAGAAACAAATGAAATTTTAGAAAGTGCCTTCAAAGCAATCGAGATCGCGACCTCAAAACAGATAAAAATTTACGACGTTAGCGTTGCGGCGAATTTAATAGTTCAGTAGAAAATATGAATTGACTAGACAATGTATCTTTTTACAGTTTTATGTGTCAGAGGAAATTGCTTTTACGACCAAGGAATTTAATACTCCGGTATAAGATAGCCATTCGTTTCATCTATTTTAACCGAAACTTTAATATTAGTGGCAAGTTAGATAATGATCTTAATTGTGTAAGTTGAAAAGTGTTTAAGAACAAAATTGAGATATCATGTTTCGTTGCACTCTATCTGCCCTAAATTCGACACTTTTATAGACAATCCCAGCAGCTTCTGGAAATTACTAAAAACTGATATAAAGGTACTCTAAAATTGTAATTTTAGAGTACCTTTTAATTTTCCCATGCAGGAGGGAAGAATTGTAATCGTGAAAAATTTTCCTCACTTTAGGTGTCAAAAATAACATGTTTTCTCTATTCCGTTGGTATGTCTATCAGTTCGCGGCATAGGCAAAACATACTTTGCACAAAAATCAGGCATGACATAGAAATGATGGTAAAATTTTGATATTAGTTTAAGATGACGAAACAATTATTCGATTGGTTTCAAATTTTGTAAAAAAAACTTGGCTTGCCGAGAACTATGACTCGAACCTAGTTAATATTCCGGCGTACTTTTTTCACAAAGATCGAAGGGGCGTCTTGGATTAGTGAAGAAATTAAGCAACTTAAAAAAATTTAGAAACAAAGCGTGGCCGAAATACAAAAGAACAAAGTCAGATTAAGACCGTAATCAATACAAAACTATCAGAAATCCTGTAGTTTCGGGTACTAGAAGATGTAAAATGAACTATCTAACAAATATCTCAATGGATAATAACCCCGCGAGAACTTAACAATAATATTTCAAAACCAGAAGAAATTAATAAATATTTTGAGTCTTTCTTTCAAAACGTATCAAACGATTACAGTGATAAAATTATTTTTGACAACAGCCACCAGTACAACCCAGAATTTCACTTTAAAATTTTGTTGGCCTCAAAAGAGGATATACACTCTTCTTGAATAACATTTAACAAACGCACGAGGCACAGACGGTATAAATTCAAAAATGTTAAAGTTATGCAGTCCCTTTATTGATCACGTTATTCTCCACATTATTAATAACATTATTGACAATTATGAATAACAAATAGTTACGGACCTGTTACCTGGAAAACAACTATAGGTATACTTTTCCCCAGGGTTCTAAGCATCTCGCCAACAAACTCCAAAATTTTGGAAAAAATTCTTAAGCAAATTTTTTAACTACTTTCTAAAGAAAAAACTAATTCCTCATTTCCAGTGTTGTTTTTAGGAAAAATTTTAGCACTGCTACTGCTCTGACCATGGTACTTGATGATGTAATTAAAGTATATGAAGACGGCATGGCAGGCGTGCTCGCCTTATTATACTATCCAAAGGCATTCGACACGTTAGATCATAGGCTTCTATGTATAAAACTAAAATAGTATGGATTTGATACTGACTCAGTGAAATTAATAAACTCATTTTTCAGTAACCGTGTACGATAATACTAAATCCAATAGTTTAAACATACATACTGGTGTACCTTAGGGCTCTGTTTTATCCTCATTACTATTATCTATACGAAACAGACAAATATAGAATTTAAAAAGTCCAAAATGAGTGCTGTAGATTAATTTTTAAACTTCGAAACTATGATCATATCTCTGGTAAAATTATCGAATGCAAATGGCAAACATTATAATCTGTAAACACGTCGAATTTACTTAAAAATAAATTTATTTCTACATATAATATTCATAGTAGAAATAGAAGATTTAAAAACAAATTCACAATACCACAACATAAAACCTCAATGTTTAAGAGAAGCTTTTCCTTTAACGCCATTAATTTCTATCATTCTTTGCCAGAAGAATTTAAACTGTTCAACATAAACAAATTTAAATATAAACTGCGTTATAATCCGTTAAGTCAGCAAGCTGGTGGGTTGTATGCTGTGTTGTAGACGGGTGTTTACTGTGCTGTGCTGCGGGATTTCTGCTGGATTCTTGTTTATTCATTCTTACTATTTCTAAACTTTAATATTTTCAAGTCTTCTTTAATACACTGTCTAAAACACTCAATAAATTTACTACTAAAAATTATAAAATAATGCTGTCCAAGAATTTATACAATTGTAGATTACTTAAGAGATGGACACTTTGTTACTTGGTTGAGTGAGAGTAGCCTTGAGGCTAGACTTCGCCAGGGACGATTTAGTCTCTCTCTCTTTTTACAACTTAATCTTATTAATAATCATTTTTATTTGCCTCTGTAAAAATATTGTAACGCTGCTTAATAAAATACCTTTATTATTATTATTATTGTTATTATTATTATTTTTATGACTTGTTGTCTCACAGTATTCCTGTGGTTGTATTTTATACTGACGGGATTATACCTAGTCAGTACAAAAAATAAAAATAAAAAAAAGGAAATGGAAAAAAACAACTATTGTGTATTAAGAAATGATCTAACGATGCTACATGTTTTTAAAATGACCGATTTCTGGATGTTCCTTTGAATGTCTGTATTAAGTCCTAATTGAGCCAAATGCGCTATAAACGTTGTTGGGGTGAGACCTGTTACTGATATGACCAGAGGAACAATGATGACTCTTTCCTGTTTCCACACCTTTTTTACATCCATTGCCAAGTCGATGTATTTGGCGATCTTTTCACTGTATTTCGCTTGGATGTTCTCGTCGTTGGGGACAGCCATGTCAATTAAATAAGTGATTTTCCCTTTTTTGGATTAAAAGGATTGGATTGGATTGTTTTATCTGTGTGGATGCCGATGTCCCAGTTGAGCTTGTAGTCTTCATTTTCAAGTATGGATGTTGGTGTATAATAGTAGTAAGGGTCTGTGTTCTCCGTTAGTTTGTATGTTGTGGCTAATGCTTGATGAACGACCTTCGCTGCTGAGTTGTGTCTCGCGGTGTATTCCGTTCCGGCCATTATTCTACATCCACTCGTTATGTGATCGATCGTTTCTCTCTGCTGGTGACATCTCCTACACCTCTCGTCTTCAATGGTTGTGTCCTTGATGATGTGCTTTCGGTAGTTTCTGGTTGCTATAACTTTGTCCTGGATGGCAAGCAGGAAACCTTCTGTTTCAGGGAACAGCTGCCCTTCTTGCAACCACGTATATGAAAGCTTTTTATGTATATGGTCTAGCTTTATGTAGTATCTGTGTCTTCCGGGAAGGGTTTTTTCAGACCAGGTGTTCATTTTTTCTAGCCGTGATTGGATGTGACTGTGTGCGTCTGCTGTGTGGCTCGTTTGAGACAGGTCGAGCGGTGTATAATTCTTGTCTGTCTTCACTATTGCCTTGTGGAGGTTAGTTTGTTTGTTGTGCAAAAATTTTCTGAGTTCGTAAATTTGCTTTTTACTTAGCGATTGTATATCTATAATTCCCCTTCCTCCTTATTTTCTCTCGATGGTGACTCTTTCCTTGCATGCGTTGGGATGTAACTTCCTGTGTAGTGAATTCAGAGCTTATGAGAATGTGAATGTTTTCTATGTCTGTGTGTGACCCATTAATGATACCAAACGAATAAGTAAGAATAGGTATGGCGAAGGTGTTAATAGCTTTCGTTAGATTTCTGGAATTCAGTTTTGTTTTTAGTAGCTTTGTGAGTCTGGTTTTAAATTCAGTCTTGAGCTCTGATTTGATGCGAGTGTGGTTAATTTTGGTGCCTTGATGGAAGCCTAGGTATCTGTATGTTTCTTCTTTGAGCATGTTCTCTATAGTTTCATTATTGATTGTTTCCACCGTGGGGTGGTCTTTCCACTGTCCCCTTGTTAATATGAAGTAGCTTGCATTTACTTATACCAAATTCCATGTTGATGTCCAGGGTAAACGTTTCTGTGATTTTAAGGAGTTCCTTTAGCTGTGCCTTTGTGCTTGCATATAATTTTATGTCATCCATGTACAAAAGATGGTTTATTTTCTGTAGGTTATATTTTCGCTGTTTAATTTGGAATCCGAAGTTTGTGTTATTCGGTGTGTTTGAGAGTGGATTGAGACAGAGGCAGAACCACAAAGCGCTAAGTGAATCTCCCTGGAACAAAGCTCGTCTGATGTAGATGTCTTCTGTTTCGATATGCTCTTTTTGTGTTCTCATGATTTGAGTAAGAAATTGCCTGACGTTTTTATTGACTTTATATATATAATTCTAGTACTCTGGTTAGCCAACTGTGGGGATCGATTCAAAGGCTTTTTTATAATCTATGTAACCAGTATGAAGGTTTCTATAATTTTTTCTGCTTTGTTCCATGATGACGCTGTCTATAATTAGCTGCTCCTTGCATCCTCGGCTGTTTTTCCTGCACCCTTTTTGCTCTTCCGTTAGAATGATTTTGTGTGCTAGATGTTGTTCTATTCTCCTGGTAATTTTGGCTGTGATGATCTTATATAGGTTTGGAAGGCACGTAATAGGTCGGTAATTTGACGGGTCCTTATTATCTGAATTTTTGGATTTAAGGTATGTTGTTTCTTGGGTGAGAAAACTGGGGAGTGTGCTAGGTTTTAAAATAATTTCATTAATTTGGCGAGTGAAAGCTTCATGTGTGGAGGTAAACTGTTTGTACCAGAAGTGATGAATGTTATCTATTCCAGGACATCTGCAGTTATGCGCGTATTTGATTGTTTCTGCAACTTCTTGTGTTGTCATTGCAAAGTCCTCTTGTTCTTCCAAGCACACAAGACTCTTGCACTCCAAGGATGTCTTCTTCCGCTTTAATTTATGAAGCGTTATTATTGTGTAGTTTCGGTTCTGACGAGATACTTTTCCAGTATTCTGTGATCTCTTGTTTGGTCGGTGGTTCTATTACTCGTACCTCCTCATTGCTCATGATTTTTTGGTAGAACTGTTTTTCGCTTCTTCGAAACAGTTTGTTAGCGGCCTTTCTTTCATTTGATTCTTTGTATCTTCAGAGTCCTGCGGCATACACAGATAATGTTTGCTTCAGAGTGTCAAGGATTTCTGTAAGCGTGTAATCAGGAGATGCAGATTTGATTTTCTCTACACTTTGTGTGATACGTTTTGACTTGTTGCCGTTCATGGATTGGGTAAGAGTGTTCTGTATTATCGTGGTTATAGCTGCTACGTAGATCACTGTATGAATGTCCTCAATTGTGCTCGCATTCGTTATGTACTCGGGAATTATGTGTTCATTGACGGTCTTTAAGATTTTATGTGTGTTCAGTTTGAAGATTACACGAGGAATAGAATCTCTTGTTGTAGGATCGGAGCCTGACCATTTGTTTAGATGTGACTTAATTTCTACTTTGATTGCTTGTGTGAGAGACGGTCCGAGGTGTAGATGCGTGTATGGTGCTTTGGGCGAATGATTAACTTGTCCTGTGCGCTGTATGGTGCTTGTCATCTGTCGTGGGTTGTTGCTGGGTGCGAGTAGGGTGACCTTACTGGTTTTAGTGATGACTCTTTTTTGATCTATTACTCTCTGTTCTGTGATAAGTGATTTGTATTCTGGATATTGTGCTATGAAAAGTGTATGCAGTTTATGTCCGTATCCTGATGAAATTGTCTTAAATTTGGTAGCGGTGTAGTAGGAAAGCATCACCGTTCGATTCATTTCATCTGTCCATTTTAACCTCTTCCTTGGTTTACCTGCCTTGGTAGTTGCAGGTAGTCGTTGCGACATATCCGCTGTTATAATGGGCTCAAGTTGTTATGTTTGGTTAGCATCTGTGTCAGAGTTATTTGTGTATCCATTTGGGCAGCGCATGATCGGTTCGCTCGATTCTGTAATGAGGCTCATGCGTTGCCCTGCCTTTCTCGCCTTGGTGGGTGCCAGCTTAGCCGGCAAAACACTTTCGGTTGGTTTATTTTCCTTTGCCTGGTCGTGCTTTGTTGTTTGGATTGAAGTTTTGTGGTGTTAGAAGCTCAAAGTGTCCCGACATTGGATCGCCTGTTAGTAGAAGGTAGATCATTTTATTGTGTATTTGTTTGCCTATTATTGTTGGTCTCTCTTTAATGCACATCTGTTTTGTTCTTGTTGTTCTCGGTTTTGTGAAAATATGGAAGATGTGCTTGTGGGTTTCCGAGAGAGCAAATATTTCTAGGCTCGTTCCGTATGTAGTGGTTTTGCTCATAAACTTATAATAGTTGTCGAAGTCCTTCATGTCGTCGTCGTGAAATAACGAAAATATCTGAAGTTCCGACCAGTTTTGTCGTAGGTATTTCAATGCGTCTTTTCGAAGTTTGATATGATTGTTTTGATGGCCGTATATGTGCAAGCTGACTGATCGAAACAGACAACTTCCGTCTCTAACAATGTCGGCTCTGATGAATTTCTCGGGAATAGGTTTGGCTTATTATTATTATTATTATTATTATATTATTATAATAACATTTGAAGTAGTAAAATGTTGTACGATTTCAACATAACGAATCAAAATGGCTGTCAAATAAAATGGTTAGAAAAATCAACGTAAAAAACCTTATTCATTTAGCTTTAAATTTCACACAAAAATAAGATATGATATAAGGATCATTCGTAAAATTTTATTAGGAATTCAACATGACGGAATAATATGTCGACCTAATAAAATATTAAGATCCCTTCTTTATTTCTTTGTTTCGTCCTTTCCTTATTTCTTAGAGATGCTGTTTCTTGCAATAACTTCTTTCTATGAATTATAGTTGGTGCAGATGATATTCTGTGACCATTCTGAACATTCCTGTACTGTTTTTGTGTTCTTGTGGCGTTATAATTATTCTTGAAACAAATTTCGACCATTTTGAACCTTTCAGCGATCGAAAAGTTCATTTTTTATACATTAGCACAAAACAAAAAATCGGTAAATTTACTTTACCTGGAACTTCCTTCGTTACGATTTTTCTGCATTTATTAGGAATAGTGAAGTGTGACCCATTTTAGTTCATTACATAGTCAATTAGTTCCATCTATGAACTAACTTTTGAAATATTTTTGTTTTGTCATATTGGATTCCTACTAATGTTTTATCACATGCCACACTTGATTTTTGGGCATAATTTAAAATAAATTCAATAAGTAGTTTTTATATTGACACAACATTTTGTTACGTTTAATTCGTAACAGTTTGTCCCCATATCACACTTAATGTTTACACGAAATTTGAAATTAATCTAGTGAGTAGTTTTTCTCAGGCCGATTTTTTAAATATTTTATTAGGCCGCCATTTTGTTTTGGTATCTTATATTCATGCCAATATGCTTACAAAAAATTGTACCAAATCCAACTTAAAATTGTACTAGATTTTAATCAATTGTACAGAAACAAAATATGTGTGAAATAGGGTTGCGAGGTTTGCAGAAACGGGAGGCTGGTTTCTTAGGTAAAAAAAAGTAACGTCATCCAAAAAAAAATTCATCATCACGTCTTGTTATTGGATCCAACAAACCTAGCTAGCTGAGACACTTGTCGAGTCACCCGGGTGTACGTTTTCATAAAATTTTATTTCGTTGTCACATGATCAAATTAGAATTTTTCTTCTTTCGTTGTAAAAATTAATGCTTATTTTCTGAATAAAACAACATTAATTTTCTATGGAGATACTTGAGCTAATTACTTATAAATGATATCCTATTTTAATAAGGATTGAGAAGGTTTCCATTCAAAACAAGAAGTCTTGCCTAATAAATATTTCGCCATTAATAGTGAATTCCACGTTTCAGGTAATAAACGGTTTCTAGTTTTTGTTATAATTAAATTTACTTAGTATTAGTGATTATGTAAATGATCGATGATGAGTAGAAAAACTTATCGATATTTGCTGTGCTGATCGAAGTTTAATATTGTACAAAATGTACCAGAAGTATTAAAAATGTACTCTTGTACAAACGGGTTTAAAATGTATCAGATCTGTGCAATTATACTAGCTCTGGCAACGCTGGAAATAGACGAACCGACAGCGACGGATTTGATAAAAATATTTTTAGGGCGCCTAAAAATATGTAAAATCTGAGACGGTGATTTCTTCACGATTGCAAAATATTTTATTTGACCGCCATTTCGTTCCGCCTGCTTACATTAATACCACAGTTCTATTAGTTGATCTCTATACCACAATTAGTTATAACACACAATTGATTTCAAATTGTGGAAAAGTGGTTTTTTAATAATAATTTTTGTAACATTTCACTAGGCCACTATTTTGTTTTGCCACATTGAATTTTTACCAAAATATTACCAAGTCATTTCCATATAACCCTTAATTTCTGAAGTCAATCTGACGAGTAGTTTTTAAACTATGTTGCGAAATGACAGACAGATAGACAAACCGACAAACGGACCGACGGAACTGATAAAACATATTTTTTGGCATCTAGGGACGCTAAAATTTGAAAATATATAAAACCTGAGAGATTGATTTTTTTTTGAAGAGTACCACAGTGTTACTAGTTCATCTCTATATCACAATTAGTTATGGCACACAACTGGAAATCAGTCCATTAAGTAGTTTTTCAGGCTGCATTTTTAAATATGTTCTGCAAAATTTTACCAGTTTGATTTCTACATAATACTTGATTTTTGTGCAAAATTTAAGGGAGAACTGCACGCAAAAAGTGAAAAACCAGCAACAAGGTCTAGTCAAGTTCAAAGAAAAGGTACCTACGTATTAGAGAAAACTTCCTGTACGTCCGACCTCAAAAAAATGTGTGTAGGCATATTAAATCACATTTAGTTTAAAAATGGGTTCAAAAGGGTTCACGCGTTGCAGAAATACAAAGACATGAGTACGATTTACCATTTCAAATTTTGCAGTTACGTAGACAAAGGATCAGTGCAAGGCGGTAAAGAGCCATTTTGTGGAAAAAAAATTATATGCGACGGCATTTGCGTCAAAAAGTGGTCGAAAATGGACAAATCTACTTCTATTTTATTATTCTAGATTAGATTTTTTTCATAAAAAATTGCATTTAGCGCCCAACTATACATATTCCTCTATTGAAATCACATTGAAGCTAATACAAATCTCTTATAGTTTTAACATAATATTGCACCGGCGGAAGGCTTGCAAATGATCCATAATACTGCGTGCAGTTCCCCCTTAAGATAAATAATTGAATAAGTGGATTTATAATAATAATTTTTTTAATATTTCACTAGGCCGCCATTTTGGATATTTACCGATATATCATCCTCATATGAACCTTAATTTTTGACTAAAATTTGAAGTCATTGTGATGAACAGCTTTTAAACTATGCCGCGAACTGACAGACAAACCGACAGACGGACTGACGGAATTGATAAAACCTATTTTTTTGGCATCTAGTACCACAGTTTTAGTAATGTATCTCTATACCACAATTAATTATGGCATACAATTTGAAATCAGTCCATTAATTAGTTTTTCAGGCTGAAGTTTGAAGCCTCCATTTTGAATTCGTACCAAAATTTTACCAGTTGATTTCTACATAATACTTGATTTTTTGCGTAAAATTTAAGACAAATTGGATAAGTAGTTTTCTAGTAATAATTTTTTTAACATTTCACTAGGCCGCTATTTTGTTTTGTCATTTTGGATTTTAACCAAAATGTTACCAGGTCATCCCCATATGACCCCTAATTTTTGACCAAAATTTGTCAATCGGATAAGTAGTTTTTTTAGCTATGCGGCAAACAGACAGACCGACAGACAGACAGACAGACCGACGGAATTCAGGTATATAAGTAGGTAAGCAATTATATCAAAAAAATCGAGCAGTAATTCTAAAATCTTCTGTATTTCGAAAACCGTTAATTTTTGATACATGGTAAGTATAGTATACAAAAAAAAATGCAGAATTTAATTTAAAATTCAATAACATTTAAAATTGTGATATATTATTAAAAAAAAAAACAAAGTGAATACCTGCTTTGTTGAAACACCCTGTACACATTAAAATATAAGCATATGCAAAAGAAAATCGAATCAAGCAACTTTTGTTTGGAAATTTTTTTCTAAATTCAAAAATAACCGCGATATTTCCATTTAAAGAGTTGTCTGAATCAGCCCGTATATCTAGAAACAACAAGGATGATCAAGAAATAAATGTCTGTTTAAATTATATTGAACATGCAGTAATTCAATAAACATTCACACACTAGTTTTAATTTGTGGATTTTATGTTGCTGACAAGAAATCGGACATCTCCTTAAAAAAAATTTGAATCAACTATGAAGCCAAGCTAAGTAAAAAAAACAAAATTTTGGATATTGGATAATTGAAAATACAGAGTGTGTGTAGGAGATTCCAGTGGCGGCTCGTGGTGTCTAAAACTGATGAGGCAAGAAAAGGTTTGTTACTTATAACAGGTAGATGGCGCCGCAGGCGAAAAATTTTTGGGCTGCCACGCCCAAATTGACTCATTTTTATGATTTGTTTTTGTCTTTTACATACCAATACCAAGATATATGCACAATTTTTCATTAGGTAATTTTTAAAATAAAAATTATTACATAGATATAGAAATAAAATAATAATCTTTAAAATATTCACTCAATTTTCATGTAGTTCGTTTTATCCTCAGATATATGTAAATATATACTCTTCTCAAAGATATATAATATACACATTTTTCATCATTGGATTTTTTTTATAAAAAATATTTAAAATACTTAATCAAAATAGTCAGAATCCAGTTTAAAGTGTAATAAACCTGTAATAATCTAATATGGTGTGGACAGTAATTTTTTTATAAAAAACCAAAACTGTTTAGCCAAATAGGTATGTGGATGGTGCAGTTAAGTCACTTAAAGTCACAGTACCTAAATTAAATTAATGCGCCTGTCTTTTAAAGAAGCAAATTTCTCAATGATTTTGTCATAAAAGTCACCATTACATTCAGAAAGTTTAACTAATAACTCTTTTTCTATTGCCATGATCGACAGGGCTGAGAGCCTATCTTTCTCTTTCGGCCTGTACACTCGTTAAGTGGATTGTCAAAATTAATGTCGCAAGTCGATATACACAAAATACTGAAATTAATTCTAAACTATTAATTTGTTTAAGGAGTTCTTGAATATTGACTTTATAAAATTGTTCATCTCGGTAAATTATGCTTAGCTCATTTTTGAGGCGGTCTTTGTCGAACATTTTTGGATACGTTTTTTCTAACGAATTTAATAGACTAATAGGGAATTCTGTGGCAAAGTCTTTGTATTTTCATGTATTAAAAAGTTTCACAAATTCCAATTTGTGCAAATCTTCAAACCTGATGTTAATTTGAAAAATTATACAGTCTAAAATTTCATAAAACAGATTTTTATATTTTTCCATTAAATCTGATTCGCTCATGCTACGGGTTTGTCTACTACATGGCAATCCGGTAAGTGATTTTGCTTTTTCAAACATGGATTTAAGGAAATTTTCTTCGCGCAGCTCATTTAATCGTTTGACGGCAATGTTCAATTGCGAAATGCAGAAATCAATTTCTAGGTTAATTAACTGAAAAACTTGAAACAGGATATCAGTAACAAAAAAAATTTCTTTAAATGCAAAAGTTAAAAAAGCAAATTCAAAATCGGAAAGGTCTTTTAGATACCCCTTGACCATGTGTATAGTATCTGAGTCTAATTCTGGATTTTCAATCATGTCCTGAAAAACTAAGGTTAGTCCTTTCCAGTTATTTGCAACAAAAATTAGAATTTTTGATCGAGAATACTACCTTGTATCACGTGCTTGCGGAACTCGTTTTCTTATTATTTTGTCCAATATAGATGTGCGTTTGTACGATTTATGGAAAAAAGCAGGCAAATTTTTCAAAGTTGCGAAAAAATTCTGCTTTCCTTAATATAATTTGAACCCTGTTGTAAAATTAAATTGAGACGATGAGCAGCACAATGAGTGTACATTGCTTGTGGGGCATCTGATCTTACTCGTGTTTGTAGACCGCTCAATTATCCGGCCATAACCGCAGCTCCATCATAACATTGTGCTTCTAATTTCTGTTTAAAATTTAAAGGTTTCAAGATTCTTACAATTAAGTTATAGAGTGCATTAGGTCTAGAATCCTCACTTATATCAAAAAAGCCTAAAAAACTTTCTTTTATTTTGGCTAATTTATTTACATACCTAACAGTTACATAACATTGGGCTTTTGCAACTATATCCGTCGTATCATCTACAATTAATGAGAAAAATGTAGCCTCCGATATTTCTTGTTTAATAAAGTCTCTCATATGTTCGTCAATACAAAATATTAATTCATTTTGAATAGTTTTCGATTGTCCCGTAAATACACTTTTCTCTTCTAAATGCTTTACAAGTTCAGTGTTACGTTTAATTAAACAATTAAAAACTTCCTTAAAATTCCCTCTGTTAAAAGAAGATTCGGATTCGTCATGCCCCCTAAAAGCCAGTTCTTGTTTTCCCGGTAATGTAGTCGTATCTATAAGGTATGTCAAAAGCAAGCGGTTTTTCCTAACATCTTCATTGTACAATAATTTAGATAAACGAGCATTTTCGATTAGTGCATCTTTAGTTGTAGTCATATTTTGAGACAAACTTACAAAACCTAAGGTATTTTGAATTTGGTCTTTAGACCCTTCATGCATTTTAAAAGCTCTAGAAAAATTTTTAAAATTAACGTATCCATCAGAAGTACATACTGTTTTTGTTTTCCCAGTATTAAGCAAGGCCAACAATATAAACGCTGCTTAAAAACACTTCCACAAATCCAAGTGTGTGTTTGATACCATGACGTTTGAAATGATCGTTTATATTGTCGACCGTCTTTTTTGTCACTACTTAAGGTACTTATCTTCGGCATGGGTCTATCTCCGCGAAGAATTTCTTTTTTCTCATCCTCGGGACGCCAGGAAAATGCCGTTGTCATTAGTGACATAACGATATCGTGGACTGGATTCATAGTTCACACGTTTCGTTTATTTTAAATTTTAATCACTAATTCATATGAACTACTCTATCAGTCTATCTACTCAATAATTAAACCAACGCAACGTCAAAAATACTTTAGATAGTTACTCTATCACTCGACACAGACTAAACGCGCGACATTCACGAAATAATACTATAAAACAAACACGAATAATCTCAATATCCACCCACTTCCCGCTCAATCTCAAACCGTTACCGGTAATAGTCAAATACGAATACCCCACACGTCCACGCAAATATCAACAAAAACAAAAACGGCTTGCATTTGGCAGCCGGATGCGCGATTGTCATTTACCGATAAATAATAATTATTTCCATTTATATTCAATCCGTGCTAACATTAAATGGCAACGTCTCAATCATTAAGCGAAGTTTTCATCGTCTCAAATGCAATAAAAAGAGATGGAATGAATCTACATATGCAACACGACCCTTTTCCCTCTTTCTCAGACTTATTAAAAATCCAAATACCATTCAAGTGTCCGAGGCGCAATTCGCATCGCCGCGTATAGGTAAAGTCGAATAAAAAAGAAATGATATTGCAGCTATTGGACATTGTACTGTTGGTTAGTAAAGTAAAGTGTTTATTTATGATTTACGCATATTTGATGAAATTTTCATAGTCTGAAGACAATTTTCAGAGAATAATGTATCAACTTGGAAAGAATTAATTTTGAAAATAAAAATGTATATTTATAGGAAAGTGAGTGAGGCGGCGCCTCAGTTGCCTCATCTGACGAGCCGCCGCTGGGAGATTCGTTTTTATAGATGCCAGATAATAAAAATTTGGTTGGTATACTCAATAATAAAAATCTTACTCTTTCTTAAAGAGACATTAACTGGTAAAGTATAGCATAGTTTTTTACCAAATGAGGTAGCAGATTTACTAGATAATAAGCCATTTATGTTGTGGATGGAAAGTTAACTAGTGATTAAAAAAAATCTCTAAATGATAGTCTGAAACAGTCCCGTATAATATGAAACTACGATTTCGGTATTTTACATTTCTATCACAATTTTTATAAATGCAATTTCATTTTGATTGCCGCCTACAGAAAAAAAAACGCGAAACGAGTTATGCAAATAATACTGCATCACGCAAATCTTTCTGTGCCACTAAAGTTAAACCGTTATTTTTACGTAAAATTTTATTACCCTGCTATAAAACGGCGAACCCACAAGCAATGGTGGTCTGATCACACGTAGTACATTATCCGAGATTATTATTTTTATTTCCCAAGTTATGGTGGAAAGGCATTTTATGAAGGATCAACACGTGGATGGTTTTAGTGCCTACAAAATGACGTTTGTTCACTTTAAACGTGGGCTGTTTGGAATCATATACCTAGTAGCTGCGAAACATCTATACAGGGTGGTGCAATCAAGATGGGGTGGACGATTGTGGGCAAACGGAGAGGAATTTGAAAAAACATTTTTGAGATACGATTGATAGTCAAGAACGCTGTGTTTTAAAATTATACCCATTATACAGGGTGGTCTGAAAAGTTCGTGGTGAACCAAACTTGTGTTTTTTTAAATGGGACACTCGGTATATTATTATTTTAGTTGATTCTCCTATTCGTTACGATCATTTTGATATGAGGTTTGTTGGGTCTAAAATGTATACCAAGGGAATGGGACGAGGTTAAAGTGGAAAAAAGGGTTATACTCCGGCCATTTTTTGAAAACAATTGAAGCAGGTATGGAAAAACCAAATATTCTATAAAATGTATTGTATCTAGGATTACAATAATCGCTTGTAAGTCGTTCAAAATGATTCACTGTTATACAGGGTGGTCAAGTTTTGCAAATTTACCTTGGATTGAATTTTTTTAAATAGAACACCCCATATATTTTACTGTCATATTAAAGATAACGTCGCCAGCTTTCAGAAAATACCCTATTTGATATCTTTCTAACCAACAGTTTTTTAGTAAATTAACCGTGAAACCAAAATTTACTCATTCTAAAAGAAACGGTATTATTTACGTTGCTTAAATTGGCTACCTATAATATAAGGAGGCCATGATATAATCATAAATGAAAAGAAAGATTGACATTCTTGTCAAAACCGCAAAGTGTCAGAGAATTGGCATCAATTACCATTGTTTTTTGACGATAAGCCGAGAAATTGTTAAGTAACAATGAGTTTGAGTACATGACATAAACATGACTTTTATCTTGGGCGAGTGTCAAAAAAACCCTTTACTAGCAAGTAGGGTTTATGCGGTACGATATCCCGATGCCGAAAAAAGACCTGAAGCTTTTGCAAGTTTATTAGAGAGGTTTCAAGAAACAGGCAATCTTGCTTTTAAGAAACGTAAAGTAATTAATAAACCAGTTACCAATGAAGATAATGCTTTGACAGTGTTATTAACAGTGCAATAAAATCCACACACAAGTACCAGGGAAATTGAGAGAGCTACTGATATTGAACGCACTAGTATTAAACGGATTCTGAAACAACATAAATATCATGCCTACCACATTGAATTACACCAAGAACTGTATGATCGCGATTACGTCCAACGACAAGAGTTTTCAATTTGGTTTTTAAATACAATTTGGGATAATCCAGGTTTTGTAGATAGGGTGCTGTTTTCAGATAAAGCAACTTTTAAAAGCAACGGCTTGGTTAACAAACATAATATGCACTATTATTCAACCGAAAATCCACATTGGATTCGTCAGGTGGACCATCAAAATAAATGGTCAATTAATGTTTGGGGAGGTATAATTGGCTCTCATGTTATAGGACCATATTTCTTTGAAGAGCATTTAACGGGAGAAGTCTATTTAAATTTTTTGAGAAATGAGTTGCCCGTATTGCTCGAAGACTTACCTTTAATGTTAAGAAATTCCTTATGGTTCCAACATGATGGAGCACCCCCGCATTACCATAGGCATGTAAGACATTTTCTCAATAATTGGAAAGGAGAGCATTGGATTGGACGAGGTAGACCAGTTAAGTGGCCTGCGAGGTCACCCGATTTAACGCCACTAGATTTCTTTTTATGGGGACATGTTAAAGAAGAAGTTTATAAAGAGGTTCCAACCACAGTGGAAGATATGAAGTTGAGAATAATAAACAGTTTTCGCAACATTTCAGACCTGACTTTGAGAAAAGTGAAACTTTCATTTATGGATAGAATCGAAATGTGGCTTCAGCAAAACGGTGGATTAGTTGAACATCTTTTATAAGTTTTAATTACATTGTTTTTGTTGATTTATATTAAATTTATTTTTTTTGTAAAAAAAGATCTGTTATTAATACTGTCAAAGCATTATCTTCATTGGTAACTGGTTTATTAATTACTTTACGTTTTTTTGAAAGCAACATTTCCTGTTTCTTGAAATCTCTATGATAAACTTGCAAAAGCTTCTATCTTGTTTTTATTTCGGCATCCCATGATCAAAGAACAATATTTATTTATTTACTGATGACAATATTCTGACACTTTGCTGTTTTGACAGGACTGTCAATCTTTTTTTAAATTGTCAATTTTAACAACGTGAATTCAGAGTAATTCGTGTTAAAATGAAGAAATTTTGATTTCACAGCTAATTTACTGAAAAACTGTTGGTCAGAAAGGTATCAAATATGGTATTTTCTGAAAGCTAGTAATGTTATCTTTAACATGAAAGTGAAATATACAGGGTGTTCCATTTAAAAAAATTCAATCCAAGGTAAATTTGCAAAACTTGACCACTCTGTATTACAGTGAATAATTTTGAACGACTTACAAGCGATTATTGTAGTCCTAGATACAATACATTTCAATTCAACTTTTCAGACCACCCTGTATAATGGGTATAATTTTAAAAAACAGCGTTCTTGACTATCAATCATATCCCAATTTTTTTTTCAAATTCCTCTCCGTTTGCCCACAATCGTCCACCCCATCTTGGTTGCACCACCCAGTATGAAGCAGTTTCGGGTCGTTATTTTCACTGGAGCCATAGTTGTATTCTGGAAGTGGATGTCGTTATACAATTTTGCAGCGGCGGCTCGCGGGTGAAAAAGTAACTGAAGTGCAAATGAAGCAAGAAAATATCGCAATAATTTTTTTCCCAGAATTTTTTTATATGTGGAGGGGGTAGAATATTTTTTACGACTTACCTAAATCAATTCTCCTATCCTTCATAGCAGCAAATTTATTTATAACATCCTCATAAAATGAGTTGCCCTAATCTCCTCCAGAAATTCCTTTTGAATTGAAATATTGCCAAGAGAAGAAAGTCTTTCTTGAGATATTGTATTTCTTAAATAATTTTTACACGTTTGAAGCAAGAAAAACTTCTTTCCACTGAAGCACTTGTCGACGGTATTGTCAAAATAAGGGAAAACAATTTATATTCTTCAGTAAAAATATATTTATTTTAATTAACTTAGCATATATATTTCAATTACTCGTATTGGCATGAATAAGACCAAGCTCATTTTTAAGTCGTTGACTTTTTGAAAATATCTCCCCATATAACTGTAACAAATTTGCAAACGGGCCAGTCGGAAAATTTAAACTATATTCGGAAAATTTAGTAGAACCTGCCAAACATGAAAATGTAAGTTTTTCACAGTCTTGAAATCTTAGTGTCATTTCCATTAAGATATGGTCCAATATTTCCATTAATATATGGTCCATTTCCATTAAAATATGGTATCAATGTCACAGTTTGTAATAAATTCAAAGACGTCTTTTAATTTATTCCAGTCTTGAACAATCACATTTACTAACTTCGACTTTGAAGTTGTAACAACACCATAAATAAATATAACACAAAACAGTCAAGTTAACTGCAAAGGAACTGACCGGTTGCAGCGAAATCCGCGAAAATAAAAGTAAACAACCACCGCAAACTGAACGACACGTGGGTGTAGTGTACTGCGCCTGCAATTCACCGAGAGCGTTGTATGGCGCTGGGCTCGACTTCATCACGTACGCGTTGTCATGGCAACATAGTAGGAGAATCGAAAACTAAACATAGCACCTCCAGCAAAAGCGGTTTGCGCCACTGTTATAGTTGTTATAATACGGTCAAGTAAAATATTTATTCGAGATGTACAGTTTATTTTTTACCAATTAGGCGAATAAATGAATGTAAAAACTAAAATTTCAAGAGATATATAATAAATATAGTTAGATATTTGCTTGTTTATTTTTCCTGGTGAAGTAGCACTTCACCTACTTCACCTAAACAGCCGCCACTGCAATTTTGTTAGTTTTATTTATTATTTTACAAAAATCTTTCTTTGCCATTCAATTTATCACTTTCTGTCAAATTTCTTTGGAAACTTCACCGCCCCCGCCTTGAAATGGCCAATACATTTCCAGTACCATATGTTAGTAGCACGGGCAAACATAGTAATTTCCTGCAAAAAATAGGATCTTCGCATTTGCGGTCTCTGGATTCATTTTGGCTTTCCTATTGCTTTTAGTGTATGAATTTAATCGAAAAAAATCGGTAAATTTCGTTTACCCAGAACATTCCTCGTTATGATTCTTTCGTTTAATTAGGAATAGTGAAGTTGGGCCACACTTTAGTTCAGAATCTAGTCATTCAGTAACACATACTTTCTCTTCAACTATTTTTATTGGGCGTCATTTTGTTCCACCATATTGAATTCCTATAATTACCCTGCTGGAACTTCGAAGTGCACCAAGGAAATTTTTACTGGAAATTCGATATGAAATATTTTCAATACAGATAGATTTTGAATTACAGTTTTTGACCCCTTGTTTGACCAATTCCTAGAGAAGGCAGCCCGATAAGACCCTGTCATTTTCTGAAAAGTTTACTCGACCAGAACTCTTCCTGTGGAGGATTTCTTCTTCTCTTTGTGCAACCGAAATAATCTAGAGCTAGGTGCAACTGTTTTGAAATTATTTCGTCTTTTTAGACATACATTTTTTAAAAAAAATTAATTTTTTTTTAAAAAGCTCTGCTGAACAAAGCCCACTTATGGCAATCAGGCTCAGTATGGTCTATCAGATTATGAAGAGGGTTGGCACCCTTAAGTATTGCACCATGAATATTGTATACAGGGTGCACCAAAAACTCTACAGATTCTACACTTTAACAATGTTGAATTTCTGCTCCGCCAGACCTTTGTTATCTATGATATTATTAGGACATTCTTCTTCACTTATTCTCAGTTAATTCGAAATGATGAGTAAACAGTTTAAGTAAGTCTGTATTAACAAAAATAACGTGTGAAACTGTATTTTATTGGGAAAAAGAGAATTATATCAATGATAAAGGGCGACTTTTCACTTTTTAATAAAAAATCTGTTTTAAATTAAAAGCAAAGTCTGGAAGAGAAAATTTCAAATGTAAAAAAAACTGTTTCGGTAAAAATGTTCATTATTACTGGCATTAGAAGCAACATCGAATTGAAGATTGATAAAAAAAACCAAACCCAACAAATCACTATTTAACTCCACCTAGTTTTTGGTGAACCTTGTATACAACATTCATGTTGGAAAATTTAAGGGTGCTCACCTTGTTCATAATCTAATAGATATAGCTTTGATACTACTGCTACAAGTAGGCGTTGTTCAGCAGATTATTTTAAATAATCAGTTTTTCGATTAGTATGTCGGAAACGAAGAAAAAAATTCAAAATCGCTAGAAATAGTTTTTTTCGCAAATAGCTCTTTTGGTTGCACAAAGTGAAAAAGAAATCTTTCATAGTAAGAATTCTAGTCGAAGAAATTTATAAACAGGGTCTTATATAACCCCCTGTATAAGGCGGTTGCCATGGTGTCCTGAGACTGCCCTTATCGGGCTACATACTTTAGATATTGATCAAATAAAATCCGAAAACCGCAACTCAAAATTTTCATCCGTACTGAAAATATTTCATTTTGAATTTCCACTAAAAATTTTCTTGGTGCACTTCGAAGTCCCAGCAGTTTATTTTACCAGTTTCTTTCTATTTATGCCACACTTGATTTTTTAGGCATAATTTAAAGTAGTTTTTGAATTTACACCAACTGCCATTTTCTTACGTCACGTTGAATTTGTACCAGTTTATCCCATTATTACATTGTAAGGGAATAGACTATACCAATAAAACAAAGTATATAAATATGAGTATTTCAAAGAAGTCGTTTAATACTAGTTTTGAGAGTTTTTAAGTTCTAAAAAAAAATAATAAATATCATTTATCTCAAACGTCTTCTGCTAGATTGTGTAGATAGATTTACGTATGGATAAACCTTCTCAAGTGGTTATCGTTTATGCCTCCCTTTGGAGAGTTCATGGTCTCATATGGAACTATGGCATAGGAAGCTTTCATTTAACTTAATGCTAATAATAATTAAAACATTTCATTTGGTTCGATTGAATTATAATAAATTGTCAATTTACTATGTTAAAAATACAATAGAATATTTTATAATAGAAGGTGTTTGAAAAATTCCATGTTTTTTTTTTGGAAAGCATTGTTTCCCTTCAGAAAATATTGGCTGAGAGAGTTTTTTTGGCCTTTCTTTTTTTTGCCATGGTCTTTTTGAGCCAGAACGCTGATATGTTAGTTTAGGTTTTAGAGAGAGAGAAGTTCCGGGTAAAGAAAAATTACCGATTTTTTATTTCCTATTTGAATGAAAGTAGCACAATTCCTCCCTATAAAGTTTTGGAGGGACATTTTGTTTGTTACCATTTTTTGTGCTTTTTGTTATTAGGATTAATAAAATTTATAAGCGTATAATATAATAGAATATCGAATAAGTATATTTATCTGATAGATAACTATTTTTACCCGAGTAGCACGCAAAAAAACTAGAAAAAGAATAAAGATAGCCGAAAGAGCCAACAAAAATACGAGTAGCTTGCAAAAAGCAATATTTAAACAGACTCTTTTGAACTTACGGTGAAATTTTCCGTTGCATCAACCCGACAGCATTTTCGTTATTGTACTTTGTTAGTTCCAGATCAACGGATCCAGTTTCGCTCCAGACGGTCGGAAACTGCGTGGCTTTTCCAAACCTTTTTTCATCGAAGAAACTTTTACATCGACCGTGCGCTTTCAACGGGAAAATGGCAATTCTTTTCATTTTCACCTTTTTTCAAAGTCCGTTTTTTTAAGTTTGTATGGGTAAAGTTTACAAACTGAAATCAAATTGACGTTAAAGAAAATGTACTTTATTGCTTTTCAGTTATCTTTAAATAAGTCCAGCGGTAGAAAAATGTGTCTGAACAACCGAGGTTTTACTTTTGGGTTCCGTCATATGAGGCAAGCATTCCTATCGTGAAAAAATTAGATTTTCATTTTGACGATTCAGTCCCTTGATGCCGAAAACCTTGTCTTCACATTTCTGTTGATCTGTCTGTCCATCTGTCGGGCAGAATGTCTGTTTATTTCTCTATCGGATGATTTCATATTTTTACAAGAAATAAGGGTAAAGCGGTAACAATTTGGAAAAAATCTAAAATGGCGGAACAAAATTTCGACCAAATAAAAATCTTAAATTCGTACCACAATTTTACTTGTTTATCTCTGTATTACACTTAATTCTTGCACAAAACCGAGATCTCTTAGTTCAAGTGGACAAATTCAAGGATATAATTTAATTTCAAATAACTTATTTTGTTCTAAAAGAGAAAATTTTTAAATTAAAGGTAACCCTAATAATTATAAAAATAATAATTACTTGACGTGTCAAGTTTTAAACTTTGCTACTTGTTTTTAATATTCTAACGCAGTGTTTAATGCTTTTACTAAGATGAAGAATGTTCGATCACACGTCTATCTGATGCGAATCTTCCCGATACGTTGCGGGACTGGTTTACATGATTTTTATGATATGGTAACTAGGTTTTTGAAAGATAACACTTAAATTGTTTTTTTTCTTAAATAATATTTTTGTTACCTAAAATATAACTACAATATACAGTACGTAAAAAATTGGTGACGTGATGCTTTATAAGACAGATATGTACAGATAATTATTTTTAACGTGCTTGCCATATTTACTTATAGAGGCATATTATGTGGCATGAGCTGATAAATAATCGGAGAACATCGGACCAAAAACAATTCCAGTTTTTTTTTTGTTTTTTTTTTGTAACTTTTAATTTGGTATTTAAACGTGTTTTAAATCTCGGACTGCGTTTGTGGCTAGCCCAGGTTATGTTTTTTTGTTTGTTTTGTTGTATCTTCCCGACAGTAAGACTAACCCGCCATCGATTTTATCTTCGTTTATCATCGAGGGTTGTACGCTGACTGTGCAAAGATTTGTGTCGTATTAAAAAGTTATTTAGCCCCAGAATGCACAAAAATTAATTTGTTTTTTTTGTTTCTTCACACATGGCATTGAATTATTTACTTATTTAACTGGTTAAACCATATTTTATTAGTGCTATAAACAAAAGTAAACATTAATATTCATATATTACACTTTTACATACCAACAGTAACATTAAATACTAAAACTTCTAGTTTCGCCAAGTCCACTTAATTTATCTGTTTTTTACCTCGTCCAAATGATATGTCACCCCGTTGCGCGTGGTGTTACGACCGTGTTCGCTGCGAACGAGGGCGCTTGTTTTGGGTATACGGAGAATATTAATACTTTTTCATCTGATACTAAAATCTGTGGTTCGGTATTATTTAAAATTAAAATATGTCGTACATACTGAACTAAGCATTTCTTTTTCGTGCAAATTGAATCGAAGAACACATGCCGTATATCAAATTGTCAAAATGCCAATACTAAAAAAGTTGTGACCGAATAATGGTGAAAAAATGCACAATTTTCGTTTGTACGCCTGATTGGTAAATCTGACAATATATCATGTGAAAATGTATTTCTTCAGATTCTCTTATTACACCAAGTTTTACTTCAATTCAATAATCTATTTTTAATATATAGGAGAAAAACCCCATTAAATTAAAAAGTTTGATTTAAGAAAAAAGCCAGATGTTTTTAACGCATGTGAGCACTGGCTTAAGTAAGTTACTATTGTAGAGCTATCAAGGAGGGAGGTGGTGTAGCTTTGTTTGCGCCTCGATCTATGGATTGTAAAACCATAATTTTGCTGCTTCTTTTGTGGGAGGGAGGTTTCGAGCGAATTTCTGGTATGTGTTCACTCAGTAGTATGTGTTCACTTACAAGTGCATTGTTATCTCAGTTTATAGACCTTCATGTGGAAATATCGATATGTTCTTTGAAAATTCGTATTCGAGTTGTTGAACAACGATTTTAGTAAAATCAATCTCGTCTTTCTTTGTGGAGAGTTCAATTTTAATTTAGATAACAACACCCCTATAATTAAGCAATTTTTGGATATTTTGGAATATTTTTAATTATAAAGTACAGGTTCTGCACCAACTCATAGAGGAAACTGTTATAATACACAAATAGACAATATTGTTACAAATTACTCTCATATTTATGATATCTCCCTCAATCACGTTCATTTTACGGATTATATGTCAGTTTGTTTGAGAATAATTAATGTGAATGAAAGTAAGTCCACTAACATGTCTGTAGAAAAACGTTCCTTTTCTGAGAATGGTGTGATATATTTTAGTAATTTATTAAAACAGAAAACATGGAAAATTGTCTTGTCTTCTGGTGGAGGCCCAAGTGAGACATTCGATATTTTCAAAGAAAATTTTAATTTTTACTTTAATCTCGCATTTCCGACGAAAAAAACAAAATGCTGTAATATTATTTCAAAACAATGCAACAAATTATAAATTTTTCCAATGAGCTCAAAAATTTACACTTTCTAAATAATAGGTATAGAAGCGAAGAGCTAAAAAGAAATGACTCAGAGAAAAAAAAAGAATACAGGAGAATAATATCACAAACAAAAAAGAATTTTATGTTAGTCAAATAGAAGAAGCAAGTAATGTAAGCAAAAAATGTTGGGAAATCACAAAAAACAACACCTAGAAACATCATAAAATTAATATATTGTCAATCTCAGTAGGTGAGGTTAGTGTTAATGATGAGAGTGAGTTGTGTGGTGAGTTGTGTTTAATGACTTTTTTGTGAAAAGTGTAAATTCTCTATCGGCAAAGGTTTCTGATAGGACTGAAAGATGTGTGGAGAGGAAAATTGTGTATTCGTTCTTTCTGAAACCGGTAGATGTGTGTGAGGTCTCAAAGGTTAAAATACAGTTCTTTTTCAGAAACCCACCATGGTTGCTGTAAGGGAAGGGACACTACATCTGCTCTTTATGAAGCCATAAACAGTATTGCAGAATCAGTTGATAAGAAACTCTGCATTGGTGGGCTTTATTTTGATGTGTCCAAGGCTTTTGATATCATAAATCATGATCTTGTGAATAAATTAGAATCGTATGGGATTAAAGCAGTGGCTCTAGAGTGGTTTATCAGTTATCTATCCAACAGAAAACAATATGTTGAATTACAGAGAGTGAATGAAAAAGGATGAAGGCAGAATTCAGATCAAAAAATAATGCTGTTACATATGGCGTCCCTCAAAAAGACATTTTGTCTTCTCTTCTATATTTAATATTTAGCAACGATTTTGCGAATTTTTGTAGTGAAAATGGTGGATGTCATGGAAGTGTGACTCAATATGCGGATGATACGTCCATGTTGATTCAGTCTTTGAGTGAAAGTCACTTTGTTCGATTCTGTAATCATGCTGCTGAGTTGGTGAATCTGTGGTGTACTAAAAATGGAATAGTCTTAAGCGCGGGTAAATCGCTCATGGTGGAGTATGGGATTACTCATAACAAACGAATTGAAATGCGATGTTCATTAGTAAAACTTCAAAATAAATCACTTCTAGATAATAACAAAACTAAGTTTCTAGGCTTAAATATCGATAATCACCTAACTTGGGAATTTCATATTGAGGATCTGGCTGGATCTAAGATGCTGTCAGTCAAAAAATCGTGATCATGTTTTATAACGCGTATGTCAAAAGTAGATTGGAGTATGGAATTGTCATTTGGGGATCTTCCATACATGTTGAACGTCTACTCATACTACAAAAGAAAATTCTTAGAAGCATAGCAGGGGCAAGTTTTGTACAACATTGCAAACCACTTTCTAAATTATTAAAAATCATGACAGTTTTCTCTTTGTATATGTTCAGTACTGTGAAGTGTATGATGCGAAACAGGGAACTTTTTCCCGCGAATGAGGCATACAATAATGGAATACAGACGAGATATAGGAGGGAACCTTCAGCTCTTCTCCACTTTGAAAAAAGTCCGTGGTACATGTGCATCAGGATATTTAGGCATCTACCTCAAAGAATTAAAAATATTCAGAATCAAACAATTTTCGTAAAGAAAATACAAACATTTTCAGCGAAATCCCTTTTACTAGCTTGATGAGTACTTTCAATCAATATCTGAGTAAAATTTATTATATTTTATTTTTTCTCCTATTAAGTTGTAATGTGCCTGGAATCCTCATACCCACATAACCTAGTGCAAATATTATTTTGTTATTCTTATTATTTTTTTATTTTTTCTTAGCTGGAATTTTGACCCCTTTATTTGTTGTCTCTCAATTTTTTTTGTTAGATTTAGCACGTTGTTTGTATTTTTTATGTGTTTTACCATTTTTATTTTAACAAAGACTATAACTGTTAGTTGTTCTTTTAATACCATTTGTATGTTTATTTTTTTCTGTATTTCTTGTACATATTTTCTGTTTTATTTATATAAACCATTTATTGGCGACCCTATAGTACATAATGTAATCGTCGGTAATATATCATTTGCATTTGAATTTGAATTTGAACATCATCGGTCTTGAAAATGAAGCCGTTTTGGGATTATATATATTTAATATTTTTACCTTATTTTATGCCTAGGTATATCCAATTCAAGCGATGGCCCATGTTGTTGAAGATTTTCACGATTCAGGTAGTACAGTTTACGAAAACTAATCGGAGAACATCGAACTAAAAACGTCTGGCAACGGTTCGTGTTTTTTTTTTTTGTTTTATTGTAACTTCTAAATTGGTATATAATAGTGTTTTAAATGTCGGACTGCGTTTGTGGCTAGCCCAGGTTATGTTTTTTAGGTTTGATGTAAAAAAAGTATTGTATCTTCCCGACAGTAAAACTAACCCGCCACCGATTGTATCTTCGTTTATCATCGAGGGTTGTATGGTCTGTATTGTATTAAAGAGTTATTTAGCCCCAGAATATTCAAAAAATATATTTTAACAGCTAACCATATAAAATGCTCTAACAGCCCTTTTTTTGCATCTTAACACATGGCATTGCATTTTCTACTTATTTAACTGGTTAATTTTACCAGTGCTATAAATAATAGTAAACATTAATTTTCATATATTACACTTCTACATACCTACAATAACATTAAATACAAAAACTTCTAGTTTCGCCGAGTCCAGTTAATTTACCTCGTCCAAATGATATGTCATTCGTTGCGCGTGGCTGTTACCACCGCGCTCCCTGTGAACGAGGGCGCTAGTTGTGGGTATACGGAGAATATTAATACTTTTACATCTGATAATAAAATCTGTGGTTCGGTATTATTTAAAATTAAAATATATTCCACATCGTTGGATTTATCGACTTAAACTAAGCGTTTCTTTTTCGTGCAAAATGAATCGAAGAACACATTTACCGTATATTAAACTATAAAAATGCCAATACTAAAAAGGTACGACCGACTAATGGTGAAAAAATGCACAATCTTCGTTAGTACGCCTTATTGGTAAAACTGACAACAATGTATCATGTGAAAATGTATTTCTTCAGATTTTAAAAATCCATTTTTAATATATAGGAGAAAAACTACGAAAAGAACCAATTAAAAAGGTTTTATTTAACATCATCTGTCTTGAAAATTAAACCGTTTTGGGTCTATATGTATATAATATTTTTAACCTATTTTATGCCAAGGTATAACCGATTCAGGCGATGGCCCGTGTTTTTAAAATGCCCTGTATAATAAACCTCTTCAACATTACTCAGGTAGTATAATTTACGAAAAGATTAATTATTTAAATTTTCGCTTAAACAATAGAGGCTGGGTTTGAATCCTCAAACCTCCCGGCAACTACAGCCCTGCTGCTGTTAAAGAATGCTGCAAATATCATGTACAAAACCATTGAATAATTATTAACTCAAGAATGAGAAAAGACTAGGCACATTCATCTCCGAAAGGATGACAGCATAATCTTGTCATTCCGCTCGATTCTAACATAATGTATGTAATTTTATAAACTAAACAAAAATAAATGTTCATATATATTTATAAGAAAATCACACGCCACATACGAACTTAAAAGTTGCTCCAAATCCCATAATCTCCGAACTTTTAACCTAAACGCGTGTCCACTCATGCCAAAGTAACAGGCTGTAATACTATCAACACTGTCAAGCTGATGCAACGACAAATTTCACCTAAAGTTCAGCGGCTTGTACAAATATTACTTTTTGTAAGTGACTTTTGTTTACGTTCTGCAACCCCGCTGTTTAGCTTTTTTTTACCAGAAAGATGTTACGTCGCTGTATAAATAAAACCGGCTTTGTTGTGTATTCTTGTTTTTGTTTGGTGAGTTTACTATTTATTGTCCTTTTAGGATCTCAGGTTAAAAGCAGAAAGGTTTCAAATCAAGTGTGCATCCCTAAGGGTAAATGGGAACTGTTTCTCCTCTTTATATGTATGATATTTTATAGTAACAAGCAGTAAATTAAGTTTAGTGCAACTAAAATAATAGCACAGTGAAATAATATTATTAGAAAGTTTTGATTCTACCTTTAAATCGCTATTCTAGTTGCAAATGTTTGCCTGCGTAGACTCTTAATAAGTATCAAGTACTCTTAATAAGCATCTATATTATTTCGTGCGGTAACCCTCGACTCGCGAACGGGAACGAGACGCGGTGTTGCCAATCACTAAATATTAGAAGAGATCTTTTAGTTAAAAGAGGAATATTGAATTTGGCTGATAATCTTTGGGTTTGGAATTTGATACAGATTAGCTTGAAAAAAAGTTTCTAGGAGTAAGCATACGTTTTAATAGAAAACAAACTTATTCCTACAAAAACCTGAATAACTGAATCAAAAAAACAACGCTTAATATTATTTTAATCAGGCAGTTTTAAACCTATTAACTTATACAGGAAGAGGGACATTTTTGCTTTTTGAAATACTTGTATGTACGAGGTGAGTTATTATATTATGATACCCACCTACAGAGTAATTTATTAACAAAGAGAGAAAGTTTAGGGTAAGAAATACGTTTTTTTTTTAATGGAATATCCTGTATATCGTTTATTTTTATTAAAGGTCATTCCCTACTCGTTTCAAAAATATATAATTTAATTATATTGGCGCAAGGCGCTTATTAATTATTTTAGTTTAACTGCAACATTACTTGCCATATAAGTCTAATGAAACAACGGATTGCGCAAAAGTACGCAAACTTATATTTAATTAAGAAAAAAGAATAGTCATAAAAATTATAAAAATACAAGATGTTTCATTTAAAAAAACGTATTTCTTTATATTTTTTAGGGCAAGCGATAGTCGTTTATTCTTTTCATAACGGATTCTGGCGGTTTAAAAGAAACTCTAAAGCTTATATATTTACGCTTTTTCTCTATCTTCATTAATAAACCCTGTAGGTAGGTGTCAAAATATAATGACTCACTCACATTGTTTGACATGTTACATGTCAAACAAACTGACACATTTTAAAATTTTGAAATCAATTCTTTTCTATTATTTAATGTTTTTCTCTTACGATCGGCGCACTGATAAGTCCCGATAGGATGAAAGTATTTGTACAACTACTATGTGTCTATAAAAACTTAAGGGAAATGATATAATTTCTTATGCTTCCGTAGACAGACTAGTCTACATGTTGAGGTATGTAATTATATTAAATATTTACTTCAATTAATTTAAAGTTAAATATTTTCATTCAGTTGCGAAAAAGCCAAAAAAGATTTTTATGTATCCGAGTAAGTCGAAGTATCTCAAAGAGCAATATTCTCGCCTATTCTTTTCTTTATTTACACAGCCGACCTGTTTAAAAATATTAAATATTCTAGTGTGCTGACGGCACCCAACTGTTCCTTCCCTTCGCACTACAGTCTCTTAATGCAGCTGAAAATCACCTAAATCAGGAATTAGCGTCTGTTACACAATACGCAGAAAGGAATAATTTAAAACTGAACGCAACAAAAAGTGTAGAAATACTGTTTTGTCCTAAAAATAAAAAAGATCTAGTCGAAAATGGCTTAAGAGTCAAAATCAATGACCAACGTCTAGAAGTTGTTTCTCGTGTGCGTAACTTAGGTCTTCTATTCGACAGAGAATTGCGCTTTAAAGAATATGTTAGCATGGTGCTAAAGCGATGCAGTTCTAAGGCTTCTCTGCAATAATTACGATATTTTAAACTTCAGACTAAGAAAAAAATGATGTGAAAGCCTAGTGCTGTAAATGCAAAATGACATTGCAATATTGTATATTTCCCCTATCTGAACTTCATAACAAAACAACGATTGCAAAGAATTATCAACACCAGCTGCAGTTTCGTTTTTAGGATGCGAAAATTTGTGGTGTAGCTGGTGTAGCGAATACAGCCTATAGGCATCATTTTTCTGTATTTGTACATAAATCATTAATTACTAAAACCCCCTCAATCTACACGACAAAATAAGCTTCCGTTATCAAACTCATAATTTAAATGTAAGAAATCCAAACCAACTTTCATTTTCTAGAATTCGTATAACTATGTTCAAAAGATCATTTTCTTATAATACACCGTCAATCTATAACCCCCTTATTAGGGAATTGAAACAATGCAATTTCAATATATTTTGTCGAAAACTTAGAGATATGCTTACTTCCTAGAAAGTATACCTTTATTTCTCAATAATCCTTTCTACCGTGGACTATTCATTCTCCCTCTTTATTTATTTTTTATTTATTTATTAACTCATTTACTTACTGTAGAAACTATGGTCCCAAGACCTAAAATTCGAATGCCCCTTTTCTTCATATTCATCATATGCTTTGTACGAGTGTGAAGGGTGCCTATGCATATTTTTTTTATATGGAAAAATATAGAAATTATTATATTAGCATTAGTTAGTGTTAAATAGTATGTAAATCGTTTTGTAAATAGCACTTATCCTTTTATTATTTTGTATAGTACTCTTATTGTATAGTATTTCTCATATTTATTAAATTTAAACTTAGTAAAAAAAATCTCATAGGTAAGTGGAGTAGCTATAAAGCTAGGCTTGGCTTCCTATCCTTTTATAAACATTTTGTATTTCGTGACCTTATTATTATTAATATTATTATTATTATTTATTAGTCACATATTTTTTAATTTTTTCAATGTTTATCGAACATAATATGTATTTGTGATCCAAATCTTCGAAAACATAAAGATATCACAATCCTTCCAGCGGGAACTAACGAAACGTCCTGACAAAAAACAAACAAAAAATTATAAATAATGAAGTGTGATATTTTTATCTTTTCAAAGGTTTGTTAGGGCCCTTTGTTCAGTGGCATTTAAGTTTTGTTCTCATAGTTTGTCTGTTCTGTTCTTTTCAGAATGACAGTAGTGAACGGTACATCCAGATTGAAAAAACATTGTACTTTTCCACTTTTCCATCCGTGAAGGAGTATTTATTTTTATTTATTTTCTTAATTCTACACAAAAAAATATTCTCATCGGTCAAAACCTCTCAGCTTTGCCAAAGATAGAGAAATATCTTACTACTCGCTACAAAATCTTACAGTCGATATTAAACTGTGAACCAAATTCCCATGGAAATTTTTCTCGTACATTGTATATCCGCAATGGTGGTTCAAAAAACTTCCAATAATCATATATATATATATATATATATATATATATATATATATATATATATATATAATGTATTTTGTTGTTGCGCTAATTACGCTTGAGTTTTTGCGATTTTAGATTTGTCGATTATTGTCTTCCATACTGTTGGTAGTTTTATTGATTCGTCCCTTTTATTCAAATCACCTTATTTTTCAATTTCTGTGGCTTCTCGGATTATTCTGGTCTTATAATGTTCTATATTGGCAATCTCCCTACACACATCGAAATTTATTTTATGGCCGGTTTCATGATGATGTAGAAATGAAGCTGAGGTTGTTTGTTTGTTTCGGATGCTGAGTTTATGTTCTTCCACTCTTGCTGATATTCGCCTGTTAGTCTGCCCAACGTACAACTTTTCACAGTCCTGGCACGGAATGCTGTATACCCCGTGGTTTCCCAGTTTAATTTTATGTTTTGGGTTTCCAAGTAGTTTACCTATAGTTGTTTGTGGCTTTTGTATTGTTTGTATGTTGTATTTCCTAAGAATTCTTCCGATTCTGTCTGTTGTGCCTTTTACATATGGTAAAACTACTTGTTGCTTTCCCGGTTCATAATTTTTGTTGTTCGTTGTTCGGGAACCCTGTGCATTAATAGCTTTCTCTATGGTGCGATTTGTGTAGCCATTTTTCTTTAAAGCACTAGATACTACCTTAAGTTCGTTTTGTCTTGTCTGTGTTTCAGTTAATGGCACGGATCTGGATATTAGGGTATTTGCCACAGCTTGAATTTGTGCTGGGTGATGATGTGATTTTGCATTTAAATATCTGTCTGTATGTGTTGGTTTTCGGTACACGGTGTATTCGAAATGTCCGTTATGCAGTTTTGTGACCAGAACATCTAAAAATGGTCGTTTGTTGTTTTCCTCTAACTCTAGAGTAAATTGTATTCTGGGGTGGATTGAATTTACGTGAGTCAGAAATTTTTCGAGCTCTGCATGTCCATGTTGCCATATGATAAATATGTCAACCACATAACGAATCCATTATTTGGGCTTTAAACTTGCTTTCTCGAGAGCTTCTTTCTCGAAGTATATCATAAATAAATTCGCGACCACTGGTGATAGCGAGGACCCCATTGGAGCGCCATTCATTTGTTTATACATTTGCCCGTTGAATGAAAAATAAGTATTTTTAAGGCAATGCTCCGAGAGTTGTATTATATGTGCCTGGAAATCCTCGTTCATAGCAATCTTGTACAAGGCTTCGTCGATGGGAATACTGCTACTAATCTAGGCTTGCTATGATATCGTCTTTTTCAAGAACGATGTCTCGTATAATTCGAGTGAAATGCTCCGAGTTTTTTACAAATGAATCAGCTTTTTCTACAGCTGGTTGCATAATTTCAGAAAGATATTTCTCCAGTTTTTGTCGCGGCGAATTAACAGCCACTAACAATGGGTCTGATGGGCGCCCCTGGTTTGTGTATTTTTGGTAAACCATAGAGTTTAGGACATCTGCTCGACTTTTCTCGTGGTATGATTTTTTTGTTGAATTTCGGGGTCTATTGGTGAAGTTTTTATTTTATTTTTAGTTGTTTTTTCTAGGTACGTTGTCGGATCCCTTGGAACAGGCCTATAACAATTGTCTTGTATGATATCCTGCATTTTTTGTATGTAATTACATATATATATATATATATATATATATATATATATATATATATATATATATATATATATATATATATATATATATATATATATATCGGTCAGATGCTGGTATCATATTTCTCAGGATTTATTGTCATCCCTATAAAACTACATTGGTTCACGAACTATTTGAAGATGATTTTGATCAGCGGATGGATTTTTTGTGAAATAATAAAATAATTTTTTCCGGCGGATCTACTTTTATGCTAAACCTCACAGTTAGCTGATATAACTGACGATATTGGGCTGATGAAAACCCTCACTGCGTGGGGCACACACGCAATATCTTGAAAAAACGTCATGGTTCCAGTAGAACGGCGCCCCTGCACATTTTGGCTTAAACGTAAGAAGATACTTGGACACAACTTTTCCAAATCGGTAGATCAGCAGAGGGGTTGACATTGAATGGCCACCCAAAAGGCCTGACCTCACGCCCCTTGATTTCTTTCTCTGGGGACATTTAAAAAATAAAATTTATCTAACAAAACCAGACAATATTGATGTATTGAAAGAAATGTCAACTTTTAAAGAAAAATTCATATTACAATTAGTGACATTTTCAAACCGTTCAAGGGGGTCATTTTTAAAACTTGATTAAATAAGTTAAATTTAATTGAAAGTATCTTAAATGTTGTATTCTTTTATTTACAGGTATAGGTATGTTGTGTTAATTAAACCGACGATCTTTTAAACTATTGGATTTAGGTATAGCACATTTTACATGAAGTTAGGCTATAACTTTGTGTAGAATTAGAGAATACTTCAAGAAGTATACTATCTCAATTAAAAAAATGTAGCTTTTGTCTCTACCATCTTTCTGATGCACGCTGTATATTTAAAACTATCTTTTTAACATAAACATAAAAAGATCTATAAACTTTATTTAAAATGTTTTTTATTAAACAGCGCGTTTTAGAGATATTGCCTGGATCCTAGACTTTTTGAACATACTGTATAATTAAAAAAAAAACAGTTAATGGCACAGCCGGCAGTCGCTCGAACTGTAGATATAAAGCGCGCGCGGCTGCCCTGAGCGCTTTTGAGACCACCATTTTTGGGTGTAGGTTCTTATCTCGATAATATCTCTGACGTCAGGCATTTTTCGTCCACATGGGCGTTATTTAGGTTTGCTAATCACGTGTCACTGACAATGTCACCTGTTGTCAAAAATCACCTCTCAACGGTCCATTTGTCAAAACTGTAATTTTTGCGCTGCAACTGACGCTAGATGATGTATTAAGCATTTTATAAAAAGTTTGACGATGATCGACCCCACCATTCCTAAGATATAGTTTTTGCAATTAGGACCTTAACGAAGTGACATAGCAGATCATGCTTTAGAGGAGCGATAGATCTTAACCCGCTCTATCGATCTTCAAAAATATATGCGAATAGATGTAAACTAGAATATTAGCGTAATGGCCGCTATGTGGCGGGAGTGGAAGGGGTAAGGCTTGAAAGAAAGAGTCATCTCGTGATATCAGTAGTACTCTCAACGGGCATCTAGTGGAAGCTAAGATGCATTTCAGATATTTAAAGAGGAAAAATTAAGAAGTGTTTTAAAGGTATTGGATGTCCAGGAGTTTCGAGCTCGCCATCCGGACATCCTACCGATAACGTCTCCAAACTGGAATAAGGTGTAAATCATCTGGGAGGGTTGGCCCAGTTCTGACTAAGCCCCGGGCGGAGAGCAATCTGGCTACTGCCTTGTAGCAAAGCCAATAAGTCCTGTTATGTAACAGGATAAACAGGAAAGTCAAGATGTAAACTAGCGCCGTAAGAAAGGAAAACCCAAAATTCGGAGATATCAGCGCTAGGTTAGCAAACAAACCTAAAAGTTTTTAGACATTGGGATATACTTAGAAGAGCGCCGCCGCGCCGCCTGGTGCCCCACTAACCAAGCTTGCGAGGGGCACTGACATTATATTGAAATATGACCATTACAAAACTCTAGCAGGGTCTTATCACTACATGCTACATCCATTTTATCGCCGGGTCTGAACGGCACCTTCTGAAAGGTGATATTATTTTATTATGATGGATTTGAATAAAATTTGGCTCCACTCGCGTCACATACCACTGCGTTTCGTCGCCATTGGTAATACAGTCCTTAGTAATGTTAATTCAGCATTCACAAAACTTTTTTTTCAAGCGACTCGAGTGGCAAATCGAGTACAGATTTCATAAAGATTCTCTGAAGCTTACAAGATACATTTAGTTGAACCGTGATTTAAACAAGTATTAATATTAGGCTGCAAATGTAATTCTAAAGTTTTAATGACGTAAGTATAGTTCCTATCACTGTCTCTCATTATTGTCACACGAAAACCTTTTATAGTTTTAGCTAGTTATTAGCGCTAGGGTAATGTAATGAGCCTTAATTAAATTGCAAAGTTACCTCTTAACTTCCTTAGTAAACTAATTATATACTTGAAATCGTGCAAAAATCTGTCAGAGTTTTAAATTTAAGGAAAATGTAATGAACTTTCGCGAATTAGTTCGAAAAACCATTTCTTAATTCAAGGGGGGAAAGAAAAGTAATTAAATCGTAAAAAAATTACTTGGGTAAAGTAAGAGTCACAAACAATATTTTATCAAACTCTTGTTACGAAAAAAATATGTCTTGTGTCGCCTAAGAAAACGTGACAATGCCTTCGTTGATCTTATTTGTTTAAAGAATAATTTGTGCTATAGATTTGAAAGCATAAAAATAGTTGATATTTTGCAATTAGTTAATGATTTAGGATAATACTCCTAAAAGTTATTTAAACGAAATAGTAAGAAACTAAAGTTAAACTTTAAAATACGCTTTCTTTAATTATTTTATTAAACGAGGTTCATACATCACTGATGGTTTTGTACGTAGTAGTAGTAGTAGTAGTAGTAGTAGTAGTAGTAGTGGAGTTCTGTATGATGGTGGTTGTTGTTGTGGGCAAAGGGAGTTATCAATTTTTTACTTCCCTTGTAAGAGGGAAGGAAGTATTGTAATAGTGAAAAAATCACACCCCGAGATTTTTGCGTATCTAGTCTCTCCATTTCCGTCAGTCTGTCGGTCTGTTGATGTGTACGAGGCATAACTCAAAAACTACATATCCGATTGACTTCAAATGTTCATCAAAAATCAAGAGTCATATGGGGATAGAATGGTAATCGGTATTAGTAAAAATTCAACATAGCGGAGCAAAATGAAGGCGTCACAACAAACGCCATTATTAAGAAATGTAAAATTTTTATACAAAGCCGTTATTGGGGAATAAAATGGCGCTCTAATGAATTATTTAGAAACTCAGCACTAGAAAATTACTTATCCAATTGACTTGAAATTTTGCACAAAAATCAAATGTGAAACAAGGACAGAATGGCAAAATTATAGTGGCGGCCTAATAAAATGTTTTTCGGTAAAATTCCATTTACCTTCTTTTATGAAGCAAAATAATAAAGAACAGTTTATTTTTTATAGACTATAAAATAAGTAAATAATAATAAAACCTAGCACACCCCCAGTTTTATCACCAAGGGAATAACCTACCTTAAACCCAAAAATTTAGATAATAAGGACCCGTTAAATTACCGACCTATTACGTGCCTTCTAACTCTATACAAGTTCATCACAGCCACAATTACCAAGTGAACAGAACAACATATAGCACACAAAAACATTCTAATGGAAGAGCAAAAAGGGTGGAGGAAAAACAGCCGAGGATGCAAGGAGCAGCTAATTATAGACAGCGTCATCATGGAACAAACCAGGAAAAATTATAGAAACCTTCATACTGGTTACATAGATTATAAAAAAGCCTTTGATTCGATACCCCACAGTTGGCTAACCAGAATGCTAGAATTATATAAAGTCAATAAAAACATCAGGCAATTTGTTATGCAAATCATGAGTACGTGGAAAACTAAAATCAACCTGAGAAACCAAAAAGAGCACATCGAAACAGAAGAGATCTACATCAGACGAGGTATGTTCCAGGGAGATTCCCTCAGCTCTTTGTGGTTCTGCCTCTTCGGATTCCAGTTAAACACCAAAAAAATAACCTACACAAAATAAACAGTCTCTTGTACATGGATGACATAAAATTATATGCAAGCACAAAGGCACAGCTAAAGAAACTCCTTAAAATCACAGAAACGTTTACCTTGGACATCAACATGGAATTTGGTATAACGAGGGAAACAATCAACCATGAAACTATAGATAAGATGCTCAAAGAAGAAAGATACAGATACCTAGGCTTCCATCAAAGCACCAAAATTAACCAAACTCATATCAAATCAGAGGTCAAGATATAATTTAAAACCAGACTCACAAAGCTACTAAAAACAAAACTGAATTCCAGAAATCTAACGAAAGCTATTAACACCTTCGCCATACCCATTCTTACGTATTCGTTTCGTATCATTAAATGGTCACACACAGACATAGAAAACATTTACATTCTCATACGCTCTGAATTCACTAAACACAGGAAGTTACATCCCAATGCATGCAAGGAGAGACTCGCCATCGAGAGAAAAGAAGGAAGGAAGGGAATTATAGATATACAATCACTTAATAAAAAACAAATTTACGAACTCAGAAAATTCTTCCACAACAAACAAACTAACCTCCACCAGGCAATAGTGAAGGCAGACAAGAATTATACACCGCTCGACCTGTCTCAAACGAGCCACGCAGCAGACGCACACAGTCACATCCAATCACGACTAGAAAAGATGAACACCTGGTCTTAAAAAACACTTCACGGACACAGATACCACATAAAGCAAGACCATATACATAAAAAGCTTTCATATGAGTGGTTACAAGAAGGGCAGCTGTTCCCCGAAACAGAAGGCTTCCTGCCATCCAGGTCAGTCATAGCAACCAGAAACTACCGAAAGCACATCATCAAGGACACAACCATTGAAGACGAGAGGTGTAGGAGATGTCACCAGCAGAGAGAAACGATCGATCACATAACGAGTGGATATAGAATAATGGCCAGAACTGAATACACCGCGAGACACAACTCAGCAGCGAAGCGTTCATCAAGCATTAGCCATAACATACAAACTAACGGAGAACACAGACCCTTACTAATATTATACACCAACATCCATACTTGAAAACGAAGCACGATCCCCGCAAACAGACCCGATATCACCTTTCAATCCAAAAAACAGAAAATCACTTATTTAATTGACATGGCTGTCCCCAACGACAAGAACATCTAAGCGAAATACAGTGAGAAGATCGCCAAATACACCGACTTGGCAACGGAAGTAAAAAGGCTGTGGAAACAGGAAAGAGTCATCATTGTTCCTCTCGTCATATCAGTAACAGGTCTCACCCAAACAACGTTTACACCGCATTTAGCTCAATTAGGACTTAATACAGACATTCACCGGAACACCCAAAAATCGGTCATTTTGAAAACATGTAGCATCGTTAGATCATTTTTTAATACACAATAGTTGTTTTTTTTTATTTTTATTTTTTGTACTGACTTGGTATAATACCGTCAGTATAAAATACAACCACAGGAATACTGTGAGACAAAAAGTCATAAAAATAATAATAATAATAATAATAATAATAATAATGATAATATTCGTTCGCTGTGAGTGAATACCAGTTGAGACACGATGCATTAGCCAAAATTCTGCACCAAGAGCTAGCAGAGAAATTACATCTCTTGCAGGAACAAAGAGTGCCATATTGTATGTCCAAGCCTAAGCCAATTTTAGAAAATAATCTTTACAAGTTCTATCGGGACCGCACTGTTTTGACAGACCAAACTAACATTTATAATAGATCAGATCTTATTCTTATAGATAAAAGGGCAAGAAAAACAACTTTGATACAGATGGCTATACAGAATACTCATAACGTTCGTCGGAAGTATGCAGAAAAGATTGGAAAATACCGTGACTTAGAGGAACAGATCAGGAGACAGTGGGGAATGAAGAACGTCCGAACACTGCCTTTCATTATGTCAGCAACAGGAGTTATCCCAAAAAACTTGCTCCAGAACATCAAGGAGCTTGGTCTTAATGAACACCTTTTTCAGGCCATGCAAGAGGCAGTTGACTACTACTCGCGATATCTCGAGTAGTTCGCAAGTATGGGTAACTTAAAAACCAATCAACAAAATGAACCCAATGACACGAAATGGGCCCCATCAGAGCTCAATATTTTTGATATGTAAATATCTGGGATAAGTGATTGTTCCCCTCTGTTTAGAGACGAAGTGCAAATGCCATTCGGCATTTAAATAATAATAATAATAAAATAAATAAAACAAATAATAAAAACCCTATGTAAATGGATGATATTAAGCTCTATGGTGAAAATCATAAGCAACTAAAAAATCTTATTGACGTGACATCCACCTTCTCAAAAGACATCCATGTGGAATTTGGAATGGAAAAATATAAAGCCTTAAACATCGAACAAGCAAAGTCTTTAATGGTGATATGGAGAAATAATTCGAGTGATGAACCAAGGAGAATTTAAAAATACCTAGGATTTCAATAAGCTAGTATAAGCAAGCAAAGACCAAGATGAAAGATCAGTACGTTCGAAAAGTGCGAGCTCTTCTAAAGACAGAACTGATTGCGAAAAATCTCATTACAGCAATTAACACCTATGCTGTGCCCGTGCCAGTTTCGGAATCTTGAAATGGAGTAACACAGAGCTAGAGGGACTACAACGAATTACTCGCCTAATAATGACCAAGTGCCTAACCACGAAGAGAAGGCGGAAGATCCCTTATTCACTTGACCAATTCGCACTCCCGACAGATACAAAAATTAAGAGATTTCTTCCTCAACAAGGCACACACATCAAGCCACTTTCAGACCCCGACAAACAAGAACAGTGGGCTCAAATGACACTGCACTGCCAACATCACAATGACTTGAATCAGCCACATATAGATACGAAAGCATCCAGCAAGTGGCTCAAGGATGGACAACTGTTCCAAGAGACAGAAGGATTTATGATGGCAGTACAGGGCCAACTTATTAACACACGTAATCTCACGAAATTCATCATCAAAGACCAGTCGAGATACAGCAGATGTGTCGACTGAATAAGGTTCATGTGATACAGATCATCGTATCATCAACTGGACTAGTTCCAAAAACACTAGAACAGAACCTGAAAATCATAGGATTGCATACTAACACCTTTATCGACATCCAGAAGGAAGTCCTGCTCAGTACTTGCAACATAGTGAGAAAATTCTTACAGAACAACACAGAATAGAAACCAGCCCACTCGTTTTGATGCATGCATCTGGGATGGGCTTGGAATCCAACATTTGTTGACAAATTGATTGGCAATTTCGATAATAATAATAACAATAATGAATCAATTAAAAATAAAAAAAAACTTAAATTTATTATAGTTTATAGAATTAGTATAGTTATTACCAAATAATTATATGCAGACAGTTATAGTATGTAGAGAAAACTAGGTCTCTTTGAGCAATATGGACAATTTCTTCGATTTTTATAATGCCAGTCAGGCTAAACTTGTCCAGTTATACAGAAAAAACCTAATTGCACGAAAAAACTTGCTGCTAAAAATATGGTTCCTTCAACGATGCTTACTATTTCAATTGACACCTAAATTCGTGACAATCAAGTGCAAGATTCATACTAAGGCCGCATCAGCTGCATTGAAGAAAGCTCAAACCGTTTGGATCAAGGAAGAGATTAAACAACATTATAAAACTTTGAACTCAGTAAACTCTAAACTCAAATATCTCTATCTAACTTTAACATTTCTGTTATCCTACATTGAATTTGTAGTTTTAGATCATGACTTTAGAGATGAGGTTGAGTCTTTCGGTGAGAATACGTTTAGGAGATTGGGTAAGAAAATTCATTGTCTTAAATTAGCTCAAAGAAGTTATCTTTTATCCAATAATATTGATGAATACAGATTAGGTTTGGGTAGCACAAATTTTGGTTTTCACGATCTGATTTGCACCAAGGCCGATAAAGGCTCTTGTTTAGTAGTTATGGAAAGAACTGATTATGTTGACAAGGTTATTGGTTTCTTGAACTCTAGTGATTTTGAAAGAATAAACAGAGACCCAACAAACTCATTTTTTACGAGGTTAAAAAGTAGTCTGGACACATTTCTAAGAACCTTAGAATATTTTAACATGACAAAAGATAAATTATATCCTATGAATCCTAAAACACCCTTACTTTATGGCTTGCCAAAGATTCATAAAGATGGCACGCCCATGAGGCCAGTGGTTTCATTTATTGATTCCCCATGCTACAAACTTTCAGCTTGGCTAAATAGAGTTCTTAGGGACGTAACGGGTTTTCATAGCACGTATTCTACCAGGAATTCCATCGACTTTGCCAATTACCTGAAAAACGTTGATATTCCGCACAATGCATTATTAGTTTCATTGGATGTTAAGAATTTGTTTCCTAGTGTGCCTCCCGCAGACTGTATTCAGTTGGTAAGGGATTTATTGGCGAGATCTTCTTTGCCACAGTTACTCGTTGATGGCCTCACTTCTCCTTACCTTAGTTTTGGACCAAAATTTTTTCAAATTTAATGGACAGTTATATAGGCAAAGGTCTGGGCTGGCTATGGGTTCTTGTTTGTCGCCATTTCTGAGTGAGGTTTTCATGAACAATTTGGAAAACAGGATAATGAATAGTTATTTTGCCTCCTTTCTAACAGCATATAAAAGATACGTGGATGATATTTGCATTGTGTGGAATGGCAACAGAAATCAGTTGGAAGAGTTTTTACAATTCGTTAACTCCTTGCATCCTAAAATTGAGTTTACATTGGAAATGGAAGATGAAGGAAAGCTACCCTTTCTTGACCTTTTACTATCTCGGAAACACAGTAGGATAGAGTTTGAGGTTTACCGGAAAACATCGTCCACGGATAATGTTATTCAGTATGCTTCAAACTCTCCTTACACACATAAATTTGTCGCGTTCAACTCCTTTTTCTATCGGTTGTGTAATTTACCATTGTCAAGGGAAGCATTTACTAAGAAGCGTGATATTATAATGCAGATTGCTATGAATAACATATTACAAATTTATAAACAAGTACAAAATGTCCTATACTGTCATAAATTCAAAACTTAGCGATGAGACAAATTTTTTCAAGTGCATTACTTTTTTCGGAAGTATTTCTCTCCAATTGGCAAAATTTTTTAAAAATATTAAAAATGTCAATATTTCATTCAAAACAGTAAATACTCTCAAGAGACATTTAGTAAGGACAAAGGACACAACCGATAAATTGTCCAGATCTGGGGTTTATGCACTAAATTGTAGCGAATGTTCCACGACCTATGTGGGACAAACAGGTCGAAAAATTTCCACAAGGGTGAGAGAACATTTAAGCCTTGTCAACAAATTCAGAAATACGGATGTAACTGAGACTGTTTCGGCCTTTGCCAATCATTTGTTGGAGTCAGGTCATGAATTTTCCATTTCTGACGTTGATGTTTTACATGAATGTCCGAAGGGGAAAAAGCTTGACCTTCTAGAAAAAATGGAAATAACCAAAGCTATAAAAAGTCCCATTCTCACTTGCGTTAACGATGTTTTTAATTTTGAACCAACCCTAATATTTAACAATTTAATGTAATAATAATTGTAGGCAACCTTCATTTCATTCACTAATTCATAGAGTGAGAGTTTTTGGTTCTTTTCTTCGACTAGTCCAGTGGCCTGTGGGTGGTTGCTTCGGTGTCTCACTCGGGTGGTCTGGGTTCGATCCCATCTAGAGACATGAATCTTTTTTAATACTTTTTTAATATTTTATTTTGTTTATTCACGTGAGACTTAACCTCATTTTAATGTCCATCAAATATGTATAAGTAGTTGTTAGTTTTGTTGTGCTTTAGTGTGTTTTATTCTATTTGTAAGTTATTGTTTTAGGATTTGTGAGTGTGATTATTTACTAAGGTTCTCTCTGTTGTTTGTAGGTCTGATGATGCTCGAAAGGGCGAAACACGTGTCATGTTTGTTGTGAATTGTAAAATTATAATTTAATGAGACCGAGACTTGGAGTCTTTTTCTATGTTTGTTATTAAAACTAGGTCTCTTTGAGCAATATGGACAATTTCTTCGATTTTTTTGTATGTAGAGAAATTTTGTACGAGCTGTGGCAAAGTTTTAAATATTTTTATTTTTGTTATAATTTATTTTTTAACTTTTTGGTTTTCTATACTATTAGGTAAGTATATATTTTATTGATTTTTGATAATATTTTAGTATTTTTCATTTGTTCTTTTTTTCTTCTTTATCTTTTTTAATTGTTTGATAGTTTTAATTTTATATTAAAATAAAAAGGCGGACACTTATTTTTAAAGTTAGGCATCATTATGGATAAATGTTGGTCCTGAATTTTACTAGGCGTAGGTTATTCCTACGTATTGGAACGGTACCAGAATTTTACAAATTTGTTCCTATATCATATTTGATTTTTGTAAAAAAATTTGAACTAAATAATTAAGCTATTTCATTTAGTTCCGCGTTATTGGCTTCGCACCAAAATTTTACCAACGCATCATTTTCATGGTGTGATTTTTATGCAAAATTAAACATCAATTGAATAAGTAACTTTTTAAGCATTCCGCGAACAGGCGTTTCTCGGGATCTAGGGACCCTGGAAGGTGCAGATCTCTGTTTTTTCAAAATTTCAATTCCAGGGTCATACCAAAGTATCATGTCCTATGAAACTAACTGCAATATTTTAAGCCGGAAAATAAAGCCGATTTTGGCTGTGTAATTTAAAATATCGAATATATGTTCCTAATTAAATAGATGAGAGGCATACATTAAAATTGCGAAACTCTTGCATTTTTGGGTAAATATTTCGAACAAATAATATTTCAATATTAATATTAATTATAAATTAAGTGAACTAAATAAATTCGGTATGGACAGAACGCAAAAAAGATTAATAAATATGCTAATTTCAGTTGATTAATTATTTTGTAATTACAAATAAAGTATTTTTGTTTTTTACACATAATAACAACATTCTGTTATTTTTAATCCGTTTATTTACTATAAAACTGCATGTCTAACGAATTAATTTTACATTGTGGTTTAAATGTTTACTTATAATACAAAATATTATTATTAAATCAGCTCTGGGGAAAATAACGTAAATAAATATAATCTATATGTAGAACTCTTTATGAACTTAGGTACAGTTGGCGGCAGATAAATCAGTATAGTGTCAATTCAGTGTAACCTCATTATTTCCCTCGTAAAAGGGAAGTAGTGTAATCGTGAAAAAAATCACCCCCGAGATTTTTTCAGATCTTCACGTTTCAGGGTTCCTAGATACCGAAAAACATGATTTCTCGATTCCATCGGCCTGTCTGTCTGTCTGTTTGCGAAATAGCTAAAAAACCACTTATCCGATTGATTTATTTATTGAATATTTAAAAATTCAGCCTGAAAAAGTACTTAATAAATGATTTCAAATTGTGTGCCATAACTAATTGTGTTACTAGTTCAAGATGGCAGAACAAAATGGCGGCCAAATAAAATGTTTGTAATCGTGAAAAAATCACCCTCTTATGAAGGAATGAAGGGTCAGATTAGGATGACCTGTTAATATTTTGACAGAAATCAATTATGGGGAAACAACCTATTGAAAACATTAAAAAAATTATTACTCAAAATACTAATTATCCAATTTACCTCAAATTATACACAAAAATCAAGTGTACTTATGAAAATACGTATAGACTATTTTATATTTTCAGAAAGCTCATGACGAGATAAATCTTATAAAAAAATAATATACAGGGTGTTCCATTTCCAGAAATTTTGAGTAGGTCACTGGATTCTCCGTAAAAAACTGCCTAAGAAATATTTTTTTTTGGATGAGTTAAGCGATAACGGAGGGGGGGAGTCCAAAATGCAACATTATCAATTTCGCCTAGTATCTCAGAAACCAAGAGAGCTAAGACATATCTATTTGTGCCATCTCCACTCATAAACTAGAAACCCCGTAAGATACACAAAAATTGGACACCCATTACTTTAGCAATGTAATTTTAATATAGTCAAAAGAAGTGTTATCGTGCGAGTCATACGATTTATCAACGACAAACTTTTTAAGTTTGTTTTTCTTTTATTATGTGTAATCATATCCTCCGGATAAAATCCGGAAGATGAGTTAGATAGACCTATAATATTTTCATATGAAAAAAGAGGATAAACATATAAATACCAGCAGTTGCAAAAACCTTTGAACGATGTCACTTCAAAGTCAGATTGACAAGTCAGTGACAAAAGGAGTAATAAAAAACAATTTTCGGGTTTTTTGCATCCACAAGCGAAAAAAATGGTATTAATTCTAATAAAATATTACAAAAATGAAAATTCACCGGCCAATACCCAGGAGGCAGTAGCAAAAGCTCTGGGAATCGGTATAAGGACTGTGCAGAAAATTGTGCATGAAAGAAAGCATAATTTACTACAGAAGATAATTAAGAAATGTACACGAAAAAAGCCAAAGACAGAAGACTTAAGTGACAATGTAAAAACGGATGTTCGTAATGCAATTTACGATTTATACACATCAAAAACTAATATTACCCTTTAAGTTTTAAAAGAAGCTTTAAAAAATCGAGGCATATTGCAAATTGAACTAAAATCGTTATCAAAATTAATAAAAATGTTGGGTTTTCGATATACAAAGGACTGTAATCGAAGATTTTTATGCACGTTGCCACATATAGCAAGTCAGCATATCCAGTTTTTAAAGAAATACATGTAGTAATTTAGGTTCAACCCTTAAGGTTACGTCAATGATACGACTTGTTCGTTCTATCAATTGGTTTTATTCTAATTAATATTATACATTACAAAATCATGCAATAGACAAGTTCATTGCTTTGCCAGCAATTGCTGACACAGCTGACCTACATTATGTTGTTAGTTCAATACACTTTATTGTTCAATAGTTATAATATACAGGGTGATGCAACTCCATACTACATCTTCCCTGAGACATTGAAAAAATTTACATTTTATTTTAATGGAAATTCTTTCACATGTCTATTGGATAATTAATAAAATAATGGTTAATATTATAATTTAGAGATGGTGCAAGAAAGAACAGAAGAAAGGAAAACAAGGAAGTAAAAGAGTAGAGAAATAGACGTATAGAAAAGCGGCGCCATAATACCTCAATTATAGTATAGTATAATTAGTATCCCTAGTACTGCTTACTATCTAGTTTCTTACTGAAAATACAATTTAGTTCTATTTTTATGAATTACAGTTTCCTTATTATCTTTTAATATAGTAACATTTGGGGTGTCCATTGTGTCATTTTTAACAACTAAATATGGACCTAGGAAACAAGGACTCGTTAATTTATTACCTACCTCATTTTTTACCAAAATCAAATCACCCTTTTTGTATTCAATCGGATTGGCTCTGTTATCAAAAGTTTGTTTTCTTTTAATTTTTGATTTCAATAAATTGGTTTTAGCATCTTCGTGTGCTCGTTGTAATCGATACTTTAGTTCAAGAGGGTAACTTTCAAAATTATAAAGAGGTTCCACAGGATTACTTAAATTACTTGGTATGTTACACTCTCTACCAAAAACTAGTCCAAAAGGGGTATATTTAGTTTCAGTGTGAACCGTTGTATTATACGAAAAACACATCATCGAATCCACATACTCCAAGTGTCGCTTAGATTTTCGGTTTGCATTCTTAGATATGCCCCAAAAACCTTGTGGGAATTTTCTAAGGAGCCGACGCTCTGGTGTCTATAGCTAGAGGCGTAAATCTGATTTATCTTTAAGAGAACACATACTTCCTTCATTGTGGAAGAGATAAATTCCGATCCTCTATCCGAAGCAATCTCCTGTGATATCCCATATCTCAAAATAAAGTTTTCCACAAAAGATCTTGCGACCGATACAGCATCTTTATTTTTTTAAGGGTATGCCTCAACAAATTTTGAAATTTCGCACTGAATCGTTAAAATATATGTAAAACCCTTTATATCAGTGGGCAAAAGTCCTACAATATCTAAATATACCTTTTGAAAAGAGAAGTCAGCAGTAGAAGTAATTACCATAGGTTCTCGGGTATAGTGACTAGAATGCTTCTGTTTTTGACATTTATCACATTTTTTAACAAAGTCTCTAACGTCCTTATCTCAACCTGACCAAAAATAATGCTTTTTTATATTATTTAACATTCTATTTATACCTGCGTGACCACTAGTGGGGAGTAAGTGAAAATCATTTAATATAATTTTTCTTTCATCCACATCCATTATTCTTTTTACTCCTTTTATAATATGTATATGGGGGCCCCTCCAATTTAACATATTTTTTATGCCATTAACTACGCATTTAATAAATTCCTTACTAGTTTCATCTTTTAAAATATATAACTCCTCTACTTTTGTTTTATTACTTATTTCAGTCAGATCCCTCAACATTTCGTCTCGCGCCAACATTGATCCGGTATTCTGACAATAAAATAAAGTAGAGTGTAATGGTACATAATAAAAGTTCCCCACGTGTTCTGTCACGTCTTTTTGCATAGATATTATGTTTGAGTGTGTCGTTATAACTAGCTCAGTACAATGTTTTGGTTTTTTAAGAATTGTTACAATGTTCGGTTGATCAATCCCAACATGTGTATTATTCTTAGTTACCTCTAATTTTTGTTCTTTTACATTCCTGCACTGATTCCTAGTCATAACGGCCACTAAGTTATTGTTTATATTTTTTAACTCGTCTGAAGTTAATTTTATTCTCGATAAAGCATCGGCAGTGACATTTTCACTACCTTTTATATATTCTACATAAAAATCATATTCTTCGAGCCCCAAACGAAATTTTGTTAATCTGCTTGAAGGGTCAGCTAAACTAAATAAGTATAAAAGTGGTTTATGGTCTGTTCGTATTTTAAATCGACGTCCATATAAATACGGCCTAAAATGCCTCACTGCCCAAAAGATTGCTAGTAATTCTTTATGCATAATGGGATAATTAATTTCCGCTTTATTCAAAGTTCTGCTCGTATATGCTACAGGTTTATTATTTTTATTTGATAACACGGCCCCGATAGCAAAATTGGACGAGTCCGTTTGAAGAATAAACTCATTTTGCTCTGAAAAATCAGGATAATCTAAAATTGGATAATTTATAAGAGCATTTTTTAAGGTTTCAAAGCTTTTGTTACATTCAATCGTCCACTCAAATCTTGCATACTTTCTACATAGTTTGTTTAACGGTACAGATATTTCCGCAAAATTTGGAATGAATTTTCGGTAGTAGTTTGCAAAAGCTACAAACCGTTTTGCCTCGTCAGCGTTTTTAGAAACAGGGTATTCTTTCAAGGCTTTTACTTTGTCCGGATCAGGTGATATACCTTTATCGCTGACAATGTGCCCTAGATAAAGTATCTCCTTCCTTAAAAAGTCGCATTTTAAGGGGTTTAATTTTTTTACTTGTCTTAACCTTAAAAAAACATCCATAAGATTTTTATTATGATCCTCTAAATTTCTCCCAAAAACAATTAAATCGTCTAGGTAAACAAAACATTTTTCGTAGTTGAGACCTGCCATTGCGACTGTCATTAGCCTAGAAAAAGCACTAGGACTAATTTTCAACCCCATTGGCAGTCTTTTCATTTGCCATTGACCTCGGTCAGTCATAAAAGCTGTTACCTTCCTACTTTGTTCGTCTAACTCTACTTGATTAGTAACCTTGACTTCTAAATCTAAATGAGAGAAATAAAGAGCACCTGCAAGAGAATCTAAAATATCATCTACACGTGCTATCTGGAACTTAATATCAACTAAATTACGGTTTAAAAATCTGTAATCTAACACGAGTCTTGTACGTTTCTGTCCCGATGAATCACTCTTCTTTGGTACTAGCAACACTGGAGAGGACCATTCGCTCTGAGCTCTTTCAATAATGCCATCTTCACACATTTGCGAAATTTGCCTATTTATTTCCTCTTTTTGGGTTTGTGCCAGCCTATAAGGTTTCACGTATACCGGTTGTGTACCTGGTTTGACTTGAATTGATTGTTTATAAATATTTGTAACAGATAGTTTATCCCCCGGCATATGAAATATATCCGCAAATTTAGCAGTAAGCCCTTCTATGGAGCTTCTTTCTTCGTGATTTAAATAATTTAATTTTAGCATACTGAACAACTTTTTTACTCTTTCGACCGAATTACTATTAGTACCAAATTGGCAACACTCATAGTCATTCAAGCTTTCGGCTTTAGGCAAACAATTTTTTAAACAAACTTCACTTTCACGCGTGTTCAAAATTCTAACCGGTACTTCGCCCTTTTCTGGTCATGCTATTACACCTGCCACAAATACACCCTGGCATATTTCATTCGGTAAAACCACACACTCATCTTTTAGTCCCGTTTTAATGTCTTGAATAATTTCACACCTGGGAGGAATCACCAAAATGTGATTATCTGTAGCATTCAAATTTAAGATTACTTCTTTTTTATTGTTTAAAAGAGTTAAAGTATTTTTTTCGTAATTTAATTTAGCTTTGTATGACCTTAAAAAATCTTCTCCAATTATTCCACTGGTATGACATGGTAATGTCTCGAATATATAACATTTTACTCTAAACTGTACACTTCCTACATACAGGTTTAAAAAACTATAACCTATGGAAATTAATTTACCTCCTATGCCATTTATTTCTAATTTTTCTTTGAACAAGGGTATGGTTGAGTCTAAATCTGACAGTTTAATTGCGCTTAAAGTAGCTCCGGAATCTACGGTGAAGTTCACTTTTTTACTATTTACATAAAAAGATACCGCATTAGAGCATGTGTCCGAATATGTAAATATTTGTTTGCTACATTTTTCATTTTTAGGGACGAAAAAAGGTTTCCCCGCTTGACGGCGAGTTATCTCCGTCACCTACATTTAAAACTTGCTCAGCAAAATTAATGTTGTTATTCCGTCGAATTCCTCTAGACCCGTGTCGCGTAAACGACCGGCCTTGTTGACCACGAAAATTATTGTTGTTACCTCGGTTAAAATTGTTATTATATCTTGGAAAACGCTGATTATTACGATTACTAAAATTCATTCTATTATTAAAGCTGTTATTATTATGCTGTCTTGAAAATGTTTGTGCCCTATTATTAAAACTCCTATGAAAATTTCTGCTATAATTTGCTCTCCCCCTATGATTTAAATTAAAAATTTGGGGATTATCTGATGGTTGAAAAGAATTTGATTCATCTTGTGCCTCTCTTATGGCATCTTTTAAAAACTCGAAATTTCTTGACGATATAATTGTACTGAGTCTTTGATTTTTAAGGCCATTTGCAAACATTTTTATTGCTTTTTTCGGTTAATAGGCCTTAAAATGTCATAGACTTCAGGGTCGTCGTTTGCTTGTGAAATTGTTAATTCGACAAAAATGTCCTCAAGCTCTTTGCCAAATTCTTCGATAGATTTATTATTTTGTCTGATAGAAAATAATTTTGTTTGAAGGGCAGTACTTGATTTTTGGGTCAAAAGATAAGTTTTTATGTCGGTTATAAGGGTTGCAAGAGACGCATAAGTAGATTTTAGCCTTAATTTCGCGTTACCTGAGAGCCTAGTTTTCAAAATAAATTTTATTAAATGTGGTTTATCGTCATCTTTAAGAATAGAATTATAAAATTCCGCTGATTCAATCAAACTTTTTATAGTTTCTTCCGATCCGTTTAATACAGGTAAAAGGCTAGATGCTACTTTTAAATCAAAAGACGACATATTTTCACTGGAATTAACACTTTTTTGTTGACTAAACGCTAAGATTTCCTTATATACTATCTTTATTTTTGAAACAATATTCTTAAGAACTAAAATATCGCTGTCATTTAATTCTGAATCGTTAATTTTCTTATTTATAACATAAATTTCCCCTTCTAGCTTGCTATAAATAATTTTAGCTTCATCGATTCTTTTTTCTGTTATAGGCAATTTTCGCTTTTCGTAACTTGATTTTACTAAATTATTCTTAATTACAGTTAAGGAGCTGAGAATTTCTTTAAGCTTATCTCCCATAAGAAACTATATTAGAACTTATTATTATCATTTTTTATTAATAAAATGCTTATAACGAGTCCTTACTTCCTGATAACGATTACTAAGTTTAACTATTTATCTAATAAAAAAATCCTACAAAATAACAGAATAATATCACCACTTACATGTAGAACTTAGCGTTAATTTAGTTTATATTATGTATGCATAATTATTGTTTCTTCGTATCTTTAGCCATATTATTCCATATGCCATTACTGCTTTTTCCATTATTTTCCATATCCATACATTAACTTGTGTATACCTAAAAGAGAACCCTAAAATTTAATCATTTTCCTCTTGGTTCAAGCCTTCAGTGGATCTGCGCAAAACTTCTTTGTTTACTTCTCGCCTAATTGTCTTTTTCAACCCTTTTTTGCATCGTTTTATTGCTAGATATGTTACACTTGCCAGTAACGCTGAGATCAATATAATTAAAAGGTACTCGGAAAGAGAAAATCCCTTATTTTCATTGGTTATTTCTCCCCTTGAATCTCCATTCGACGCCTGGTTTATAACAATTTCTTCTTTAGAATTTGCCTTTCCCATCGCTTGTCGGTTGTTATAGTGGTAAAATAGTAACCCAGAGGGCTGGCAGGATCGCCATGTAGTAATTTAGGTTCAACCCTTAAGGTTACGTCAATGATACGACTTGTTCGTTCTATCAATTGGTTTTATTCTAATTAATATTATACATTACAAAATCATGCAATAGACAAGTTCATTGCTTTCCCAGCAATTGCTGACACAGCTGACCTACATTATGTTGTTAGTTCAATACACTTTATTGTTCAATAGTTATAATATACAGGGTGATGCAACTCCATACTACATACACGGAAAATGTTAAATCAAAATTTAGAAAAGTGGTATTTTTAAAAAGAGTGTCAAGAGAAAAAAAGGATGTGGGACGGGAAAACGGTTCATCATTTTGCATGCAGGTTCTTCAACAGGATTTCTCCCAGGTGCAAGTTTACTGTTTTCTTCAACATCCAAAAGTATGGACTACCATGATAATATGAACTGTGAACTGTTTGAAAAGTCGTTAACAGAAGAACTGGTTCCAAATTTAGATGCCCCATCTTTAATCATTCTGGACAATGCATCTTATCATTCAAGAAATTTGGAACATACGGAGATATTAATATGGGATTGGTGGAAGGAATCGAGAACGAGTTCTAGATGTCGAAATAGCACCAATGATGATTGAGCCATTTGAGGACGACTCAGAAGATGAGGATTTTTTAAGTAATGATGATATTTTTAGTCTATAATATAAAAAAGTTTCTGAAGGATTATATTAGCCTTTGACGTGTATAAATCATAAATTGCATTATGAATATTCATTTTTGCATTGTAAATTAAGTCTTTTGCCTTTGGATTTTTTCGTGTACATTTCTTTATCTTCTTCGGAAGTAAATTATGTTTTTTTTCGTGCTCAAGTTTCTGTACATTCCTTATACCGATTCTCAGAGTTTTGCCGCTGGCTCCTGGATATTAGCCAGTGAATTTTAATTCAAAAATCTTTTTATTAGATTTGACAACATTTTTTTGCTTCTTTTTTTAGTACATTTATAATTTTGTATATATATATATATATATATATATATATATATATATAAATATATATATATATATATATATTTTCTTTGCACAGGGGTGGCCTTCCTTTAATTTAAATGACACTGTGTAAGTGGTTAGATTTTTAGGTCAAGCGGGGCTCATAATTTTTGGTGATTGATAAAAAAATCTCACTTTCATTAAGTGGCTGTATAAACAGAACATCAGAACAGATCCTGATTGTTCCACTGATTTGAACCGCCTTCCGACTTTATTTAGGCGCTTGCCATTTTATGTATTTTTGTTTTCGGCATTTAATATATAAAATAATATTAAGTGGTCTTAATAATATTGCGTAATATAATAAAAAAAACTATTTTCTTTCTCCCTGTATATTTGTAAATTTGTTGGTGACCTTTGGACCCGCACGATAAGACCGCTTTCGACTATAGCTGCTTTTATTCAACTTCTCGGGCAACCCTGGTAACTGTAACATAGTTACCTTTTGAATAGAAGACATTTAGAACTGGAAAAATATGTCTGAGACGTTTTTCTAATTAAACTCTTAAATACCGTTCTCACCTGGAAAAGAAGAGAATTCATACTATTAGTTTTTCTCTTTTCGTAAGACCGGATTTCGCGGATAAAGCAGTTATCAGCACAAGCGGCAATCTTCTTTATTGTAGTCTCCAGGCTGACATCCTTGGGCGTTTCGAGATTTATGGTTCTCGCTCGCAGCTTTGTTCCTTTACTGCCGGCCCTTTTGGCCCTTTAGAGCTTGCCTTGGTTGTGTCTTAAACGCTTTTGGCCTTTTTGGGAATATTATTTGAGACGGAAACTATTTTTTCTGTTGCCGGTACTTAACATGTATTGTGTGTTGTGTGATGGATATTTAGATAATTATTTTAGCTCTATGATAAAAGGAGAGGAATGTACCGGGTGTACAACTAAGAAAGGAGGCCGGTTGTATCCCGGAAACCGTTTTTCCCATGATGTTGGAAAAAAATTTCTTAAAGTAAAAGTGGCCAAGAAAAAATGCTGGAAATAATTTTAAGTTTCTAAGTCGGCCGCTAGAGGGCGTAATACGCGTAGTCAATTAGAAGAGGCACATTTTCTCAGAAATTCACACAGTGAAGGTATATCAAAATTAATTTTATATTAATCTCTGCTAAATTACGAATAATTTTTATTAAGGGATTTTTCTCTAGCTGTTCAAATAAAGAGTAGAGGAAAGGGAAAATGTTTGTTTTTTAAAACGGACATAACTTAAGTAATAATTAACGGATCATGATGATTTTGGTCTTGTTAAAAAGGGCATTTATTAGGCTTTCACATGACGTACGAATTATATTATTTTAAGTTTTGTTCCGATCGCCAGATGGCGCTTTCTGGCAATTTCTTAAATTTAACGTGTATTCTTAAAAATTTCAAATGGATTGATAAATTTATTATAGGTCAGTGTTACAGACCACAAAAAAATCAACAGAGCGGCGCCAAAAGTAAGTTGATATCTTTTTTTTTAACGGAGATATGAAAAAAATTGTAATTCTTTAATTCAATTTCGGATCAGGTTGTTAAAAGACGCATTGTAAAAGATGTGGCATATTACTTTTTCATTTGGCCATTAGAGAACTAACGGAGAGACCAAAACGGCTATTTTCAAAAAACTAACAAATGAAAACATAACAATGAATTTTTCTGAGAAATAATATGTAGCGAATACATACAATAGCGAAAACTGATCAAATTACGCTAACTAGTGCCTGTCGTCATTTTAAATGCATAAACGGAGCCTGCGCGAATTCGGTTGATAAGGTTCTCCCTTGTTGTTGGTCTGATATTAAAGACCATGTCCTTTACTCGTCCCCACAAATAAAAATCCAGACAAGTTAAATTTAGGGAACGAAGGGACCAGGGGATTAATTTGTATTGTATATTGCATTTGTTTAACGCTGTTCGGTGACGGTTTCTGTTTATCTGGATATCTAGCAGCAAATATCTGGCATGTTCTTGTTAAACCTCTGTTAGATTCCCCATAGATAATAAACAAATTCAAATAATCCTCGTGTATGTAATTTAATCGCCCTATCATGATTATTAGTTTAATAATAATTATAATTACTATAATAAATAAATAATAATTTAGTAGGTAATTGTCAAACGACAAACGTTTTTATAGTAGCTAGTTGGTTTTGTTCTCGCCCGGCCTCCCTATCATGGTCAACTAACAAGAAAACTTAGAAGCCGTTTGGCATTATTAGAATAAAAAATGTTAAATCGTCAATAACTCAAAAACTACAAATTTTTGGAGTAGACAACTTTAAACAAAGTCACCCTTATTTTAAGTGTTAAATAAGATAAAATTATAAAAATTGGGGGTTTCCATTTGAAAAAAGTAACTTTTAACGATTTTTTAAGGTATATTTATAATGTCAGTTTTTGATCACCCTATATTTATTTATTATAAAAATATCAGCACAGGCCACTAAAGTGGATGCTTTTGGACAAGGAAGCCACCCGCAAATAAATAATAGAGACTTCGATAAACAGATGTTTAGTTATGTCTAGACCTGCAAACGTCATTTTTTACATAAAATTCAAAATATCTCAAAAACAGTTCAACTTAGGAGTAGGATATTATACATGAAATATACCTAGAATTTTTCGAGGAATCCAAAAATTCGATAATATACAGAGTATTCTATTTAAAAAAAGAAAGTTGACGTCTACTTCCGGTATAACCGGAAGTGCCGCCGTCTTGAAAATATTTTGGGCGAATTGCCCCCATTGACTTTAGTTAGCTGCCAAAATTTCAAATTTTTCCAAAGCCTACTTTCTGAGAAATGGATCGCCGCAGTTCGTCGTGGGACACCCTGTATAGTGTATTTTTAATATATGGGGAAGTAAAAATATCAGCCGATCTAGTGTTTAAGACGACTGAGTTGCTTCAAGGATTACGCGTTTCTGCGAAACTACATTGTTATTAAAAAATAACATTGCTCAAATTCTTGATTTTTTTTCATTTACACTTACCTGTACTCTTCTAATATATTTTGCACAGTTCCATGAGATATACCTAAATCTCTAGATGTAGCTCTAATACTGATACGTGGGTTAATTACACACAAATGTGTTGGCGTATATTGTAAATATAAATATAATGTTTGCTTCTGTAAAGGCACGGTTTCCTCCACGGTCGCCGGTCGCCGACGACCACGACTGATTCGCTTTAAAGTTTTATTCAATTTGATGTTTTCCTAGCTCGCCACTCAAGAGCACAAAAATGAATGTTTCGCGAAAAACTTTAATTTCAATGATGTGTAATTATCAATAAGAAGAAGAACTTGCACTTCTTTGTTTGACTGTCTGCAATAAAAAAAGGAAAAAAAGTTTCATCAATATTCAAAAGTAGAAAATAAGAAGGAATTCAAGCGATTTTGATAAAGAAACATTCGATTGACAACGAAGTTAAATTTAAAGAATTCTTTCGAATTTCACGCTATCATTTCAATTATATACTGGAGCTCATAGAAAATGATATTAAAAAGAAACCCTATAATCGCGTAAAAGAGACTATTTTGCCAACAGACAAATTGGCAATAACACTAAGGTAGGTGCAAGCAAATCCTTTAATTTTCTTTAAATATAAATGCATTCAAAATAAGAACATTAGTGATTAACCAAAAAAGTTTTGAAATAATTTGCTATGTAAGAACTATCCTGTTGATCGCAAGAAGAACCAGTCGGAACGACTTGTTGTTCCCAGTTGTACGGGGACAACAAGGTTGAGCTACTAGTAGTAGTCTCACATGAGTAGGTTCACAGCCCAGATGGTGGTAGTACTTAATATTAATTTAATATTAATTAATAATTGCAGTTCTGCTTCAGAAATCACCTGAAACAGCTTGTTTTTTGATTGAGCCCTTAACAGAGGTGGAAATTTTTTGACAGTTAAGGCAAGACTCTTGAAAAGCTCATCAATTTCATCCTCAGGGGGTGTAGATGGAACTGAGGAAAGCTGCCTCATTAAATGTTCTCTCTCCAAGCGGCTCTTATTTAGGGAACATAAAATTTCATCTGCCAAATGTTTCTTTCTTTTTGATCGTGGTACATTCTTATCATTAGTTGAACATTTTACGTAAGATGCGCCGATAGGCGCTATTTCGTCGACATTATTATTGATGGGTTTTAAGAATTCAGAAGTTGTTTCTTTTAAACTTTCATCTAGTTCTAGGATATTACGTGTATCTTCGTCAGAATTTAATTGTGTGTTAGAAATTTGCGAATCAGCACTGGATAATACCCTACAATAGTAAAAATATTTAAGAATTTCTCTCAATGTAACATCAGGCACAAAACTTAGTTACACCAATAAAAAAAATCCTCAGTTAGCCAAGAACCATAAAAATGATATCAATTTTATATATTGCATATCACAGGTCAATGTAAGTAATATTTTTAAAATATTGTACACGTGACATCTGAAATGTTTATTGGTTCTCTCTATGTACGGTGGTGAGCAAAAAAAACTGGGACATTTAAGGTCAGGCTAAAATAGAGTAGTCTGAACAAAGCTTTTTGTTAGGTAGGATTGTCAATTTCAGCTAATTTAACATATGTCGTTTATCTTCTAACATATCAAAGTGACCTATGTCAAATATTTTCAGAGAATTATGCCGCGATTAACCGGAAATCAAAGGGTTATTTCAAATTGGTCTACCTAAATTTTTTATTTAAATATGTATAGAGCAAAAATGTTGTAATAAAAAACTAATTTAGTTTAATATTCAGCTTTTAAAACATCATTTTTTTATATTACCCTGTATAGTTTATATTAATGTCATTCTGTCACGAGAACGTCAACATTTTTAACCTCGTTCACCATCGTATTTTCTGTCATGTTAAATTTATTGAATGACCTTGAATCTCCCAGTTTTTTTTTCTCACGACCGTACAACATGGATACCTTCTTTCGTATTCTATGAGGTCGAGAAACTGTAACTGATCTAAAATTGGGTTTCTTTTTCGATTTCCCATTGCAGCAGATCCCGTCGGCTGTTTGGTCTTCTTCTTCTGTTTGTAATAATTATCTCGGATGTTTTTCCATCTTTTTTTGCATGCCGCAACTAAAACAAAGATTAGGTAAATGGTTTTTTTGGAAGTAATTCATAATAGTAAAATAAAAACCACTACAGTGTAAGCCTAATAATAGATAAATAAAAGTCTAATAGGTGCAATGCTATATATATATAGTTAGTACTGTAGTACCCAAGATGGTATTTGTATTAATGAATTATATATCATAATTTACATCTATTTTAGGTTGAATTATTGTTTCAGGTTCCTTGCAACAGGAGAGTCTTACAGATCATTAGCTTTTTCATTTCGAATTTCTCACAGTTGCATAAGCATATTCGTACCAACTGTTCTAAAAACGATATGTGAAAAATTAATGCCGATTCAACTTCCATCTCCTTCACAAATTGATTTTAAAGCAAAAGCAGAAGAATTCGGGTCTCGCTGGAACTTTCCGAATGTTATGGCTGCTATTGATGGAAAACACGTGCGAATAATGTACCCAAATAAAAGCAGCTCTCTTTTTTTTAATTATAAGAGTTATTTTTCGATAGTTCTTTTAGCTCTTGTTGATGCTAACTACAAGTTTTTGACTGTCGACATCGGATCTTATGGGAAAGAAGGCGATGCACGAATTTTTTCAAAATCAAAAGTTGGGCAGGACATTTACGGCGAAAATTTTAATTTTCCTCCACCCTCATTACTTCCTCGCACCAAAAACACTATTTTACCTTATGTTATCATTGGAGATGACGCGTTTAAGCTTGATAAACATGTCATGAAACCTTACCCAAAAAAACAAGTACTGGAGGACCCAAAAAAGGCAGTTTTCAATTACAAACTCTCTCGGACAAGAAAAGTAACCGAAAATGCCTTTGGCATACTCTGGCATACGTTTAGAATTTTTTTCACTTCCATAAATGTTAAACCGTCAACTGTTAATTTAATCATTCTTGCTAGCTGTTGTTAACACAATTTAATTTAAGAATTTAACAAAATTCTGAGTTTAAAGTCAGTAAAATTTAGTCCGTACGATTGTATAACAGAGTGGAACAAAAAAAACAAGTTCAATATTCGTGTTTGAATAATGGCAAATGCGCTATGAATTGTTCCACCATACTACAGATAGTTAAAAAATGATAAAAGGGGGGAGGGTACAAAATAAAAGTTTCCTATTTTGATTTTTGAGTATTAAATAAGTTCCTGACAAATTAAAAATGTTTAATTAGTTCATTTTATATAATTTTATTTATTTCTATTGCTGAAAAAAAAAAGGCAAAATGAATACAAGAAAACATATACATTAAAAGGTTCACAAAATAAAAAAGGTAATACAGAATGATAAATAAGTCTTAAGAAACGGTTCATAATGTTTCAACGATTTAAGGATATCTCGCGAAACGTACTGACAGATCTCCCCCTTTGTTTCAGGGTGATTCAAGTTTGAGTGTCCTATTAGAAATATCTGGAGAACCAACGAATAGGATGTTTTGAGAATTTGGCTTTGGCCATAGATGAACATAATATACTCTTGTTATAAAATATTTCAAATTGCGCGGGGTTGCCGCTTCTACCTCAAACCGGAGGCATCATCCGTTTTTAAATGAAATGCCCTATATTTTATTAAATTTTTATATTTTTCTAAAAAATCCAAGCACTTATTGAGTTACCTTTCTTATGCCTAAATTTAACTGTTTTCGAGAAAATGGCGCTTGAACAATGACAATTTTGACCCTTTGAAGCTCGGTATATCTCAAACGAGTTTACTTGCAACGAAATGGATTTCACTTATCTGTCTTAATATTTAATTATCTATTTCCTGACACCAATTTCAGGTTTAAAGTCAGAATTTAGTTAAATTCTGTCTTTAAACTCAGAATTTAGTTAATTTCTGACTTTAAACTCCGAATTTAGTTAAATTTCGACTTTAAACTCAAAATTTTGTCAAATTCTTACTTTAAACTCTGAATTTTGTTAATTTCTGATTTTAAACTCAGAATCTAGTTAAATTCCGACTTTAAACTCAGAATTAAGTTAATTTCTGATTTTAAACTAAGAATTTAGTTGAATTTCGACTTTAAACTCAGAATTTTGTTAGATTCTGACTTTAAACTCAGATTTTTGTTAAATTCTGACTTTAAACTCAGAATTTTGTTAAATTCCGACTTCAAAGTCAGTATGTATATATATTGTATATGTGGTTTTTTAATAAAAATTTCTCAAGTTCATTTTGGCCTTTTTCAGCAATAAAAATAAATAAAAATATATAAAATGAACTAATTAAACATATGTTTAATTTATCAGAGACCTATTTAACAATCAAAAATCAAAATAGGAAACTTTTATTCTATACCCTTCCCCCTTTATAATTTTTTAGCTACCTGTATTTACCATTATTCTTACAGGAATATTAAACTTGTTTTATTGGTTCCAGTTTGTTATGCAATCGTACAGACTAACTTCTGACTTTAAACTCAGAATTTTGTTAAATTCCGACTTTAAACTCAGAATTTTATTAAATTCCGACTTTAACCTCAGAATTTTGTTAAATTCCGACTTTGAACTCAGAATTTTGTTAAATTCTGACTTTAAACTCAGAATTTTGTTAAATTCTTACTTTAAACTCAGAATTTTGTTAAATTCCGACTTTAAACTCAGAATTTAGTTAATTTCTAACTTTAAACTCAAAATTTAGTTACATTTCGACTTTAAACTCAGAATTTGGTTAAATTCTGACTTTAAACTCAGAATTTTGTTAAATTCTGACTTTAAACTCAGAATCTAGTTAAATTCCGACTTTAAAGTCAGAATTTAAAAATAAGAGAAATTGTGGCCCTTATAAGCTTCCGTACCAATTTACCACAAATTTTGCAAAAAAAATAAAGTGTTGCATAAGAATGAATTTTGGTATGAATATAAGATAGCAAAACAAAATGGCGGCCTAATAAAATATTTAAAAAACCGGTCTGAAAAATACTACTTATAAGATTAATTTCAAATTTTGTGCAAGCATTAAGTGTGATATATGTAAAGTTGTGTTACGAATTCAAGATAGCGGAACAAAATGGCGGCCAAATAACATATTAAAAAAATTAACGTAAAAAAATCTTCTTTTCAATTGACTGTAAATTTTGGAGGAAAATTAAATATTATATCAGGATAAACTGGTGCTACTTCAACATGACGTAACAAAATCGCGGTGTGTGTCAATGTAGAAAACTACTTATTGAATTCATTTTAAATTATGTCCAAAATCAAGTATGGTATAGGTAGAAACTGGTAAAATGTTGGTAGGGATCCAATATATTGGGAATGGCGTCCAATAAAAAAATTTGATGACAGTATATACGTGCACTAACTATTTACTGACTAAATTGGTTGTCACTTATCTAGTCCTAATAAAAAGAAATATTTATACGAGGGAAGTTCCGGGTAAAGGAAATTTACCGATTTTTTTATTGTATCTGGACATTGCCAATTTGTGACTTGATTAAGTAATTGTTTCTGCCGGATTTTCCTCTAAGTAGTTTTGTGATTGGGATTTTAGGTTAGCTTTTGGTTCTAGTACACCACCCCAATATCATTTTAGCATTAAATAGATAACATCCCTAGCTTACAGGTCTAGCCCCGAAGATGACGTAAGCATCGGGACGCGTAGGTAGTAATTTTTAAATAAATATATATAAGCTGTAAGGATTAATTCGTTTCATGTCCTTTAGTTATGTATAAGACATGTGCACAATTTCTTATAAGTAGCCGAAATTAAAATACTTTTATCTAACTCCACTGCAATCACACAATGACAGAAATTAATTAATATTGCCCACCTTTTAACGCAAACAATTGTAGGACAGTAAAAGACATTAAATTAAAGCCTACAGCTTGCCTCTACCGAGAAAATATAACAAGCGAGACGAACGCCCTTTTTGGAAACAAAAAAAAACGTGTTGTTTAAGATTCTATTTAATCCGCACACATCAAAAGAAAGGAGATGTGGAGAATATAAAACATGGAGCGTTTTTATTCTTTTGCCCTTTGAGTCAATATTTGACCGGCGTGGCTCTCTCTTGGCGAGAATAAAATATCCCACCGTGTCGGAAAGGCAAGAAGCAATCCGATTCTATTTTATGAGGACTTCTTTCAAGATTATATTAAGAGGTCGAATGAAAGTAAATCTCCACTATTTGGTATTGGTTTCGATTTTGACAGATTCATTTCCTAATAAAATTGACGGTGTTTTCCTCAATTCCTTACTGCTTTGTTATTTTCGTAACGACTTTTTTTTTACACGTAATCATGTTTGCGCTTTAGTGAATCATACATATAATAACTTATTTATTTTAATGAACTATAGATTTACATATATACAATATGACCAGTAAAATTATATCATTTAGGAATTTTTTAATAACTGATCAATGGCGGTTCTTCTATAGGGTTATTTGGTCAATAACCTCCCAAAAATATTTCAGATAATAAATTATTCGTTTGACCGTCCCTCCTAATAGTTGTAATAAAACGCGAACCTTGAGAAAAGTTGAATACGCTACACTATTAGCCGCGCGAGGTGGTTCGAATGGTCTCGTTGCATTCCTTAGGCATAATAAAATACGCGAAACTAAGCTAGGCTGGGCAGTCCGAATTGCCCTGATTATCTTAAAGCTTGACGAAAGTACCCGAAGATTTCACACCTACCGAGCGGCAGTCGAACGTGATAGGGGAGACCGGGGCAGGTTGCAACACGGATAAGTTGCAACACTCTTGATATCTAAGGCACAATTATATTTAAAAATCTCTTGAACGCACTCTTCCATTCAATATCGACTGGCAAACGTGTTGGCGAACGCACTTTATTCTTGTCGAATGACAGACGGTTTTTTCGCAGGTTACTTGATTTGTGATTGTTGAGTGTAATATTTTTGAACAGTTTTTTAATAAATTAAACCTCTCTGCTTTGTTTTTCACACGTGTCATTAGTGGTAGGTTATAGCACATATATTACGTGTTTATTGCCTAGATATTAATTAAGATGTCTACAAAACAACAAAAAAATTTAGAGGTTAGATTAGGAAGGTGAAATTGAGGCAAATTGCAACACTCTGCTCGTGGCACTTTGCAACGGTGTTGTAACTTACCCCGGTGTTGCAACGTGCCCCGTTTTCATTTTATTCCATCATTTTAGTTTATTGCTCCATATAAATTTTCTTTTTCTAGGGATGGATCATGATAAATTATAAGAAAAAAACCGAGAGGGGTACGACTCCGGATAATGTTATTAAACGCGCTGCCCAATTAGTATTAGAAAATATTGGGAATAAAGAGTTTTCTATTAGAAAAATCGCTAAAGATTTTAATATTCGTTATTCAACGCTTTCACGATATGTAGCGAAAACAAAAAAATTTCGCGAAACGAAGCATACAATAGAAATGCCAGATAGCGGTTATGCCAAGCCACGACTAATATATAATAGAGAACAAGAACAAATTTTTGTGAAGTATATCAAAAAATGCAGTGATATTATGTTTGGACTTGATCCGATTGGGGTCCGCAAGTTAGCATATCAATGTTCAAAGTTACATAATATTCAAGTTCCTTCTTCTTGGGATGACCACGAAAAAGCTGGAGTGGAGTGGCTAAATCTGTTTATTAAGAGAAACACCGACATTTCTATCCGCCAGCCCGAAGCCACAAGCCTTGCCAGAGCTTCCAGTTTTAATCGCACAAACGTAGACATGTTTTTTGCCAAGCTCATGGATGTTCTATCGCGTAGCCAATTTCAAGCTTCTAGAATATGGAATATGGACGAGACGGGGGTGTCAACCGTTCTTCGCCCAAGAAAAGTATTAGCACAAAAAGGTAAATACACATTTAATATCCTATACTGATTTCTGTTTAATGCACTATGTTATTTCTTTACAGGTGCTGAGCAGGTAGGATCCATTACTTCGGCTGAGCGAGGAGAAATGATCACACTTGCGGTTGCCGTAAATGCCCAAGGAAATTTCATACCACCTATGTTCATATTCCCAAGGAAACGTTTCAGAGAATATTTTATCCGCGATGGTCCTTCCGGTTGCATAGGCGAGGCAAATGGATCCGGCTGGATGCAAGAAAATACGTTTTATATTTTTATGCAGCATTTCATCTCACATGTCAAACCATCGAAGGAAACTCCAGTGATTTTATTATTAGACAATCATTCATCCCACTTAAGTTGTAAAGTTCTCAATCTATGCAAAGAAAACGGTGTCATTATGGTCTCTTTTCCACCACACTGCTCACATCGGTTGCAACCGTTAGATGTAGCAGTGTTTGGACCCTTTAAAAAATGCTGCAGCTCAGGTATTAGTGCTTGGTTGGTAAACAACCCAGGAAAAACTCTTACTATTTTTGATTTGCCACAGATCATAAAGCTTGCATTTTTAAATGCGGTAACTCCTAAAAATATCACTTCAGGTTTTTCAGCTTCTGGAGTTTATCCTGTGAATCCTAATATATTCACTGAATCTGATTTTACACCAGCTTTTACAACGGATCGGCCACAACCGGAATCGCTAAGCAGCATTGATAAAATGGATCAAACGTCGAAAGTGGCCGGTTCACCGAATCCAGACACAGAAGCAGTTAGTACACATACTTTGGATTTTCCTGGCACCCCAGATAAGCAGCAACCAAGCACTTCAAAATTTAGCCCGGAGTGTGTTAGACACTTTCCTAAAGATTTTCCTGATGAGCAGCAACCAAGCACCTCAAAATTTAGCCCGGAGTGTGTTAGACCCTTTTCTAAAGATTTTCCTGATGAGCAGCAACCAAGCACCTCAAAATTTAGCCCGGAGTTGGTCAGACCCTTTCCTAAAGCCCCCCCACGCGTGGTTCATTCTAAAAGAGGTAAGAAAAGAAGAAAAACTGCCATATTAACCGACACACCTGAAAAAGAGGCTTTGGAAAATGAGGAAAAACTGAGAAATGAACGAAAGAAAAAAACGTCCACAAATATTGACAAACCAAGACAAATGAAAAAATTAACATCATGTAAGAAAGGGCCAGAAGTTCGAAAAATATGCCCCAATGACTCTTCAGATGATGAACCACTCATTCATATAGTTAAGAAAAAAACCATAGCGAGAAAGCATCCTAAGAAAGATGATGACTGGGAAATTTCTTCTGAGGATGACGACACGTTGTGTCTAGTTTGTAACGAAATTTACCAGGGCGAAAAAGAGAAGGAAGACTGGTTACAGTGCACAAAATGTAAAATGTGGGCCCACGACCACTGCGCAAAATCTGATCCATTTTATATATGTATAAATTGCTTTTCTGAATACTCAGATGAACCAGAGTAGTATGTTGCAACTTACCCATCTTATTGTTGCAAGTTGCCCCACAAATGAGGTAAGTTGCAACACATGACTTGGTCAAGAAATATATGCGTATAAGCGTTAATTATTTTTTTTAAGCCTCTCATTATATTTTGATGTATTAGCGAAATACAGATAGATATTTTTTTCACCTGACTCTGAATGTTATTTACCTGATAACCTAAGAAAAAAATACTATCCATTTTTTGATGCAACCTGCCCCGGTCTCCCCTAGCAAATGGAATATGAAATCGCGATTTGGGTTATCAGCCGGTCTCTTCTCATAATTCGATCGATCGGTCGCGGCATCACGTCGGCATGCGGAATTTTAATTGTTCAGAGGCCGCCCGGTCGATATTCTAACTCGATATTGTTTCGGACGTTTTTAATTGATGAAAATTAATTTATATACTGTTTTTTGCAATATATATATTTTTTATTTTTATGATCCATGTGTGAGTTGGGAATATACAGGAAATAAAATGTTGGTAGTGACTAGTGCAAAAAAATAAACAACTAGACAGTGCTTACGAACTTAATTTTGCAAAAATAAACAATTTCAAGGTAGTCTATGTTTGAGTTGTGAATGTAGATGAAATAAAATGTCGGTAGTGCAAAAAATTAAACAACTGAAGAGTGCTTATGAACTTAATTTTGAGAAAATAACCAAATTCAAGGCAAGTGGTCGCAATTTGCCAGAACTTAGGTTACGACAAACTAGTAAAGACAAAAATAAAGAGGGTCATCGAAACTTTCGCAAAAGTATGCACGATTTAGCTAACTGGATATGTGGTTGTGAAGTCTTGAACTCATTTTACTGTTATGTTTTTTTGTTGTTTTCTAAGGACTCGTCAAACAAACAAACAAAAGTATGCTTTATTGCCGCAGAAAAATTTTACAATTTTATGAACAAAGCAAAATATACTTAAAAATTAGACATATCAAAACATTAATCGAAAATAGTTTCGACAGGTCAGTGCTTTTTTTTTAAAATGTAAATTATCAATTTACCAAATCGTAAAACACACGTTAGAATATAACATAACATTGCAAACAGTAAATGAATCATGATAACCTTATAAAAGTAAACAAACACACATGTACGAGGTGAATAATTTCGATGACATTGAAATCAAAATTGCAACTATGCGACCTTAAACTCTATGTTATTATAGTTATACAAATAATTGTGATGTTAAACAGAAGGTATATTGAACATGTCGGACTCATTATGACGCAAAACCGGTGTTAATGACTTAAAATACTTAAAAGATAAAATAAAAAAAAACATGCGTTTTCTGCAGATCACATGAAATGTTCGGTGAACTATGCTACGATCGGAAGTGTTGATATTCGCACTCAGCTAGACATAGTTTATAGAAAATACCTTAAAGATTTTAATGAAAATGCATCCAAAAATCGTTATATTTTAAACAAAATTATAGACTGTGTAAAATTTTGTGGGGCATTCGAGCTGGCACTACGTGGCCATGAGGAAACGGCTTTGTCTGAAAATCCAGGGGTTTTTCGAGGGCTTATAAATTTTGTTGAGGAGTTGGGCCAAGATAGTGTATCCGCTTTAGCAATGTTAAGTATCGAGAAATCGTTTATAAAAGTAATGTACGTGCAATTTTAACGAACGTGTCATTCAGCATTTTTCCGATTCTAAAGAACGAAGAGAAGACCTAAACTTCAAGAGAGTTTAAAGCTCAATTTAAAAATAAAATATTTCTTTTAATTTAAGTGTGTCTATTTTTAAATTTGTTATTTACCTCCCAATATAATTCACCACGAGCCGCCACTGTAAATGATCTTAGCAAAATTTGAGTTGGCAGAAATTTTTGCTTGAGAAATAATAAAAAATTAATCAAAATTTGAAAGAATGATATTAGGACATTTTTATTTCTTTTTTGATTTCATACCGGTATACCAATATGTCAGTTCTAGGAGTTGACTTAACATTTTTAGTTCCCTTGTTAAAGTGAGGTAATTTAATCGCGGAAAAAATCACTCTCCGAGATTTTTTAAGGTCTTAACGTTTCAGGTCTTTAAATGCCAAAAGCATGTTTTGTCAATTCCGTCGATCTGTCTGTCGGTTTGTCGGTCTGCCTGTTCGAAACATAACTAAAAAGGCTACTTTCACGATTGACTTCAAATTTTGGTAGAAAATATGAGAATGACCTGGTAAGATTTTGCTAAAAATTCAATGTGGCAAAATGAAATGGCGGCCTAGTGAAATGTTTTAAAAAATATTACCAAAAACTGCTTTTCCAATTTATCTCAAATTTTGCACAAAAATCAAGTATTATGTAGGAATCAAGGCTTAATAAAATATTTAAAAAATCGCTCTGAAAAATTTACTTAATGGCCTGATTTCAAATTGTGTAACATAACTTTGTGCGAGAGCGATGAACATGTAAAATTGTGGTAATAATTAAAGATGGCGGAACAAAATGGCGGAACAAACAAAATGTTAAGGTTTTATCAATTCTGTCGCTCGGTCTGTCGGTTTGCGTCAGTTCGCGACATAGCCTAAAGACTACTTACAAAAATTAAGGGTCATATCGGGATGATCTGGTTATACTTTCGTAAAAATCCGACATACCGGAAGTAGATGACGGGCTGGTAAAACGTCAAAAATGTGTGCAAGTAGTGCTACAAGAAACTAAAGAATTTTTAGAGCAAATATGGATTCAAATCAAAATATCTGAAAAATCTATTTTACTAGGAAATTTGTATAGGCCACCCAATTCAGATTTTCCGCAATTTCTTAACTATTTTGAAGATTGTTTAACTAATCTGTTCACGCAAAGTGATCAGATTTTTTGCCTCGGAGATTTTAACGTCAATATGTATGACACCCAGTCGAACAATACAATTTCCCTTTCCCATTTAATTGAAACATTTGACCTTAAGCAAATAAATTTTCCAACTAGAATTACTAACGTGGGTCATTCACTTATTGACTTGATATTTTTTAACTCGGAGGACGTAATTAATACAGATGTAGTTGATGTTCAGGTTTCAGTTCATATGCTGATTTCCTGCAAACTAAAATTTGAAGCTTCCAAAACAAACTCATGTAATTTTACGTATCGTGCTTTGCATAATATCGATTTGCTAAATTTTCAGCGTGATCTTGAGTCAATTCCTTGGCGGGATATTTATTGCATAGAAAATATTGATGAAAAAATTTTATTTATGACTAATAATATTCTGCAACTTTTTGATTATCACGCTTCAGTAAAAACGATAAAAGGTAAAATTAAACCATATACGCCGTGGATTACCGATAATATCCGATTGATGCAAAAATTGAGGAACCAGGCTCTTAATCGTTTTCGACGAACCAAGACCCTGGAACACCGGGAATATTATAAGCAGCTTCGAAATTTAACAAATAATGCAGTTCGAGCTGATAAAAGGCCTATTTAAATTTAAAATTTCAAAATGCGGGGAGCAAAGACAAATGGTGTGAATCAAAAAAACTTAATATAGCTAAAAACAAAAAGTTTGAATTACCTTCTACGTTTAATTATTCTAATTTAATAAATAAGTTTTTCGTCGACTCAGGTGTTAGTCAATTTTCGCCGGATATTGAGTTAATTTTTATAATACTAATAAAATTGTGTCAAACAATTTTTCATTTTGTCCGTTTGCTGATTCTGACATAATTGAAATTTTAAAAAATATCAAGTCGAAAGCTTTTGGGGTTGATAGGCTTAATATTACTTTGATTTTTAGATGCTGTCCATATATAATTCCATATATCCGACATATTGTAAATGTGTGTATAAAAAAATCATACTTTCCTTCGGAGTGGAAGAAGGCCAAGGTTATTTCGTTGCCAAACATAAATCATCCCACCGACCTTGAACATCTAAGATCAATTTCAGTTTTGCCTGTTTTGTCGAAGGTACTCGAGAAATGCTTGGAAAAACAAATGCAGTCGTTTTTATTTAAAAATAATATTATTCCTTCAAAACAGTCCGGATTTCGCAGAGGCTACAGTTGTGCTACAGCCCTTGGCGATATAACATATGATATATTTCGGGAATTGGATGGAAATAATGTCACGATTTTGATTATGTTAGATTACAGTAAAGCTTTTGATATGCTGAATCATTCAACTTTAATCTCGATATTACATTATTACGGTTTCTCAGATAATGCTATAGGTCTTATAAAATCATTCTTAACAAATAGATTTCAGCTAGTTGATCTTAATGGCAGTGTCTCGTCTATGCTAAGATTGAAATCTGGTACTCCCCAGGGGAGTATACTAGGACCACTTCTATACTCGGTATATACCTCAAACTTCGTGAAGGAATTAAAGCAATGTAAGTACCATCTGTATGCTGATGACACGCAAATTTATTACTCTTTTAGTCCTCACTCTCTTCAGGATGCCAATGAATACATCAATAAAGACTTATCAGCAATATATGACATTTCAAAAACAAAAAAAACATGTTTTAAACATAAATCCAAAAAAGAGTATTGCATTGCTTTTTTGTAGCGAACCATTGCGAGCCGACATTAACAATGGATTAAATATACAAATTAATAACAATCCCATACCTTTCCAGGAAAGTGTCAGAAATCTAGGTCTAATTATTGATAATAAGCTGAGGTTTAAAGAACATATAACATCAAAATTAAAAGTAGCCTACGGCACCCTTAAATCTCTTTTTAACCATAGACATTTTTTTAAATAAACAAACTAAAATTTTGCTATGTGACTGTTTAACACTCTCTCTGCTTAATTTCTGTGACAGTGTGTATGGCCCGTGCTTGGATAGTCTAGATATAAGTAGAGTTCAAAAGCTTCAAAATTCTTGCATTCGTTTCATTTTTAAGATTAGGCGTGGGCGAGGTGTTTTACAAAAACTTAAAGAACTTGGTTGGCTGAATATGCATGATCGTCGATTACTTCACTCTACATGTTTTATTTTCAAAATAATTAAACATAAATCACCAGAATACTTATTTGACAAATTATCATTTAGGACTGATGTTCATAATTTAAATTTACGGCGCAACACCTTGATTACAATTCCAGCTCATAGAAAAGAAATTTTCAAAAGGTCATTTTCATATTGGTCTGCCGCACTTTCCAATAAATATAACATCAACTGCTCCTCATTACAAAGTATTTCTGTATTTAAACGGAAAATAAAGAAAACTTTGCTTGCATAATGTCTGTTTGCTCTGTATAAGATTTATTTATCACTTTTATGATTTTAATAATTCATAAAATGTAATACAGGTGACCCAGCACTTTGGTGTCTACTTTTGTTAGTTTTTAGGTCTTACTTCCTTCTCCCTGTATTTTTAGCTATCACTTTCTCTTCCTTCTTCTTTTTTAATTTAACTTTTACTTTGCTTCTTGTCTGTGTTTATCCTTTTTCCGAATATATAATTAACTATGTAAATGGTTATATTTTTTTTCTCTCAATTTTTTCTCTTATATATTTTTGTTATATTTAGTAATGTTTAAGAGCAAGGCCTCAACAGCACCTGAATTTGTCTCAGGAATTTGACTCAAAGGCCTTTTAATCCAAAATAATTATTCCTGTTGGTAATGTCAATGTATAATTACTTGTTATTGGATTAATAAACGTCTTATTATTATTATTATTATTATTATTATTATTATTATATTACTAAAAAAACTAATTATCCAATTTACCTTAGATTTGGCACCAGGAACAACTGTTGGTATGAATATAAGACTGCAAAACAAAATGATAGTCAAAAAATATTGAAAAAACTAATTATTAGATTAATTTCAAACTTTGTGCAAGCATTAAGTGCGATATAAAGATAAACTGGTAAAGTTGTGGAACGAAAAATCTTATTCAATTGACTTTAAATTTTGCAGAAAAATTAAATGTGATAGGGATAAACTGGTACGAATTCAACATAACGTTACAAAATGGCGTCAAGGTAAAAACTACTTATTCAATTTATATTAAATTATGCCCAAAAGTCAAGTGGGGTATTGGTAGAAACTCTTGAAATGTTGGTAGGAATCCAAAATGATATGGAACAAAATGACGCCCAAATAATATTCATATCGTGGGAAGTTCCGGGTAAAGAAAATAAATCAACTATTTTTTAGACTACTTTATAATTTTGGCTATTTTAATAATTTATTAAAGATATTCTATTTGTTTTTAGATAGGACGATATAAAAATAGAAAATAAATCGTAGGTCTGTTTTTATCAAAAAATAAATAAATATGTATTAATTTAATAAATAACACAATTTATAAATAATTTCCATTTATTTGTGGAATATCGGTAAAGTTTACATCATCTATTTGTTTTAAATTTGATTGTTTACCTACATATAAAAATTCCAAAGCTTAATTTTGATCTATACTATTTAACATTTATGAAATTCATACCAGAATTAGTTTTTAAGGTGGTAATTTTTTTTCTAAGTCTGTATATCCGCCTAAGGAAGTAGAGTCTTGAATAGGTGTAAAACAATATGGTTTCAAGAGTTTTCAAGGTATGTTGTATAATTTACTTCTAAAATACTCGACAAAACTACGACAAATGAATATTAATTAATTAAAAAACGTCTCAGAAAAAGCCAATTTTGAATATACTAGCTCTATCCAGTCATAACTAAGAAATATTGGCTTCAATAAAAAATAATAGTATTGGGGACTCGACCGAGTGAGATTAATTTAAATCGGTAAGTTTTATGAAAAAAATACAAGAGGTAAAAACGTTTTTAAATAAGTCAAGCTATTTAAATTTATTTTTTTAAGTCGTTGTTTAAGTTTTTCTTTAAATTTAGTTAACAAAAATAATAGGGGTAGTCTAATTCAACCCTTTCCACTCAATTTAAAAAAGTGAAAAAATATTCGAATAGTGTGTTTTCATAATAGTAATACCCCCATAAAATTTCATTATTCTATCGTTTTTCGTTCTTATGATAAAAAATGAAAACATTATTTTTCCGACATCTTTGAACTGCAATATCTCCCTAATTATTGACTTTTGACCCCCCCCCCACCGTTTATAACAAACTGTCCTTTATTTTGAACAAGGAATATTAAAATTTAATTCTTTATTCTGCTCCCTAACTTTTTAGTATTTTTACGGTTTAGAAGTTATTTGCCAAAATGATCATTCTTGCATAGCCAATTTTCCAAATCAAAACATGTCAGTGCAGCAGTGGCGGCTCTTCTATAAGGTCATTTGGTCAATGACCCCTCAAAAATATTCCAGAAAACAAATTATTCGTTTGACCGTCCCTCCTGATAGTTGTAATAAAACGCGAACCTTGCGAAAAGTTACATACGCTACAATATTAGCCGCGCGCGGCGCTTCGAATGGCCTTGGTGCATTCCTTAGGCATAATACAATACGCTATACTAAGCTAGGCTTGGCAGTCCGAATTGCCCTGATTACCTTAAAGCTTGACGAAAGTATCCGAAGATTTCACAACTACCGAACGGCAGCCGAACGTGATAGCAAATGGAATATGAAATCGCGATTTGGATCATCAGCCCGTCTCTTCTCATAATTCGATCGATCGGTCGCGATATCACGTCGGCATGCGGAAGTTCAATTGCTCAGACGTCCCGCGGTCGACATTCTAACTAGATATTGTTTCGGACGTTTTTAATCGATGAAAATTGATTTATATACTGTTTTTTATAATATATATTTTTTTTTAATTTTATCCATGTGTGAGTTGGAAATTATTCAAAAAATAAAATGTTGGTAGTGACTAGTGCAAAAAAATAAACAACTAAAAAGTGCTTACGAACTTAATTTTGTAAAAATAACCAATTTCAAGGTGGTCTATGTTTGAGTTGTGAATATAGTGAAGATATCTAGAATGGTAACGCAAATATTATAAAAAAAAAAGATATTTGTCTGAAAAGTTGAACACCCTGTATCTCAACAGTTTCGCATTTCTTTTGAAACACCCTATATATATAATATATATATATATATATATATATATATATATATATATATATATATATATATATATATATATATATATATATATATATATATATATATATATATATATAGTTTAACACCCTGTATTACTATTGTAAACAACTTTTTTCCCCTATTGCGTTTTATATTTAGAATTTTTAAAAATCTCTATATTAAAAACGGCCAACCCTAATATCCATCTTAAAAATTACTTAAACTAAAAACATGCGTCCAATAATCAATCAAACATACTAAGAAGTAACCTTAGCAAATTTGGCTACTCTTTACGGCCAATAATTTTTAACACGATACTACTCGTAACATTTTAAGGTTGGCCATAAATTTTTGGAGCTCAAGGAGCATATTTTTTGTAATAGGATTCCTTATTTTTATACATTCTCGAAGGTAGCAACGTAATAAGCTGAAGGGATTTTAACATTTTAAGTCAGCAAATTTTGTCGATAAAATATTATATGGTTTTCACTGTGAAATTGATATAAATTTTTGCTAACGTAGGATGCTCAATCACTAATTTAGGAAGATTACAAACAGTATGTTCTAAGATATACGAAATATTACATTAAAATTCGATGTATTAAAAGATTTTATTTAACTTCACTTGTATGTTAGTTAGTTAGTATGTAAGTTTGGGTAAAATCCTGCAAGTAACTTTTGAAGCAGCTCCCATTCATCGGAATGAACTGAAATTAATAATAAAGAATAAAAAAACAGTTTCCGTTATAGTCCAGGCAATATGAAATTTGATGGGATGATAGACATAGGTCCCTTGAGTACACCTGAGTTTGCGACCTCGGGGGTTTTTATACCGCCGTTGCGGTAAGTGCTATCGAAAAAAGTTCAAATGAAATATGCAGAGAACAAAATTTTGCACAATTTTTCATCTGCGACCAATAGTTTCCGTTTTACAGTGCGCCAAGGTTGGGGCTTAATTCGCGGATTAAGATAAAGATCGCTATCAAACAATTCTTTAATTTTTTTTTCTGAAAAAGTAATATTTTGTGAGTCTACAGATGCCCGATTTGATACATTTGGTCTTATATAATATAAGTTACGATATTTTGAAGCGCGACGCTACATACTCCGATATGGGCATTTTTTAATTATCATCGTGGATGGAGACTTGGATAATGGCAAAATATCACCGTTGGTGCTACTGAATTTCTCGAAGGCATTTGATACCATTAACCATGCCCTACTATGCTCAAAGTTCAAATACTATGGTTTTCAGGAGCCTACTGTTAACTTTATCTCTGCATATCTGAGCAATCGAAGTCAAAAGGTTGTATTAAACGGCAATAACTCTACATTAAAACCTGTATTATCAGGTGTGCCCCAGGCTTCCATCCTAGGACCACTTTTATTCATAATATATACGTCTGATATTCTTAGAGGCAATAAGAACCGATGATACTTAGATAATCTACAGTTTTTTACCCAGTTAACATCACATTTGTGTTCAACGAGGAGCTAAGAAATATAAATGAAGCTTCAGGAAAGCATGGTTTAATTTTAAACTCTAATAAATCCTTAATGATGTTTTTTGGAGACAATAAAAAACCCAAAATTGATGATTGAAGTTGTTCAGATTCAAATTGAAGGCGTTTGTTTACCTGTTAAGAGTATGGCAAAATCATTGGATGTTTTAATCCATACAAAATTAAAATTCGTGAATCAAGTTAATGTGGGTGTACAAAAAGCTTTCCACTGTCTTAGGATGCAATATGTGAACACGCGCATTTTGTCAAAAAAAAACTTAAAATTATGTTTTATGTTTATTATGTTAGCACTGTCAAATTTTAATATTTTAATTATTGTTTATTTGTTTACGGGCTATTCCTAAATATCTTAGAAAAACAGAAAATTCAGAAGGTGCAGAACTCTTGCTGTCATTTTGTTTGCTACTTGGAAAATATGATCATATTTCTAATGCATTTCGTTAGCTCAAATAGCTCAACTTGAGTAATAGACCGGATTTGTTCTTTACAGTCTTTGTTCATATAATAGTCATCTCCTCATCTCGCTCTTCTCTCAATGAAAGATCTCAATCAAAGACTCATCAAAGGAATGCCCGTTACAAATGTCTATTTAGTATCAACAGACACTCGACAGCCTTGTTCAGAAAGAATTTTAGCTATTAAGCTGCACATGTCTATAATAAATTAAATAATGAACTTACGTTATTATGCCCACATATTTTTAAAACTCGATATAGACGCCAATTGCTGGCAATGCAATAACTTTTATTCATTTGTGCAAGAAAAACAATTTAAACGTTTTTCTCTCCTCTCTCCTTTAAACTGTTAATTTGTGTTTTGTGTGTAATTGTGTATGTAAATATAGATATAGTTGCTCGTAATTTTACTAGGATTAAGTCTATTTTAACGTAACCGTCTAGGGTTCGATGTAAGTTAAATCTCGCCCCGGGTGGCTTGCGCGTTTGTGATGTTCTTTCTTTTTTGTGGTGTGTGTATTTATGTCACAAATAAAAGCCGATTTATTATTATTATTATATTATCTAAGGTCAATATTTCCTTATTATTATTGACCTAACCCTTTATTATTTCTGTGTCTTCATGATACAAGAAAATGCCATTTTCAACTTTAAAGTTTGTCATAATCCTCGGGCATCAGCCAGAATCGGCAAACTCGGCGTTGTCTGTTTGATCCTCATCGACCTGTGTCTGATCGGGAAGATTTCCGTCATTTTACGCATTATTGTCGTCTAACGCAATCACGTCTGGAATGAATTCGTAGAGAGTCCAATTTGCGATGTTTGCTTCCTGCATCATACTGCCTCAACATAAATTTGCAGCTGCAACGACTTCCGTTAATTCTGCATTGAGGTCGTCAAATAACTGAATTGTGTCTATTAATCTCAGATTTTTTGTCTAAAGTTTTGAGGAATCGAAGCTTGCTTTGATCCGTAAATCCGCGAAAATAAAAATACAAAACCACCCCAAACTGAACGACACGTGGGTGTAGTGTACTGCGTTAGCAATTCACCGAGAGAATTGTATGGCGCTGGTTAACATTATTCTTCTATGCGCTCGACGTCATCGCGTACGCGTTGTCATGGCAACGTAGTAGGAAAATCGTAAACTAAACATAGCACCTCCAGCAAAGTCGAAGCGGTTTGCGCCAGTGTTATAGTTGTTATAATAAATTTCGATTGAAAGTTTTAAAAAGACATGCCGCCAACGATCAAGTAAAATATTTATTCCAGACGTACAGTTTATTTTTTGCCAATTAGGTGCATAAATGAATGTAAAACTTAAATTTTAAGAGATATATAATAAATCTAGTTAGATGTTTACTTGTTTATTTTTCCTGGTGAAGTAGCACTTCACCTAAATAGCCGCCACTGATAAGAATATGCGGCGCATTCACCACATTGTCCAGAAATGTTATTGAAGAAAAACATATTGGTATAATAGAAAAAATACGCAATAAAACAACACAAAAAATGTTGTTGAAAGGTCTTGGTAACCAGACAATCATTTAAAAAAAAATCATTAAAGTTGGTGCAGTACAACTCTCTCACGAACTTGCTGAAAAATCTATCTTAGTGTTTTAAATATACAGACATCAGAAATAGCAGTCATCAAATATATTAAAAGATAAAATTCGGCGATAAACTTAATCAGCATTTTTATACTAATTATCTTCAGACGAATTAGAAGAGATAAGACATGACAAAAAATGCTATAGGCAATAAACGCATTTTATCTACACAGGTCCGACGTTATGTCAGTGGCGCGGATAGGCAGCTTGTAACTTAGGATCGTCTCCGACTGGTGACTGATTTGGGCGAGGTTTTTAGTTTTGCAGTTTTAATTTTATTCCGCTAAGCTAGTTACTATAGAATTAACATTAGGAGTTGATGTGTCTTTATCTATTTAAAGTTTGAATAATGAAAATGCATCAAAAATATTTACGAACCTATCAAAAAAATTATTTGTAATTGTAATTTTAAAACTGCAGTTGTTCTCCAATTTCGACGAAGTCTCACTAATTTTTATTTTAAGCGTTTTTTTTCCTCTGTTAAAAAATATAATCAATTATAATTCAAAAGCTGAGAGCCTCTTAAAATGAAAATATTAAATTGAACGGTTTCCATAAAAAGACAATTTCCATATTTCAATAAAGATGGGCCATCGATTTTTGAAGTTTCTGATCTGTAGTTAATCTAGAGCATTTATTCACAGATATTACTTCCGATTTCAATTTCAAATGAATTTCTAGGATTTCCAGCCCTATAAAATAATTCCATTATATTAAAATTCTTAAAGAATAGCGGATAAACTTAATATTTGAAGACTCGGAACGTTTCTTTAATTATTCAATGATTATTCCATTGTGTGTTTTATCGATTTATTACATTTTATTACCTCTGTTTTATTAAATACCTACCTCGATTTCCCAATTGTTCGTGATATTATTCATTGTCTGTGAACTTAAAGATGGATTAAAAAAATAATCTTTGGTTTATGAAGTTAAAATAGATCGCGTTTGGGAATTTCGCTACTAAATATTTTACTAAATTTTATATTCTCGTTTCCAATATAAGCTGCTTCTATTTAAGCCAGCCTACAATTTAAATTTTTGAAATAAAGTTAAGTACCTTGGACCGTTGTTGACGCGTTTATTTGTTTGACGTTTTCTACCCATTATTTTGATTTTGCGTCCTTATGGAGCTGCGTACTTGTTATTCCTGCAATTCTTAAAGTATTATAATTGAAGATCGGATTATATACAAAATGTTTATAAACGCATATTTAGCATATTTATGCAATACTTTAATATTTTAACAATTTGTTCATAAAGTTTTTGGATCAAAAGTAATGTTTGCTTGTCATTTGTTACATAAGCACCTAAATTATTTGAATTCCCCAGTGAATTATACATATGGCAGTTGAGCAAAAGTGTCGGTGAAACACATCCAAAACATTTTATTGCATTAGGTACACGAAACCCTGAGACCTGAGATTTTTCTTCTCGTAATAACGTCGTTCACTAAATTGAAATATTCTAAATTTTAATATATTTTAAAAAAGACTTAGCCAAAGGATGACCCGGTGAATTTACTCTATTTACTAATGGTGAAATGTGGAGTTTTACTGTGGTGTGATGTTAATTTAATGCGTTTAATATCTATAAATTAGTGTTTATGTTTCTTAAGCATAGTATATATTTGTCGTTCTATACTTTCTCTTGGATCTTTATTTAATTTCGAGTGTCTTCGTTTAAAAGTGAGTATATTTTTGGATTATAGCGAATACATTCCATTAAAACAGTTGCATTACCTTTATCAGCTAAAAGACTTTTAATTGGATGTCTGAAGTGTTTTTCGTGCAATTTTTTTGATGCTGTGAGATTTTGAATAATTTTCCAGAGCAACTTTAGTTCTAATTTTAAATTCGCCTTTTAGTTTATTTGGCAGTTTTCTCTGTTTGATAAACTAACTACAGTTTTATTTATTAAATTATGAAAATTTACTTTCATTGCCACCGTGTAATATATTGTAGCTTCGGCTACGAGAACTCTGGGTTTCATACTATCAAATTGTAAATATTTCTCGGTACAGATCCAACATTAAAATGTTGTATTATTGTTTTGTTTGATCGAAGTTAGAATACGTTTCAGTTTTATGGTACCCAATTTATAATCGTCGCATTTCGAATACTGAGCGTATTCAAGCTATAAGTATTCATAACATGAAATAGCTAAGTATTCTTAGCTATTTCATGTTGAGGGAAAATGCAATGTACACTTTTCGAAGGTCCAGAGTAGAAATACTAGGTATGATGTCCTTTGTCCTCCGGAGGGAATGACCCGAGTGTGCGATGCTTTTATTAATTATATTATATAATTATATTATGACCCAAAAAAATCGTATTTAACCCAACTGTGTGACCCAAATAAATGTTGTTTAACCCAACTATTTAGCATTTTTAAAAATATGTTTGTAACCTAACTAATTAGACCCTTTGAAATTTCCTGTAACCCAACAAAGCCCCGTTGTTTTGACCCAACCCCATAACGTTATATTTACGTTTACCTCGACAATGTAATATTTTGAAGTTATAAATTCGCTTTAGCTCAGTTTGAGTGATAGAGGCAGATATTTACTCTCTGATATTGATTTTGAAGCAAATTAAATTAAGACGCAATTATATTTTAGTTGCTTGCTTAAAAGAAAATAGAAAAGAAAACTAAATAGTCAGAAAGAACATACACACATCAATGGAAAACTCGCTGAAATTAGGTACATTACTAAGATACTAATTTTAATTTTATCTCAATTCTCTGTTGTCAACGCCGCCTTGAAAATAATTTTATTGGAAAGCATTTTAGTTTAAGCTAATATAATATAAAAATATCCCAAATATTATAAATTGCTTTACGTTATCTCTGTTACTCACTGCTTCATCTAAACAGTTGATCCTGGGTGAGAATGCGCCTATATTTTTTATAAAATTCATGTTCATTGTCCAAAAAAAGTTGCTTGAAAGTAGTATTTTAACCATAGTAAAAATTAATCAAGATCTTATTTGTCCTTCTGAATAAACAAAAATACTTTTAGTGTCCGTCTAATCCACATGTAATACATTTTAATAAAAACTGAAAACAGTGTCATTAAACACATTAGCAACACTCCGTGCTGAATTTCAATTAAACGTTTCATATGCATTTAGTTACAGTTTAGTAGAGTTCGAGACTTAAGGAAATTACATATATAGGACTTATCACTGTTACTCATTGCATCATCTAATCAGTTGATCGTGGGCGAATATGCGCATATATTTTTTATAAAATCCATGTTCATTGGCCAAAAAAATTTCCTTGAAAGCGGTGTTTTAATCTCGATTTTCAAGATCTGATTAACACTTTTAGTGTGCGTCTAATCCAAATGTAATACATTTTAATCATAACTGAAAACAGTGTCATTAAACCCATTAGCAACATCGCGTGAAACCAAGCGGTTTTGCGTTTATTTGATAATTGTTGGGATTAGTCTCAGTACTGCATTTCAATTAAGCGTTTCATATGCATTTATCTATAGTTAGTAGAGGTCGAGGCTTAAGTAAATTAGATGTATAAGACTTAACTGTCTTAACAGGAAAATGTAATTCTATTTCGGTCAAAATAATATAAATTTAAATATCTTTGGTTCCCTATCCCTAATTTAGAATAACTGGTGAATGCTTTTATTCAATCTTCATATGAAGTTCAAGGCAACGTTTTCCAAGAACTCGTTTTATTAAACCGTCTAATACTATTACGGTGTCGTTTTGAAAACCTGTAAAAATGTAAGTAGATTTTGTTAAGTAACTTGTAATTAATAACTTGTTCTTTTTTAAAATGATTTTCTGTAATTTTGTCCACTTTTTTATATAATTCAGTTCTTGACTTCCTGACCAAAATGTGTCTTTGCCACAATTTAAATTGTAAACTTTTAATATCCCACAGAAATTTGGAGATTTACTGTGGTGGGGTGGTAATTTAATCTGTTTAGTATCTGAAAGTTAGCGTTTATGTTTCTTAATCATAGTGTCTATTTGTCGTTCTATATTTTCTATTGGATCTTTATTTAATTTTGAGTAATGAGTAAGTGTCTTCGTTTATAAGTATATTTTTGGATTATAACGAACACATTCCGTTAAAATCATTGCATTACCTTATTTGTTTATCTCGTGCATTTCTCTGTTTGATAAACTAACTACAGTTTTATTTATTAAACTATTACCATTTAATTCTGTTGGCCATGTAGAATATATGGTAGCTTCTGCTACCAGAACTCTGGGTTTCATAATATTAAATTGTAAATATTTCTCGGTACGGATCCAACATTAAAATTTTGTATTATTGTTTTGTTTGATCGAAGTTAGAATACGGGTCAGTTTTATGGTACCCAAATTATAATCGTCACATTTGAGAAACTCAGCGTATTCAAAGGAGTTTTCTTAAGTATTTCATGTTGAAGGAAAATACAATATACACTTTTCGAAGGTTCGGAGTAGAAATACTAGGTATGATGCCTTCCGTCCCCCGGAGGGAATAGCCCAAGTGTGAGATGCTTTTATTAACCTAACTAAATCCGGTGTAACGCGACTTGAGCCAAAAAAATCGTATCTAACCCAACTGTGTTACCCAAATAAATCTTGTTTAACTCAAATAGGTGGCATTTTTAAAAATATGCGTGTAACCCTAGTTAATTAGACCCTTTGAAATTTCCTGTAACCCAACCAATCCCCGCTGTTTTGACCGAACCCCATAACGTTATATTTACGTATACCTCGACGATGTAATATTTTCAAATTATAAATTCGCTGTAGCTCAGTTAGAACCGTCATTGTGATAGAGGCGGACGGAATTATATATAAGTTTATACATTTATTTATTGCTTAAAAGAAAATAGAAAATAAAACTAAAAGTCAGAAAGAACATACATACATCAATGGAAAACTCGCCGAAATTAGGTACATTACTAGGATACTAATTTTAATTTTTTCTCAATTCTCTGTTGTAGGGTCAACGCTGCCTTGAAAATATTTTTTGGAAAGTATTTTAGTTTAAGTCAATATAGTATAAAAATATCCCAAATATTATAAATTGTTTTACGTTATCTCTGTTATTCACTGCTTTATCTAAACATGTTGATCCTGGGTGAAAATGCGCCTATATTTTTTATAAAATCCATGTTCATTGGCCAAAAAAATTGCATGAAAGCAGTATTTTATCCATAGTAAAAATTAATCAAGACCTGATACATTTATTTATCGCTTAAAAGAAAATAGAAAAGAAACATACATACATCAATGGAAAACTCGCCGAAATTAGGTACATTATTAGGATACTAATTTTAATTTTAACTCAATTCTCAGTTGTAGGGTCAACGCCGTCTTGAAAATAATTTTTGGAAAGTATTTTAGTTTAAGTTAATATAGTATAAAAATATCCCAAATATTATAAATTATTTTACGTTATCTCTGTTATTCACTGCTTTATCTAAACAGTTGATCCTGGGTGAAAATTCCCCTATATTTTTTATAAAATCCATTTTCATTGGGCTAAAAAAAATGCACGAAAGCAGTATTTTAACCATAGTAAAAATTAATCAAGATCTGACTTGTCCTTCTGAATAAACAAAAACCCTTTTAGTGTCCGTCTAATCCAAATGTTATAAATTTTAATAAAAACTGAAAACAGTGTCATTAAACACATTAGCAACATCGTGTGAACCCAAGTGGTTTTGCGTTTATTTTGTAATAGTTGGGATTAGTTTCAGTGCTGCATTTCAATTAAGCGTTTCATATGCATTTATTTATAGTTTAGTAGAGTTTGAGGCTTGAGTAAATTACATGTATAGAACTTAACTGTCTTAACAGTAAAATTTAATTCTATTTCGGTCAAAATAATATACATTTAAATATCTTTGGTTACTTGTGCTTAATCTAGAATAACTGGGGAATGCTTTTATTGAATATTCATGTGAAGTTCAAGGCAACGTTTTCCAAGGACTCGTTTTACTTAACCGTCTAATACTGTTACGGTTTTTTTTCGAAAACCTGTAAAAATGTAAGTAAATGTTGTTAAGTAACTTATAATTGGTGTATTTTATTATTTAATAATTGCGATTCATTGTGCTACATAAAAGTTAAAACTCTCAGAGTTCTTTTTAAAAATGATTTTCGATAATTTCTTTTACTTTTTTACATAATTCAGTTCTTGACTTCCTGACCAAAATGTGTCATTGCCACAATTTGATCCTAGAACCAGATTTTGTAATACAGAGTGTTACATTTTTGATATCCATTTTATTTTATGTTAGAGACCCAGCCTAGATTTTGTTACTCTTTTTACCAATTAACAGGATTTGTTAAAATGAAATGTACTGGATTTTTAGTAGGTTATTATTTATTCTTTTGTTACGTATAAAGAAGCTTTCTTAAAGCAGTGTTGAAGCATAATTTTCTCTGATTCCAGAATGTACAAAAAAGACAAGATGTTTCTAAATTGAATAAGCTGAAGGCTAAGGACCGTTTATGAAAAAAAACTTAGTAAATTTAAAAAAACATAGTAGTGTAGAACATTGTTCATCGCATCTAGTTATAATAGAAAGCTCATTAATAATCCCTAGTCCCTTTTTCAGCTAGAATTTTGTAGCAAAAATGTAACAAAGTTATAAAGCGGTTATTTATCATATTTAAATATATTTATTTATTTTATTTATTTATTGGAAGCCTAGCGGGCAACCCTATCACAATACCGACTTTAACTAAAATATGATAAGTAAAATTAAAGGTAATCTGTAGGCTTCTTCGTAAATTATAATTTACAATGTTATCAAATATAATTGTTAGTACAAATTCAATTAAACATCTTATCTCACCAATTCTACGACCACTTAATCTCGAACAAAAGCAAACTGCAACAACGATTGCATCTTTTTCTTGAATATATTTATTTTAACTGGCAGTTGGTTTATTTACTGTACAAAAATAGTACTTAAACCTAATAACAAAAAAAAAGAATTTAAATCTAGAAAATGAGGGAATTATCTTAAAATCCCCATCCTTAGTACAAAAGAAAAGAAAACAAAAATCTTTAAATAAGCCGTTAATGTAACTCTTAAAAACCAGTTACTCCCCAAATAAATCATAGAATGAAAATAAAATATCTTTGAAAGTCCCTCAACTTTAATATCCCGCTGAATACGCATAGCCCCATAAACCACCACAAAAGAAGAATTTAAAATCAACTATAAGAAACAAAACTCTGACACACACTGACCTTTAGTTACCTCAGCTATTACTAGATCCACCCTTTAGACCAATCCCCTCTTTGATGTTATTAGTCAAGACGAAACGAATAAAGCTGTGAATGGTGAAGCTTAAGTCGCTACTCTAACTTTAAGTTCGGAACTTCGTCTTAAAGACACGAGGTGCCACCCATGATAACAAAAAGTGAATAAATCGATTAAAATAATATTCCCTTCAATTCTTAGTCCTAAGGTTATGTATATACTTTAATATATATGCCTATGCTAACTTATCCACATTATGGGTCCGAGAAGTCATGGCAAAAAGCAGGCACAGAAAAACCCTTTCAGTTAATCTTTTCTGTAGGGAAAATTATGCCCCAAAAACATGGCTGTTCGGTAATGTTCCTATTACAAAGTACTCTGTTGTATTTTTAACATAGCAGATTAAGCATTCATTATCATTGCATCGAACCAAATAAAATGTTTCAATTAATGTTTGCATCAAGTTAAATTAAACGGGCCTAAGAAAGATTCCCATGACGAGGTCGTATGGGACCATGAACTCTCGAAAGGAAGGCATAAATTGTAACCACTTAAGAAAGTTTATCTATACATAAATCCGTCTATACAGTCTAGAAGATAGCGTTTGAGATATATGATATTTATTATTTTGTTTAGGTTTTAAGATCCTCGAAACTAATATTAGACAAATCCACTTATAATTGCTTTGAAATAATCAAGCCTGTTTAAGAGTTAACGTGAGAACCAACAGTTTTAGTAAAATATTGTTTGAATTACATTTAGAATATATAAAAATATATACTCTATACTGTTGTTATAGTCTATTCTGTTACAAAAAGGTTTAATAGAATTTTGAAAAAATTGGTAAATGTTCTTTATCCATCAGAACTTCCCTGGTTAAGATTTTTTTTCAATTTCTTAGGAATAGTGAGGCGTGATCCATTTAAGTTCAGTACAGATTCATGGCATATATGTGTTACAGATACTGTCTTTTCAAACATTTTTATTGAGCGCCATTTTATTCCATCATATTGGATTCCTGCCAATATTTGACCAGTTTCTTTCTACCTACACTTGGATTTTGGGCATAATTTAAAATAAATTCAATAAGTAATTTTTATATGGACACATTTCGCCATTTTGTTACGTCATGTTGAATTCGTACCAGTTTATCCCATTTTCACATTTAATTTTTCCGCAAAATGTCAAATGAACAACATTTTTTACGTTGAAAAATTTTATTTGGGCGCCATTTTGTTTCACCATCTTAAATTCATACCACAACTTTACCAGTTTATCTTTACGTCATACTTAATTCTTGCACAAAAATTGATATCAAAATGTTACCAGCTGATTCCTATATAACTTGATTTTTCTGCAAAATTTGAGGTAAATTGGATAACTACTTTTTTGAACATTGTTCCGCCATATTGGATTTTGACCAAAATATTACCAGTTTATCCCCATATAACCCTTAATGTTTGACTAAAATTTGAAGTCAATCTGGTAAGTGGTTTTTAAGCTATGCCGCAAATTGATAGACAGACATATAGACACGACGGAATTGATAAATCATATTTTTGGCGTCTGGTAAAACGTGAAGATCTGTAAAATCTGAGAGGGTGATATGTTTCATGATAACAAATATTTTATTTTGTCGCCATTTTGTTCAGGCATCTCGAGTTAGTACCGTAATTTTTGCTACTTGACCCCTATACTATTAGTTATTAGTTTTTTCAGGCTGGATTTTTAAATGTTTTATTACCCCTACATTATGTTCCGCCTTATTGGATTTCTACCAAAATTTTATCAGTTGGCTCCATAGTACTTTGATGATTGTGCAAAATTTAGATAAATTGGATAAGTGGTGTTTTAATAATAATAGGGAACTTGCATATTTTTGTTTTGTTACATTAATGTATTCTCTTACATATAAAAGTAAATATCAAAAATTTAAGCCTTAAAAATCAATACTTATTTTGTAATAAGGTGTAAAATTTCGCGCGTAAAGGGATCACTTCAAACGACAGCATTTGACGCCGTCTACGGTTTGACGTAACATCGTACCAGTATGGCAACGACCGGCAAAAATGCATAATGCAATATCAGCTGTCATGATTGATGGCAGTATTGGCGGTTTTGTTTGTTTTAATTTTGTGGTTTGATTTCTATGTTTATTTAAAAGAAAAGGGCGTATTACTGGTAACTAAATATTTATACGTAAACAACAAACTGTACAGAATAAACTTGAACGCTGCAAAATTGCCTGATTTTGCGATACGTAATGACGTCACGTCTCGTTTTTGGTCGGGTGACGTAATTTAAATTTTGGGGCTTTTTTAATTGCCTTTTGTCGACCATAAAATTGATTTTTTTTAGATATATGTTTAAATACCACGTGGCCTTATAATTTTTAGTATTTTTTCGTATTTAAAAATGTATGCAAGTTCCCTATTCTCTTCACTGGCTTCCACTTTGTTTCGTCATATTGGATTTTTACCAAAATATTATCAGGTCATCCCCAAATGACCCTTGATTTTTTATCAAAATCTGAAGTTAATCGGGTAAATAGTCCTTAAACGATCGCGAATAAAACATAAAACGATAAAACATATTTTTTAGCATCTAGGGACGTTAAAACGTGAAGATGTGTAAAACCTGAGACGGTAATTTTTTCACGATTACAAACATTTTATTTGACCGCCATTTTGTTCGGCCATCTTGAATTAGTACTACAATTTTACTAGTCGATCCCTATAGCCCAAATAGTTATGGTACACAATTTGAAATCAATTCACTGATCAATTTCTTCAGGCTATAAAGATAAATATGTTATTAAGCCGCCATTTTGTTTCGCCATCTTGGATTCGTAGCAAAATGTTACTAGTTGATTCCAACATAATGCTTGATAAATTGTATAAGCAGTTTTTTAATAATGGTTTTTTTAATATCTCACTAGGCCGCCATTTTGTCACTCTTAATTTTTGACCAAAATTTGAAGTCAACCGGGTAAGCAGTTTTTTCTCTATGCCACCAACAGACAGACAGACAGACAGACCAACGGAATTGAGAAAACATGTTTTTCGGCATCTAGGGACCCTGAAACGTGAAGATCTGAAAAAATATCAGAGGGTGATTTCTTCACGATTACAATACTTTACTTTTGTAGGAAGTAAAACACACAGTGTAGACAAGCAATGTCGAGCTCGTGAGTTATATACATTTTAAGCTGAAATACTGCAGGGAATAATTGTTTTTGTTGAGTACTAGTGAGTTACAGTAATCTTCAAGTATTTTTGTTTGTCAGTTTTTTTTAAGACTTTCACTTAAAAGGTAAATACCATAAATTCCATTATAATGGCCGTTTGCGTATTCTGTAAAGAAACTATAAGCAGTAGAAAAAAAGTCTGTTGTTGTGAATGTAAAAATACATCTCATTCTGCTTGCATTCATAAATCGGTCGACGTTGCCAGCTTGCTTACGGATGTTAAGGGAATATCCTGCAGATGTAATGACTGTCTTACGAAATGTATTACTCTGGATAAAGATGGTGTAACAAAGATGGTAAATGAGCAAATTCAAATTGCTCTTTCAACCCTAACAACTTCCTTCGAAAATTTAAAGAATGATTTAGTGAAGATCGTTTTTGAAAAATGTGGACAAACACAAATAACTGCGTGTTCTGAAGAACCTGTTAGTTATTCCAAGATCGTTAAGAACAATACCCAGCCGGCCATTCTAGTAAGATCAAAAGACCAAGAGCAGTCAATCTCTCAAACTAAACATAATATCTCAGAAAACATTGACCCTACGGAATCTCAGCTTAGGATTGTCAAAGTAAAAGCTGTTAACAATGGTGGGGTATTGTGGGTGTAAAAGTCTAGAGGAGAATGCTCGTTTTAGACAACTTGCTGAGCAAAAGCTTGCGAACTCTTATGACATCAAAGAGCTGCGTGGAGTGAATCCGAGAATGCGCATAGTGGGCTTTACAGATGCTTATAATGAGGACAACTTGCTTGCTGTTATAAAAAAATTGAACTCTGATATATTTTTTAATAATTCATCTTGTCATATTGTACAAATTAGTAAAACGAAAAAAAATTCAAGTATTTTTCAGGCTATGCTACAGCTTGATCGCCTCACATATGATATGATGGAATTATGAGGGTCGGCAATGTATTTGTAGGTTATGATGCGTGTACTGTTTATGATGGAGTCCAAGTTTCGAGGTGCTATGACTGCAATGAATTTAATCATTCTTCAAAAAATTGCTCAAAGAACGTTTCTTGTCCGAGATTCAGCACTCTTTAAATGAATGTACGTCAGATATCTTAAAATGCTCTAACTGTTGTAAATTGAATCGGGAAAATAGCGACAACACTGTAAAATCAAACCACGCTGCTTGGGATGTTAGTAAACGCTTAGCATACCAGGCCGCGTGCTCTAAACTAAGAACGAATATCCTAAGCCAATAGCAATTATCGGCTATTCCCACCTATAGTTTCTTATGACAGTTGCACGTGTCTGACTGTTCTAATACTAATGCGAATGATGCCAGAAAGAATATTTCAGTCTACTATCACTACTATGTAAGTGGTCTTCGTAGTAAAACGCACGAATTTTTGCAAGGCGTCATGAGTTGTGATTTTAATTTGATTGCGATAACTGAAACTTGGCTCGACTCTTCAGTATGCAGTAATGAACCGTTTTCAAATAATTTTCAAGTCTTTCGCGCGGATAGAAATTTTGCGGTTTTGAATAAATCCAAAGGAGGAGGTGTTTTGTTGGCGGTGAATCGTAATTTTAATTGCACTATTTTAGACTTTCAAAACTATAATTTTAATTTTTCTCCTAATATAGATTTTTTGGGTATCAAAATGGCTTTTGCCCATTGTACGGTTTTTGTATTCATCCTATATATTCCGCCTCCGGTTTTACAAAACGATCTTGAAAATCTGTTTGATTTTTTTTTCACTTTGGACTATATCTGCGGTAAAAACATATACATTATAGGAGATTTTAACTTACCAGATTATTAGGGTTTTTTAAGCGGAAACTCTCAACGAAATAGTAACTGCATACATTTGTTAAAAAATTTTATAGAATTCTTTAATCTCGAGCAGTATAACTTTATTAAAAATAACAATCAAAGGATTCTGGATCTTATTCTGACGAATAGCAACTCTAATTGTAACGTAGAGCGATCACTTGATATTCTTATCAAAGAAGATATTCATCATCCTGCTTTAATGATTTCCTTTAAAAGACCAAAGTCAAATAATTTTAAAAACTCTATAAACTTAAATACGAATAATCTATACAATTTTCGTAAAGCTGATTTCAACTTGCTTTATAACTTATTTCTTCAGCAGGACTGGTCCTTGCTGGAAAATCAGACAACGGGGAAAATGCCTGTAATACTTTTTATAACTTAATATACTCCATATTTGACCTAGCAGTTCCCCGTTATCACCATTCGTCAAATAGAAGATATCATCCTTGGTTCACTTCAGAAATTATTAAAAACATAAAAACTAAAGATAAATTGCATACAAAGTACAAAAAATATGGCAGCATTCAGGTTTTCGAAAGATTTCAGACTCTGAGATCAAAAATCAAAACTTACATAAGTATAGCATATAAAAAATATATTCAAAAAATGGAGACGGATATCAAAAAAGATCCCAAACGCTTTTGGAATTTTGTCAAAGGCCGGAGAGAGATAACAGGCATTCCAAACAGTATGCACTTTGATGGTCAGAATCTAGATAATCCACCCGATATTTTGAATTCATTTACTTAATTTTTTAAGCAATCTTATTCAGTTTCTAACAATATCCAAATTTCAAATAATTCATTCTCGTGTAGTGATCAAAATCTAAACATATCTACAGTTAGTGAACGGGATATTATTTGTGCTATTAAAAAACTTAAACCTAAATACACTGCCGGACCAAACCTTATTCCAGCATTTTTGATACGTGACTGTCGATTTGTGTTACCTCTTAAAATCCTATCTAACATGTACATTGAACAACAGACATTACCAAATATATGGAAAAAGTCCAAAGTATGTCCAGTCTTTAAGAAGGGTGATAAATCAGACATTCAAAATTATAGACCTGTTTCCATCATATGCAACTTCTCAAAAGTCTTTGAGTTCATATTGCACGACATCATTTTTCCATTGGTGCAAAATAAAATTGTTCCTGAACAGCATGGTTTCTTTAAAAATCGTTCCACAACTACCAACCTGGCCCTTATAACACAATACATTGCGGACTCGATTGATGAGGGTCTGCAATCTAATGTAATGTATTTAGACTTCTCCAAAGCATTTGACAAGTTAAATCATGACTTGTTAATTAATAAACTTTCAAATATCGGATTCTCGGATTTCCTATTACGGCTCTTTACATGTTACCTTTCAAATCGCACACAATATGTGGCTATAAATGGTTTTCAATCGGAGAACTATATAGCATGTTCGAGGGTACCGCAGGGTTCCGTTTTAGGACCCTTGCTGTTTAACATTTTTATTAACGACATTGGTGATTCTCTGGATATTGGTTATTTACTCAACGCTGATGACATCAAACTGTTCGCTAACATTAAGTCTATGGAAGACTGCTTAAAAATCCAACAAAATTTACAGCATATTATTGACTGGTGCCAGGGATATTGTCTACAGCTAAATATTGGAAAATGCAAGGTTATGTCGTTTACTACAAAGTCAAAACCAATTATTTTTAACTATAACTGCTATGGTGAAATTGTAGGCCGATATAGTTATGTGCGATCCAAACTTGAATATGCGGCAGTTGTATGGTCTCCGGGATATAATATATATGTGTCTGGTATTGAAACTATACAGCGAAAATTTGTAAAATATCTAAGCTTTAAACAAGACGGTCGCTATCCCGCTCAAGGATGTCCACAAGAAGAGCTGTTAGATAAATTTTCACTGACGAATTTAAAAACCAGACGATAATCTGCAAATGATATTTTTGTATAAGCTATTAAATAATAAGATAAACTGCCCCTGTTTACTTTCCAAAATAAATTTCAACGTGGCTCGTTTAAGTTCACGCACAAGTAGTGCTTTTTACTTGCCGACTCCTCGTACAAACGTCTTAAAATTTTCGCCTATTTATACAATATGCGATAACTTTAACAAACAAACTAATTTGGACCTTTTTTCTGATAGTTTAGAATCATATAAGTAAATTTACGACGCTAAACCGTTTTGCTATTTTAAATCTTATTCAAATATCAGAATTTGGAAAATAATTACTGTTATTATTATTTATAAGCTTCTTTTTATGTGTAAAATGTAATTTTTTAGTGGGCTTGAATGTATAGTTTTTCACTGTCTTGTAATTGGGATCTTCCTGTAAGACAGTTAACTGTAAATAAATAAATAAATAAATAAATAAATAAATATTTTATGTTTATAAGAAAACTAACCCATCGTGACATGGTAAGGATAAGCATACATCTCAGGTAATTAGACTTTCGTATTACCGGGTAAAGTAAATAATGTAGTTAAGGCAAGCGCTCACTAGCTGGAGCCGTACGCGCCATACGCGCCGAAGTTATTAATATTTGCATTATTACAAATGACATCGCGCACATTATCCGGAGCCGAACGAAGCGCAGTGTTCAAATGCTAATTAATGTAAATATTAATATTTTCGACACGTGTTGCTCGTACGGCTTCGGCGCTTGCTTTTAATCGTTATTCAAATAAATAAATAAATAAATAAATAAATGCTTTATTGTCAAAAAAATTTTACAATTTTGTGGACAAAGCTGTTGTAAAAAAATAGTTTACAAACATCAAAATTAGCAAACAAAACAAAACAAAAACACATCATAAATATTATAGAAAAATAATATTTAAATCAAGAATTTAGAATATTAATATTATAGAATCCTAAAAGAAGTACATTAGAAATGTACTTTGTCAGTCGTACTATGTTATAAACATTTTCATAAATATAATGTAAAAAAATAAAAAAGCAAAGTAAAAAATAAAAAAATACGAAACAATTAAAAAAATACATATACAAAATTCGGTAAAAATGGTTGGTAATGGCAACTATCACACTAGGGGTTCATAAGGATAAAATTATGTGTTGTAAAACTCGTTCACGGTGTAGAAGGCTCTTTCCAGTAAGAATGATTTCAAAGCCTTGCGAAATGAAGCCAGAGATATTATGGATTTGATGTTAAATGGCAGGTGATTATGCATTTTTTTTGCATTGTAGATTACTGATCTTTTAATTAACTCTGAGTGTGGGGTTGGAAGATAGAGATCGTGCTCAGTATTTCTGAGAGGGTAGTTGTGAGAAGGTCTCTCTAATAGAGCAGGTGCGTGCTTACGAATTAAGCAAACCGATTCCAAAATGAATAAGCAAGGAAGGGTTAGTATTTTATATCTTTTAAAGAAATCTCGGCAGTGAGTTCTACTGTTAAGTCTCAGTAGGTAACGAACAGCTCTTTTTTGTAGTATAAAAATTCGATCAAATTGAGTCGCACAACATGTACCCCAGAATGGAATAGCATATCTGAGGTGCGACTCAACAAGAGCAAAATAAACAGTTCTAGAGGTAGAAAAGCTAAGCTCCTCGGAAACAGATCTTAACGCAAAGCAAGCAGAACCTAACTTCCTTGATAAAGCGTCGATATGTGGATCCCATTTTAAAGAATCATCTACAAGAAGCCCTAGAAATTTTACAGAGTTTACGACATCAATAGTGGTGCCATTAATTATTCAAACAAGGAGTATTTCCTTTTATTTACTGCAATATGATTTATAAAAAAATTATCAGTATACAGAGTGTAACAAATGTAAGGAAATGGCGAAATATCGCTTACCGGAACTTAATGAAAATATGTACACTTAGACATGAAGCTATGCCGGATCTAATGGCGAGTTCCGCATTGCAGCCAAATTTACCATTTTTTTGTTAGAAAAGAAAAATTATTTTTTTAAATGAACACCCTATATTATATTACTTTTTTAAAATCTGCGCAAAATTCTTAATACTTTTTATTAAGAGCACTTTTTATGAGAGTCAGAAGTTTTTTCAAAAATCGGGATCTAATATCCATAAGTACCTTTTATTAAAATACCTGCACAAAAAGGGTACATGATATGTTAGACAAAGTCAGTTTTGTTAATTTACAAAAATAGATCGTTTAACTGACATCTAAAGAATTGAAATTTTAATTATACTGCGTTATGGGGATAGAATGCGACACCTGCAAGATGTTTGTAACATTGTTAATGACAAATATCCTAACAGAAATCCAATAATTAAATCTGCCATAAGTAAAATTAACAAAAAAATTCGTGAAACTGGAAAGGTAAAAGATGCTGTAAGTTCTGGCAGACCGGAAAGCACAATAATTCCTCATCTTGTTACCAAAACACTAGCAAAAGAAAACAGCATCTCGACTTTAAAAGTAGGTTGTAAAAAATAACGGAAGCAATACAATACAAAAATGAAATACCTAATACAACAAAGAATAAATTAATGAGAGTGAGGTGCTAAAAATATTGTCCATTTACTTCCTGACAGTAGGCCAAATACTGTGGGGAAACAGTTAATATATTAAAAAGGATGCCAGCCTCCTCGATTCGATTTCTATTCGCTTCTTTAAATCTTGAGTATACATAACATTTTTAAGGTGTATAGGTAATGCCATGATAGGTATATGTGTCGACTCTCAATCAGTTCTTGTTCCACGCAAAGTTGACCTGGTGTTTTTTTTTTCGAGATGATCATGAATATCTTTTTTTCGTATTTAACGGAATCTTTTTATGCTTGTTTGCATCGTTTTATTTTATGTTGAAATTTTACATAATTAGCTGTGAAAATATTCATACAAAAAGTCAAAGAAACATATAAAGGTAAAGAATAATAAAAACTACACTAAAAATTGTTCTTGTTTACGTGAAAATGATCCATGTTAACATCATACAGACAGCGAATACAGAATCGGCGTCTGTCCAAAAGTATCGTGTGCAGATTAACCTACATATAGAGATACACAATTTCCAAAAACTGTTTTTTTATTCGATTAATATAGCTACGCAGTAGTTCGCACAAGACACGGCAACGTTCAGATCCCCTAAATAGCTTGTTGAAGCCTGCATTCATGCGAGAAAAAAAATTAATGCGCAATGTTCCCAAGTGTGTTGAGGAATCCGGCAGACGGCAGTAGAGGCCGCAGATTTTTGCCAAAGTAAAGTGCAGGACACGAAAGAAAACCGGGCGCTCCTTAAAATAAAGGTTCATAGTCTTAAGCAAGCGGAAAAGTAAAATTTGTATACGCAAATACCTTTTATGTTATTTTATTTGTTTTAATAGTTTGCCGCTTCACCTATAAAGTGCGCCAGCTAAGCTGTACGGAAAATTAACCGAGGATTTAGTAAATTTCGCACTGGTCCACTTGTAATTGGCATTGAATTATTATTTTGAAGTAACGATTGCGAGTAAAAGAAGAAAAACAACTCGAATCGGTGCACATGAAGTTATTGCGAGCGTTATAGAGGCGTGTAACAGAGAAGCTGAAAATAATAGTTTGACTATTCCAATTCAAAATGGAACAGAACGCGCTGCATTTTACACTAGTGTTTCGGAAAGTAGTGTAAGAAAAATTCAAAGAGAACATAATGATCGCTCATGTTCTACTTTATCTCCTGGTAAAAAAAGACCGTTTGGCGCAAGTGCCAAAATAAACGAAAATTGTTCATTGAGAGACCAAATATTTTTCACTGGCGGGTAAAATATCTATCAACTGTAAGACAATATAGGCAAGAAGGGCGCAATACTGTGTATCTAGACGAAACCTGGGTAGATAATGATATGAACAAGTGCTGGCAAAGTGAAAGTGTTACAGGTGTTGTTCAGGGAATCCGCTCTAGTAGTCGCTTTATTACAGTTCATGCTGGTTCAGAAGCTGGATTTATTCCAGGTCTGCTTTAGTTTTTCGCTCGGGACTAACAACTGGAGACTATCATGGACAAATGAATAGAGATAATTTTGAAAAGTGGTTGCTCGAGAAGCTTCTACCTAACATTCCTCCCACATCAGTCGTGGTAGTGGATAATGCGTCTAACTAAATACTCTACAAAAGCTCATATGATATCATGGCTTAAATCGAACAGTCTTGTATGTGATCCAACATGGAGAAAATATCAATTATATGAAGTAATATCAGCCAACAAGCCTAGAGAAAAAAGTATAAAATTGACCATCTTTTACGTAACCTCGGTAATACACCTTTAAGGCTGCCTCCATACATGTGCGACCTCAACCCTATTGAACTTGCATGGGCAGGAGTAAAAAATATATTCGAGAGCGCAACACCGGTGAACTTTCAATTAAAGATTTATATAAAATAACATTAGAAGCGATTGACTCAATATCGGCTGAAAATTAGAAATCGTATGTTAAACATGTTCGTTCTATTGAAGATAAATACTGGGAAGTAGATGGCAAAATTGAAACGGTTATTGATGATTTAGTTATCACACTGGGATCTTCAAGTCGTGACGACGAAACCTCATCATTTTCAGAGGAAGACAACGATTTAGAAGGAATCGAACCATTAGAATCACAGCCGTGAACCTCAAAGATGGCTTAGTTTTTTTTCATATATTCTGTAAAATTCTTCATAAAGTAGCTGTCAATAAACTGTTTTAAAATAATTAATTTTTTGTTCAATACCGGCTGTCAAAAAATATCTGATATTGCAATTAATATTTGAAAAACTACAGAACTCATATTTTTCCAAAATTAACACATCAATGTAGTTATAGTAGGGGAGCCAGCACTGATTCCAGTGAACAAGATTTATCAAAATTTTAACTTATGCAGTTCGACTTTGAGCTATTCGGGTATGCCAAAAGTGTCATATTACTTTGTACAGGGGGCGTCATTGTGAAGTACTATAAAGGTGGGTTATTCTTGGACCTTTTTAAGGAAAAAGTTTAATATGAACCTAAAAGTCTTAACTTTGGAGATACAGGGTTTTAAAAATACATTTTTTTAAAATCCTTTCTGATGCTGTTATAGATAAATACGTGTGTGAAATTTGATACGCGTCTTTTATGCATAAAAGGGCATTTTTTATTAACAATCAGTTTTTGAAAGTTCTACCAGTGGTGTGCATATATTATTAACCTGGGTAAATCCGTATGCTCCTTAATGCATAGAAGACGTGTATCAAATTTCAGGCAATTATTTACAATAGCATCAGAATTGGGATTAAAAAAAATGTTTTCTTTTTAAACTTTATCATCCTGTATCTCAAAAGTTAAGACTTTTAGGACATAAAAACACCCCCTTTAACATCAGCAAGCAATTAGGAAACGCCCTGTATAGCACTTCACAATGACGGCCCCTGTATAAAGTAATATGACAAACGGAGACAGAGGGCCACTTTTGGCATACCCGAGTAGCCCAAAGTCGAACTGCATAAATTAAAATTTTGATAAATCTCGTTCACTGGATCTAATGCTGGCTGCCTTGTAAAATCTGGACTTGTAAATCGAGTATCACTATACTGGTGGACGTAGGCAGTAGCCCGGGGACCGTTAATGACAGAACTCAAGAAAAAATATATTTATAAGTAAATCGATCAAGAAAAATCAAAATTAAATTATTTTAAAATTCGAAAGTTTTCCGTTTTTGCAACACAAAAGAGATATAGAAGTGCGGTACACGAAAGAAAACAGACAAATATAGATAAAGGTTCATTAAGCATAGTTAAATTTTCTAATTATCTGAAGTGCGTATAGTCAAAAAGGAGTGCCATATTATTTAAAGAACGACGGGACACCACTGGTTACAAAAATAACTATTTTGCTATTTATATTGATTCCGCCAAATTTTGTTGATTATGAAAAACCCAACCGGTCTTATTTATGTTGCGTTTACTAAGGAGAAATTATTTAGCTTCTTTTTGATTACCTAATTTAAAAAAGTGACAATTACTTTTTGACTTGTTTCAAAAATGTACAGGGTGAGTCATTATATTTTGACATCTACCTGCAGGGTTTATTAACAAAGATAGAGAAAAAGTGTAAATAAAAAAGCTTTAGGGTTTCTTTTAAACAGCCTAAACCCGTCATAAGCCCTTAAAAATATAACGAAATAAGTTTTTTTAAATGGAACACTCTGTATTTTTATAATTTTTATGAATATTCTTTCTTTCTAATTTCAAACATGTGCAGTTTAACTACTTTGGCGCAAAACGTTTTTAATTATTTTGGTTTAACTGTAACAAGTTTAGTACCTTAGACTTATACGGCAAGCAACGTTTCAGTTTAACTAAGGGTTTGCGCCAATATAATCAAATTATATATTTTTGAAATCAGTAGAGAATGGACCTTCATAAAAATAAACAATATACAAGCTATTCTATAAAAAAACGTATTTCTTACCCTACACTTTTTGTATTTACACTTCTACTCTGTTATTGTTAATAAATAACCTTGTAGGTGGGTGTATATAATAACTCACCTCTACATACAAGTATCTCAAAAAGTAAAAAATGTTCCTCTTCCTGTATAAGTTAATAGATTTAAAAATGCTTTTTGATTATAGTAATATTTAGCGTTGTTTCTTTCATTTAGTTATTCAGGTTTTTGTAGGAATAACTTCGTTTTCTATTAAAACGTGTGCTTACTCCTAGAAACTTTACTTCAAGCTAACCTGTATCAAATTTCAACCCCAAAGATTACACTGCCAGATTCTATATTCCTCTTTTAACTAAAAGATTTCTTCTAATATTTATTGACTGGAAACGCCGCGTTTCGTTCCCGTTCGCGAGTCGAGGGTTACCGCATAAAACAATAAAAACTGCTGGAACAGGAAGTGCACCAAGGACATTTTCGCTGGAAATTCATAATGAAATATTTTAAATACGGATGAAGACTTTGAGTTGCGGTCTTCGGCTTTTGTTTGATCAATACCTATAGTATACAACCCGATAAGAGCAGCCTCAGGACCTCATAGCAACCGTTTTATACAGGGGGTTATATAAGACCCTGCCATGTTTTTAGGTTTCTTGGACCAGAGTTCTTATTATGGAAGATTTCTTTTACTCTTTGTGCAACCAAAATAATCTAGAGCTTGGCTTTTTTTTTCGTTTCCGGAAAAATTGATTTTTTAAAATAATCTGCTGAACAAAGCCCACTTGTGGTAATCGAAGGTATATCTATCAGATTATGAACAAGGTCGCCACCCTTAAGGTTCTCAACATAAATATTGTATACAGGGTCACCAAAAACTAAGAGGTGGACGTTAAATAGTGATTTGTTGGGTTTGTTTTTTTTATCAATGTTAAATTCGATGTTGCTTCCAATGCCAGTTTTAGTAATAACGGACATTTTTACTGAAACAGTTTTTTTACATTTGAAATGTGCTCTAGTTCTTTCAGATATTGCCTGAATGAAATTTAAAACAGATTTTTTAATAAAAAATTAAAAATCGCCTTTTACCATTGATATAATTCTGTTTACCCATCATTTCGGATTAACTGGGAATATATCCCAATAATACAGTGGGTAACAAAGGTCTAGAATACTCTCTACCTCAGAGAGCAGAAATTCAACCTTGTTAAAATTTTGAAGCGATAGAGTTATTCGAAGGGTGCCAACCCTGTTCATAATCCGATAGACTATACTGAACCTGATTGCCATAAGTGGGCTTTGTTCAGCAGACATTAAAAAATCAATTTTTCTAAAACACCCTGTATGTCGGAAAGGAAAAAATTTCAAAACCTTTATAAATTGTTTTTCGTCCGTAGCTCTAAATTATTTTGGTTGTACAAAGAGAAAAAGAAATCTTCCACAGTAAGAGTTCTGGTCGAATAAACTTTTCAAAAAATGACTAGGTCTTATATAACCCCTGTATAAGACAGTTGCGATGAAGTCCTGAGGCTGTCCTTATCGGGCTGCATACTCTAGATATTGATATAAATATTTTATTTTTAATTTCCGGTAAAAATTTTCTCGGTGCACTTCGAAGTTTCAACAGTGTAGTTTCTACGAGCATTGACGTGTCCAGGCCCATTCAAGGCCTCCCATTTAAATGAGTTATCTATTGCGTAAGCTACAGTGAATCTTTGATTTAATGTATATTTATACGTTGCGAAAAAGCCAAAAATTCTATTAAAAAAAGTCGGACACGAGATACAGTGACAGCAAACTAATTGGAAACGATACCATACGAAAATCTGAACCTTTGCTAGTAAGAAATTGGTTTAAGATATTTCGAATTTTATAATCATTGTTGCTATTGTTAGGGTGTATATTTATTATTATCGTAAGTTTAAAAAATTATTTATTCATCACAAAATTAGAAGAACACTACATTTTTAAGCGGCAAACTAATTGGAAACGTATTTCTGAATCAACATTTTCTAACAACTTACAAGTTTTTGTCTCAATCGTGTAGCTAGTATTTGGATATCCACTGGCTTCAACTGCTTTTAAACACCTCCTAGGCATGGACTGTATTAGACGTCTACAAGTCTGCAGTGGAATACTGATCGAAGCTTCTCTCATGGCCTCGAATACTTCGTCGAAATTTTGGGAAGTTCTTAAACCTAATTTCCTTTTAACTATCATTCAAAGATTTTCTATTGAGTTAAGATCTGGACTACAAGGTGGCCATTGTAAAACATCTACATTATTATCTTGAAGCCAGACAGTCACCCTCCTAGCAGAGTGCTTTGGGTCATTATCGTGTTGGAATTTCCAAAGTACTTATAAATTTTCTTCTGCATATAGCTGCATCACGTTTTTCAGTATGTTAATGTATTCATACTGATCCACAGTATCAGTTATTCTATTCTATATACATTCCAAGAGAAGCAGCCCTATACCATGATACAACCACTTTTCTTGCAAATTCCAAACGGCTCCTTTGATTCACTTGAGAAAGGTATGACTTCTTCCTTGGTACCCTGCCAAAAAGTTGTGCCTCGTTCAAATGATTACGAACACTTAGAATACTAAATTCCCTTGGATTTTCAACAAAAATTTCTTTCCAGACGTTAACTGCTGATTTGTGAGAGTCTGCTTTAAAAATGCGAACAATTCGAGATCTGTTTCCATACTCGTTTTTCTGGGACGTCGCTTCCTAGAAACAGTTCTAGTGGTTACATAAATCCTAACATGATGAGCAAAGTTAAACACAGCCTTTTTGAAACGATTAACCATTTCTGCAATATTTTGATGTGAATAGCCATTCATATGAAAATTAATAATGAAATGTCGTTCATTTTCGTTACAAATTAAATACTTAATAGACAAACATGCACCTATAAAAACAAAGAAAATATACAATAAACCTTTTACTCCATGGATTACAAATAACATTAAAAAACTAATTAAACTAAGAGATTTACTACAGGCAGCTACGAAACTATACTAAACACGCCATAATTCGGGAAAAGAATGCATTTTTTAAAAATCTGTCAAGCAAATCAGGAAAATTTTTTTGGTCTACGGCCAAAGAGTTAAATCTTACCCATAAAAATGTTTCTGAAATACCTCTCAGTCTATCTGATGTAGGTAAACTTAATTTATACTTCTCCGAGTGTAACAATATATCGAATACTACATGCGATGAACAGGTTTCCTTTTATCAGCAAAACACTCATCGAAATGTGACTTCTGAACTTAATTTTACCCTCTTAGATAATTCTGATTTGCATAAATATATAAATTCCATAAAAACTAATTCTATTGCTGAAGATAGTCTCTCACTTAAAGATTTGAAATTATGTCTGGCTTCTTGTGAAAATCCGTTATCGAATATTGTCAATACTTGCATATTAAATGGCGTCTTTCCAAAACTTTGGAAAAAAGCCATTATAAAACCTCTGCCGAAGAAACCTAAACCTAAAGAACTAAAAGATTTAAGGCCTGTCAGCATCTTGTTTGTAATTTCTAAAGTGCTGAAAAAACATATTTATAATCAAATAATTTCATTTTGTAGTGTATATGATATAATTCCGGAATGTTAATCGGGTTTTAGAAAGATATTTAGCACTACCACTTGTCTTTGTAATCTTGTTAATGAAATCAGACATAAGGAAGATAAAAAAGAGTTTACTTGCCTTTGCTTGCTTGATTTCAGTAAAGCATTTGATACTCTAGACTATAGAATGCTACTGGCTAAGCTTCATTACTTTAGTTTTTGTAACAATTAAATGGGGTTTTTAAAGTCTTATCTAACAGATTTCATTGTGTGGCCATAAATAGTGGACAGGTTCAGAAACAGTCCAGTTATATTCCTCTCGAAAGAGGCGTACCACAAGGATTTATCTTAGGGCCTTTGCTGTTCTCTTTGTATGACATGAAAAGAATAATTAAACACTCCGAACTTCAACAATTCGCAGACGATTCTCAACTCTACAAGTCTTTTACTCTAGATACTTTACTTACTTCACAAACAAACTTCAACGAAGATCTTAGTGAATTAAATAAGTTTACTAAAAATCATAACTTAAAGTTAAATGCCTCCAAATCTTGCGTCATATTTTTTGGAAAATGTGTCCACTAATTTCCAGGTTAAAATAGATGATGTATCTATATCAATTGTAACTGTAGCTAAGAATTTGGGTATTTTTATCGATAAGAAACTAAATTTTGAGGCTCATATTAAGGAGAAACTTAGTATTGCGTATATGCGTCTGGGGAAATTGTATAAACTTAAACGCCATTTACCTAGTGATACAAAATATTCATTATATGATTCTCTAGTGTTAGCATTACTTGATTATGGCGATGTCGTCTATCATAACTCACTAAGCGCGCACGCTAAACATTCCATACAAAAACTTCAAAATGCATACCTACGTTTCGCACATAATATACCATTTAGAGACCATATTACACCGTATCTCAATAGATATTACATCCTGTCAATGGCGAGAAGGCGCGAGTATCATATATTCTTATTTATTTTTCGCATATTAACAACCAATCAACCTCCATATTTAAGGTCTATATTCACAACGCAGGAGCATAACTACGGTACTCGATGTTTAGATTCTTTTAGGATTGCACAGCATAGGTCAGCAGCATTTCAAAAATCATTCAGCTTCGTCGCAGTACAGATGTGGAATAATTTATCAAATAATATTAAGCAACTTCCGTTACGCAGCTTCAAGACACATATAAAAAATATGTTGTTGCTTTCGCAAACCTAATTTTAATTTGAACCGATAAATTTTGCATTCTATGAATACTATTATTGCTTATTTATTTAATTAGTTATTGACAAGTACCTCTTCATTCATACTGATTTTTATATATTCACATATTTTTTAATTATATTTTTGTTTGCTGCACTCGCCCAGTTTTTAACAAATAATAGAATTTAACTTATAATAACTATAATACTAGCCACATCCTCCCAAGTGTCCGTCCGCGCATGCTTCCTGCATTCTGAGCCCTCTGATGTCCGCTGTATAACTATAACATATTGATATTGTTTTTCTTTGTTTTTGTTCTCACACTTCGTTCTTAATATTCACTTTTTAATAATAAGATTAGTTTTAATGCTCATTATTATTTATAAATTATTAATCTCATTGATATTTTTCAATTTTCTAAGGGCTGCATTACACTGACTCGGAAAGCGTCTGAGTCTGTGCAACGGTTATTAAAATCGCTATGCAGACTCTGTTTGCCTATAAGCATGACATTTAAATTTTTATATTCTAATATTTTGTTAAATTTTTACATTCCAATATTTTGTATTTCAATTTATTTCTAATATTCTTTATTTCAATTGTTTAAAAAGTTTTGAATTTTGAAATGAATTGAACATTTTTGCGAACACATATTTGCAGAAATTGGAATGGAGATTGACATTAAATTATTGACAGGAACGGAAGTCAACAACCCACTGAAGCTCTATGGTAACGATTGTCAATTTCAAAATAAGCCTACTTGTTAGAAAATGTTGATTCAGAAATACGTTTTCAATCAGTTTGTCGGTTAAAAATGTAGTGTTCTTTAAATGTTGTAATGAATAAATTATTTTTTAAACTTAATAAGGTTGTTTAATGCGATAATAACAGATGTACACACTAACAATAGCAACAATGATTATAATATTTGAAATATCTTAAACCAATTTCTTATTGACAACGGTTCATATTTTCATAAAGAATCGTTTCCAATTAGTTTGCCGTCACTGTAAAATGCCTTTAATCTTTAAAAAGTTAAATAAATCAAAGTTTTTGCTTTGTTAAGGGCGTATTCCTGAAAAACAAATTCGACAGCGCTGCCTTGATTAAGATCATAAACCGAGAAACCTCAATTAAGGCAAAAAACTGAGAACAGGTTGTAAATCTAGTTTTTAATTTTCCGAATTGCAATAATTTGTACTGAGCGGGTAGAAATTAAGACAAACTTTGTAATTAAACGTCAGACTTACTCTACTGACTTTATTGGGCAATATATTCAATGCCCGGGCTGGAGGGAAATAATGGTGGATACGTTTTAACTTGCTCGGATTTGCGATGGGAAATAATAAAGATTTTATCGCATTCGGTATCTATTTTTAAATTTTTGCTTTGTTCAGAATACTGAACAGCTAGCCATCCATAACGATACCACCGATCGTTTTTATTGCACGTCTGGGGCGTTTCAAAAGGTATTGAACTTCAAACTGTAATTTCGTTGAACCGATTGCGGCATGATAACGCACTAATATGCGGCCTCGCCGAGATTATACGTCGTTTATTTTCAATTTTTATTTATCCTTTGTTTCTAGTGAAATTACAAAGCAACTTCAACTTATTTGACATGTTGCAAATACAGTAAGAAGTGTCTACCTGGGAGTACAAGTGGTGCAAGGAACCAGGACGCCATGCCCAAGTGGACTGGAAACTTCATATCATTTATCATAAATCACGTTAGGGGTATGCGCCTACATGGTGTTATGTTTTAATATTTTTATTACTCGCCGAATGCCACCACTGTTATGATTTAATAATTTTAGTATTTTGTATTAGCACTGGTAGTAAATGTAAACACTTCAACTTGTTTCAAATCTCTCTATTATCTTCTGTACAAGAGGGACACTTCTTACTTCTAACAAATCTTTACTCTTACTGTGTCTACTGACTTAATTCTACTGACAATATAGTACTGACATAATGACTGACCTGCTCTATACTGACTACCTATAACTTATTTTTATATGAATTCCCTAATTTGAGATGCAGTGGCGTATCTGTAAAATTGATTAAAAAAGGTGTCTATAAAAGTAATTTGGGGAGTATTTGCTACGCCACTGCTTACTGTACTACAATGGTTTCTTTTAATGTTTTTATAGCTGAACCTTCCCAAGCTTTATCGATATAGTGTAAATGAGTTTATGATAGGTTTTTTCGGGTATAATAATATTTGGGGCGGAAGAACGTGCATAAAATAGAATTTGAAGTAGAATTTAAAATACATATTGTTTACTTAGAATTTCCCTTGCAATAAACGACCATTAAAGCAGCTTTTGTCGGAAGGTTCCGCGGAAATATAATGTATGTCAAAATATTGCATTTACGTGTCAAACTATCTCTAGACTAATGAATATATAATACTTAAGACTATTCACAAATAAAATGACTATTAAATAATGGGGTCACAACACCTCCCCCCTAAATGAGAGATTTTATAATAATGAAATTGTTAGAAAATTTCGTTCCTGAGTTAAAATATAAATTATGATACAAAATATATATCCTTGTAATTGATACTAATATTTAACAAAAGTATTATGTTCGAAATGATTTTACAAAATTTGCTATGAACTATGTTCTTATTCTATATTATACTAACCTATATAATATTGAAAACTGTTTTTTTTATAATAATTAGGCATTCTAAATCTACTTAGATTCTACTAAAGAAATTTATTACTTATAATAAAACATAATATTATTACTTATCTAATTGATCGTCTTGAGGACGTGTGACCAATAGCTCTGAGAGGCGTGTATGATATACCTGGTTGATCGTCCTCAGGGTGATCATCATTATTAATTCTATTAGAAGTTTCACTAGTATACTGAGCTATATATCTATTACTTCTCGGGGATGGTTCAATGGTTTGATTTACCCTTACGCAAATATTTGGTATTATTCCACAACAGGAAGTTTTTCTTATACATTTTGAATATATTTTGTAAACAATAAATAAAAATACAACAACAGATACAATGTAAGCTAAAACAGAACCAGAAATATTATATGTTGACAAAAAATTATTTTTTTTCAAGATTTTCTGTTAGCTTTTCTATGTCGTCTAGTTTATGGCTAGCGATGTTCAGTTCAGGAATGTGCTTTGAAAGAGTCTTATAATTTTCGTTTATTAAAATTTCTGTCAGGTTAATGTTATTATTTTTTATTTTTTCACAACAGTCCTCACTAATTTCTAATGACGGAACAAACTCACTAAATATTTTCGACTGAAAGGCATTACCGTGAGGCACGAGCATCGTTGAAACACTATACGCTTTACACTGTTTTCCTATGGTGACACTGCCGCAATTTTTTAAAATAACGTCTACTGGTTTATTTTGATTAATACATGAAATGGTTAATGATTCAGGGCAAGGCACAAACAGCCAAGTATTAGTTGTAAGTAACTGAATAAAGATACCTTTATTAGAATTTAATATATGTTTTTCGCATACTTCTGGAATTTTATTTGTTACTTGAAGTAAGTTCATTTCACAGTTTTCCACTAAATGAGCCAATGAAACTGGTTTTTGTTGCTGACAAATCATTTTATCATCCGTTATTTTTATAAATTTATTATATTCGAGATCAGAGAAAGTTATGAACTGCTGTTTTGTTTCGTCTATTGCAATGTATTTAGAAGATGGTTGAATCAAAACAAATTGATTAGTGGCTAATAGCTTAGGAAAAGGCGATACCTTATATAGGTAGAATAATTGTGCTTCAACTAAAGGAATATTAATTATATAAATTAAATGATTATTTTCAAAGTAAACTTTTAGTTCAATCGTTTTTAATATAAGATTAGAATGCATTATATCAAGAGGCACAGCAAAATCTAAACCAACATCAATTAGGCGAACTGGTGTTAAAATTGCTGGGTGTAATAAACCCTTTTTGGCAATAAGAATTGCATTAATCAAAGTCATTACTTCGAGTTGTAGTTGATGTAACATCATATTTGTCAGCGTAATGTGTTCTTCTAGATTCCCTTTTAAGTCTAAAAATTTAATATCTTTTTGTTCTTTTTCTAATTGTTTGGAAAGAATTTTAACATTATTTTTTAAAATGTTTTCATTAAAATCTAAGGTTCCAATAGTATTGCTGAAATTTGTTAGTGTAGACTTGACAACTTTAGTTTTGCGATAAATCTGAAATTTTGCTATCATAATATTTCGCGTCTTCTTCGTCTAAAGTACCGAATAGAATTTTTGTAGCAAGTTGTTTCGATTTTACGATACCTTCAGTACCTGAAACGTTGGCCAAAGCATAAGTTATCATTTCACATCTTGGGGGTATAGTCGTTAAAGTCTCTGAAGGCAAAATCTTAAAGCAATTGTCCTCAAAATAAACAGTTTCTTCTTCATAATTAATTTTAGTTTTATATTTTTGCAAAAAATCGCGGCCTAAAATTCCGTCATTTTTTATAGGAATGCTATCTGGTACGATATGAAAAGAATGAATTAATATTTTATTATCTTTTAATTGGATTGTTACATTATATAGACCTTTCGTAAAAACCGGTTCTTTACTTATACCTTTTAGTTCAATAATACAGTTTTGATCTAGCTTTGAATAGTCTTGTAAAATCGACTCCTTTAATAAACAAACATCAGCCCCTGTATCTAACAAAATTTGCAATTCTGACTTTTTAGTGCCCAATGAAGTTATTTCAATTATATCTAACTGTTCACAATTATTAGAGAATAATACTGACTTAGGAGACATATTATTTGAATTATTACGAGTTGGTTTGATTTTAATATGTTCTAGTGGATTCTTATTATTTGAACAGCTACTGTTTATACTGATTGAACTTTTTACGAAGTGCTTGGCGGGCTGTTCACAACCAAGGCTTCGTTGTCGTTTCCCGAAAATTCTTGGACAGATGTAATTGGTTGTGGAGGAGAAATACTAAGATTGTGTTGGAGGCTACTGGGGGGTAGAGTAGTTTGTATTTGATGAGAATTATTGACAGATTCATTATTATAGTTAGGACGGTATCGTCGCTGTTGTTGAGGTATCTCTGAAAGCATTTGAGGTCTGTTTGAACTACGGGGATTGGTATAATTTTGACGATAATTGTTCCCATTATAATTATTGTTAAAATTTCGTGAATTTGTATTTTGATTGTAATTATGATTATCGTTTCCCCTGTAAGAAAAATTACTTCTAGCATTAATAGGTTGTTCCCCGTTATAATTTTGCCCATTTGAAGAATTTGCGTTAAAATGTTGTTGTGGACTGAAGCTTTGATAATTAGGTTTATTAAAATTATTTCTTCCCATATTTTGTTCATATTGTATAAGTTGCCTACATTGAGAAGTTATATGATTATTTTTATGACAGAACATACACAAAAGTTTAGGATTTTGGTTATTAAAATTTCTATTTCCCTGACCCACAAAACCTACATTTTTAAAATTTGAATTTTTTGCTCTAACGTTGTTTTCGAGTTCCATTTCGATTGCTAATGATAATGCCCTGTCTAAATCTGTTGTGTTTTCAGCAATTACTCGAATTTGTATTTTTTCATCATTTAGCCCTTGTCTAAACGTGTTTACTAAAATTGACTCTAAATTTTCTATTAATACCTTAGCAGAATTATGTTCATAATTTAAATGACAAGTTTCTTTATATTTATTATGCAGGTATCTTAATCTATCTCCATATTCTGTAACGGTTTCCCTAAAGTTTTGTTTTATATTCATTATTTGAGTTAAAAAATGAGAAGGCGGTCTTTTATCCGTAAACTGTTCTAAAAGAAAATCTCTAATTTCGTCCCAATTTAAAAATTCTTTATATTGTGTCACCTCTTGAGCTTTACCTTTTAATTTAGTACCAAAAATTAATTTAGCTAATTTATTTTTTTCATTTTCTTTCACAATATGCATTACTGCGTCACAGTTTTTTAGAAAAAATTGAAGAGAATTTCCATCGCCGTAGCCGTCGAATGAATTTATTAAATTTAATACATCAATTGCATCTTTTCCTTCAGCCATTTTTTTGTTTGTTAAAATTATAAAGATTAAATACTAATAAAAATTTTGGGTAAAAATTTAAATATATACGGTCGATTATTCAATTACTTTTTCAACACACAACGTATTTGCAGTACCTTTCACAAAATAAATATATCTATATAATTTCAAAAATGCATAACATATAAAAAAAACAAATAGTGTCACCACAACAGGAAAATAAAAGAAAAAAACTTACAGCTTCATCCTTAGTTAGCTGGAACGTAAGGCGAATTTCCTCGTTTTCTTTCTTCTTCTCGAAACTTGTTGCGTACTAGGCGCTCCTCCAGGTCTGTTGAAACTTCCTCTTCTTTGGTATACCGATGTGGTTTAACTGGTGTGAGTCCTGCTGCGTTCTAGGCGCTCCTTCAGAAAACACGGGGTAGTATATCCAGATCCGCTGCCACCAATGTTATGTTTTAATATTTTTATTACTCGCCGAATGCCACCACTGTTATGATTTAATAATTTTAGTATTTTGTATTAGCACTGGTAGTAAATGTAAACACTTCAACTTGTTTCAAATCTCTCTATTATCTTCTGTACAAGAGGAACACTTCTTACTTCTAACAAATCCTTACTCTTACTGTGTCTACTGACTTAATTCTACTGACAATATAGTACTGACATAATGACTGACCTGCTCTATACTGACTACCTAGAACTTATTTTTATATGAATTCCCTAATTTGAGATGCAGTGGCGTATCTGTAAAATTGATTAAAAAAGGTGTCTATAAAAGTAATTTGGGGAGTATTTGCTACGCCACTGCTTACTGTACTACAATGGTTTCTTTTAATGTTTTTATAGCTGAACCTTCCCAAGCTTTATCGACATAGTGTAAATGAGTTTATGATAGGTTTTTTCGGGTATAATAATATTTGGGGCGGAAGAACGTGCATAAAATAGAATTTGAAGTAGAATTTAAAATACATATTGTTTACTTAGAATTTCCCTTGCAATAAACGACCATTAAAGCAGCTTTTGTCGGAAGGTTCCGCCGAAATATAATGTATAGTTCCGCCGAAATATAATGTATAAATATTGCATTTACGTGTCAAACTATCTCTAGACTAATGAATATATAATACTTAAGACTATTCACAAATAAAATGACTATTAAATAATGGGGTTACAACAATGGTTCCACTATTTTTCATATTCTATCGACCAATGTTTACGATAAAACAAGAAGTGGGGATGGCCCATGTCCAAGCCGTGGCCATTTGTTGACGAATGCCAGTGGTGGCGCAAGTTTTCACTTCCCGCATAAGGAAATATTAATCGTGAAAAAACCATCGTTCCTGGTTTTTACAGATCTTCATATTTTTCCTTTACTGTCGGTCCGTCGATCTATTCCGGCTAAAAAATTTACTTACTTGATAAATTTTATTTAATTTTCCACAAAAATTACGTCTAATATAAAAAAGGGTTAGTTTAGTTACCTTACCCATTATTTTCAAATTTCACATGCATACGCTTTCGGATATAAAAAAACCGAATTTTTTAGTCAATGTTTAGAAGTCCAAAAAAGCGGCGCCAACACGACCGACGAATTTTGTTACTTGTGTAGCTAAAACTGAAAACCGGTGCCTAGGAAAATTTAAAAGTGTCAGCATTAAAAATTCAAAATAGCGGTGTCAAAATGACAATGTCAACAGGTCGGACAGATGATTTTAACATTCATGGGGATTATTTAAGAATGCACAACAAAAATCAAAATGGTGGCGCCAATATAGCGAATGAATTTTGTCATTTGTACAGATTCGGCTAAAATATCAGTATCTAGAAGTATTTAAGAATGAAAATTATGAAATTTAGTCAATATTTGAGAATGAAAAATGGCGACATCACCATAGCAGACTAACTTTAAAAATTTTGCAGATTTAATTAAAATTCGGCATTTAGGGGTATTTAAGACTGCACATCATGAATTTTTTAAAAACTTTAACACTTTAAAAATTCAATATTGTAATGCCAACAGGGCGGCGGAATTTTAACATTTGTATAGATTTGGCTGAAAGAAAGTAGGCATCTGGGGGTATTTGAGAATACATATCATACATTTTTAGTAAATATTTAAAAAATGAGAGTAGAAATGCCTAGATTGCGAGCGAGTTTTAATATTTATACAGATTTGATTAAAAATTGATATTAAGTGAGCAGTTCATACATTTTTAGTAATAAATATTTGACTCTATAGAGTCGGCGTCAAACCTATTCTTACTTACTCAACCACATACATACATTTGTGTTTTTTAGTTTGTTTAGCAAATTGCTACTAGGTCCACTGCATATATAACATACATACTCTTTTCTTGCTGGAATGGTGAACGCAAATATTGTTCAATGATTAGACAGTTCAAAATGGCGCCATTCCGCCACTTTTTAACCTTTTTTTTAATAATGCTTGCTACGGGACCGGTTCTGCAATATCCTATATATTTCTTAAAAATTTCATCAAACTGTCGCCAATTAATCGATATACACAGTGTCCTATATAAGAATGCGCACTACAGGGATCTCATAAACCAGAAGAGATATAAAGATGATTGAATTAGAGAAAAGTTGCGCCTTGCTGAGCCCTATAATGTCATGTTTCGAAATCTAAAAAAAATTTTTATTTTTACTTCTTTCTGACTCTATTTGAATAGATATGACAATACAAATTACACATTCCCATTGCTACTTTTCCTGCTCTACATGTAGATGTTATTAGATTTTCAATCTGACGTTTCGTTTTTAAGCAGCCATCATCAATTTTGTTTTTTTAAATAGTCGACAACATATATTTTATTCCTAGAAAATCTAATTTCAATTCTAAATCTAACCACATTTGTTCCTTATATTTATATGACGTTCCGGAAAAAAAAAACCTAATCAATATTATTTGATGATGATTACAAGGGAGAAAAAATTACATACGAGTGTTAATTTTATTTTGATTTATCTTCTTTATTAAAATCAGAAAAAAAAATTTAAATGTGCTAAAAAAAATTTCGGGTTATTTAAAAAAGAGTTGATGATAGTCAAGAAAAGCCAAAACGTAAATTCAAAAATTTAATGACGCCATCTTGCAAATTAGGAGTTCTTGAAATTTTAAACTGTTTCTAATAAAGAAGATATATCAAAATAAAATTAGCTCTCACATATACTTTTTTCCCCTACATGATGACGTATTTAGATTTTTGATCTGACGTTTCGTTCCTTCATAATGATCATCAAATAACATGCTAAGAAACGAAACGTCAGATTAAAAATCTAATAACATCAACTTGTAGAGCAGGAAATGTAGCAATAAAAATGTGAAATTTGTACTTTTATATCTTTTCAAACAGAGTCAGAAAAAATAAAAACAAAATCGGTAAAATTCGGTTTTTTAAGAAAATCTTCGGAAATAATCGGATTTTTTTAGATTTCTAAACATGACATTGTAGGGTTCAGCAAGGAGCAACTTTTCTCTAATTCAATCATCTTTGCATCTCTTCTGGTTTACGAGATCCCTCTAGTGTGCATTCTTATATGGAAAACCGTGTAAATACATAAAAAATACATAAGGTTGAATTGATAACATCCTCCTTGAGTCGGATAATAATATTAAGTACAATGAGAGTTCCATCATAAGAGCTTTAACTACTTCTTACAATAATCCTGAAACTTCACATATAAAGTTGAACTGGTATAATATTCATTATCTTTTCCACATACTGTTACTCTTCAAAGAAAAATGGCACTGCCATAACTGAGTTAGTGACGTAAAATTAAGGCATCTTCATCTGAAAATCTTTATTAGTTAATTAAGCTCAAATATTATTCAATTTCCAGGCCCATTATCATCGCAATTAGCTCCATTTCCATAATTAAATCCTTTCGAACAATTAACTTTCCTCTCAGACGAAAATGACGTCTTTGTGTAATATTCTTAGCTGGATGATCAGTCTAAAGTTTATTGCCAGACTATAAAACATTTTCTTCTTGTCACGTTTTTATATGAAATTATCAGTTCTCTTTAACTCTATTTTGCGCCGTTGTCAACTGGTTGATTATTATTTCTATTTGAATTCGTCTAGAATGGCTTCATTGATAGTTAAAGTTAATATATTAAAATTACTCAGTACAGGCTGTTTCAAAAGTATATAGTGTTATGTAGAAACTGGATAGAGTTTTTCAGTTTATAGTCAAATATTCGAAACACCTATAAATAATTGTAACAAAATAAAATCTTTGAACTAAAAAAATCCAACAATTGTTAAAGAGTAAAATACATTTTGGTATATAAAACTTCAGGTTTGTGCAAATATAACTCAATACGTATTTTCTCCTGGGTAACAAATATTTTGTCAAAATCTACAGAGAAACCTCTTATACCATTATACTTTAAAATTGACTCTATGAAGCATCAATAAACACAGGGTCACGTCAAGTCAAATAGGCACACCACAATCAATTTAGTTTGACGATTTAGGTCAATATATACTTAAATAAAAAATAAAATAGAACAATCAACATTATATAAAATATATTAATGCACATAAACTATCTAGATAGATATCAAAATATACGGGAAAACCCTATATATTAGAGTTGTCAGGTTTGAAAATTGAATTCGCAGGACATGTGTTGAAAAAATGCAGGACGGTGATGAAAAAATCAGGACTTTATTATTTAAATACCTTAGTACCTATAATAATAGTAATAATACTAATAATACAAAAATACGTTAAATAGGTCCAATCAAAATTTAATCAGACACGACCAACAAAATCGAGAGACGGATCGGGCTTGTCAGCAGAGGATGAAGATGTTAAAGCCAAATAACTCAACGATCCGCGGTTCTCCGGACTGCCTAAAATATATTTTGACCTGTCGACAGTGCAATAGAACCACCCACTTACAAAATCGATAAATATCTTACAAATATTCTTAATAGTTTTACAGGCAAAACACATTCACATATTAGAAAATATACGCATTTTGTAGAGAAACTAAAAGTAATCCAATTAGATCCAAAAGATACCTTAGTCAGTTTCGATGTAAAATCGCTATATACGAATGTGCCTATAAATGTTTCAATTGCCATAATATCAGCCTTATTTCACCATAATAATATTGACAACTCACTTTTAGATCTGATTAAAACATGTCTCACGTCAACATATTTTGTTTTTCTTTTCAAAGAACTTTTTATGAACAAACCTCAGGAGCACCCATGGAATCTCCGCTGTCACCAGTGGTAACTAATATCTTCATGGAAGCTTTTCAGGAGGAAGCCTAAAGTCGTCCCCATTGAAGCCAAAATCGTGGTTCAGATATGTAGACGATACTTTTGTAATATGGCCGCATGGTCCAGAAACCCCCACGTGTTTGTTGATCATCTGAATCAGCAACATCTTAATATAAAATTGACAATGCGAATTGAATCGGAAGGCGCGATTCCCTTTCTAGAGGTTCGTGTACAAATGAAAGGGGATGATTCCTTAGAGCACTCTGTATATAGAAAACCAACGCATACGAACAGACATCTAAATGCAGCTTCCCATCACCATCGGACACAAAAGCAATCGGTTATTAATTCTTGCGATTTGCAACCAAAATTGTTTACAATCGGAAACAGAGACACTAACTCAAGTTTCAAGAGGGAATGGATATTGCTCCAAGGATATTAGACGGTTAATTAAAAACTATAATAAAGCGATAGGAAGGGTAGTAATTCCATTTATACACGGAACCACAGACTAGATTACAAGGTTACTTCGCCGGTCCAACATACGTACAATATTCAACAAACGAAGAAAATTGTACAATGTTTGCGATCACCAAAGGACATTATTCCCATCCAAACGGAACAAGTATACGCAATCCCTTGTGCCTGTGCTAATGCCTATTTTGTATATCGACTAGGCTGAAGGAACATGAACGATGTATTAGAAAGAAACCAATTGTACAATCTGCTGTATAAATTTAAATGAAACTAAAGTTCTTGCATCGGTCTCGAGATTCTATAAATGGACAATTAGAGTTTTTAGTATTTAAGTAAAGGTTTGGGAGCAAGATGTTTTTGCGAAAAAAAATGGTGAATTTCTGTGGTGTTAAATAGCAACACAACTTATCAAAGTCAATAGGGCTGACAATATCTTGATCACGTCTGCTTTACAAAGAGACGTCTTTATCTGACATTATTAGTCACAGCCAAAGTTGCGAATATATAAACAATTTTATAAAAAAAAATAAAACCGAGTAAAAAGTGAAAAATAATAATTTATTTTATCTGAAAAATTTTACTCTGTAAAGTCGCATATATTGTTCAATAATATCATTCCACGATTTTAATTTTAATTTTAACGCAAAGGGAAAAATTGCTGCTTATGGAGTTTTTTACGCTGGATCCAGTGGCGTAGTCATATTTTTCATTTGAGTTGTTATTTTTTAGATACGACCCAAAGTTGTGTTTTTTTAAATGGGACACCCTGTATATTTGTCCAGAAATTGATTTGTCCTTTTAAAAGCTTCTCAAAAATATATCATAGTATGGGTCTATTTTAATAAACTACAAAGGGGGCCATCTTATAGGTCCATTTGTTCCGATCCATTGATTGGTAAAATTATTGTCCAGAAATAATCTCGTCATTCCAGAATTGTGTGCAGGTGCACCGTCCTGTTGAAAATAAATTTCGTTAATTTGCGCTAGAGGAACATCGTCAAGTAATTCAGGTATAGCTGCCTCTAAAATTTCTATATAGCGATTGGCTGTTAGATTTCCATCAAATATATAAAATTTTATATGTGTTCCTAATATGAAGCAGGACACATTTAGACCAAACCTGCCCTGCTGTCTTCTGGGAAATATTTGGTGTTGATTTTCCTGGGACCAGAATCTACTATTGTGCCTATTGAGTATACCAGAATTACTGAATTGTGCTTCGTCTGACCATATAACCTTCCTTTCAAAATCTCTAACCATATCGCATCTTTCTCGAAACCAATTGCAGAAGACTACCCGACGCTCTGCATCCCCTGGCTGTAAGTGCTGCACGAATCTAAATTTGTATGGGTGGTATTTGTGCTTTTTTAGAATTTCTTGAACCCTAGTTTTTGGAATCCCCTTTTTCACTCTTTTCACTGGCCCTACAAGAGTTTGTAGGGTAAGCTTCTGCATTAGCCAAAACCGTAATTTCCTCAGTCTCCCGATTTTCTTTATTATATGTTTTCGTACGAGGTTTGATAAATGATCCGTGATTAAGTAAATTATTTTTCATCCGATAAAAAGTGGATATATTAGGCTGCCTCCTTTCTGGATATCTAAATAAAAATTAAGCAATAGTATTACAACATACCTAAAAATTAACTATTTACCTGTTAAAATACATCTCAGAAGCCGCTTCAACATTTTCATTACTTAATATAAAACAAGCTAACATATCGTACTTTTCATAATGTTCGAAAATTTGGTTTTCTTCCATAATAATACAAATATATTTTTACACAATAAATAAGTACAAAAAACTAGCGCTATATTTTATATACGCGTACAAAATTGGGAAATGTCATTTGCTTCCAAGAAAACAAAAGAAAACGGCATCGTTTTGCATGGCCTACTGCAAAATTTGGGATAATAATTATAAAAATTAGGATTTTTGTTCTTGTTTATTAAAATAGACCCATACTATTATATATTTTTGAGAAGCTTTTAAAAGGACAAATCAATTTCTGGACAATTATACAGGGTGTCTCATTAAAAAAAACACAACTTTGGGTCATATTTAAAAAATAACAACTCAAATGAAAAATATGACTACGCCATTCGATCTAGCGTAAAAAACTGCATAAGCAGCAATTTTTCCTTTTGCGTTAAGTTAAAGGATAACCGATATATGAGCGGGGTCCCAAAATGCAAAATTTTCTATTTCGCCCTGTATCTCATAAACGAAGGAGGCTATGAAAATTTTGTTTACGGCTTCATGAGTTTCACAAAGAATTAGCTTAGGTTCGTGAAAACCGCAAGGTTCTATCTTTAAAAATAAGCGAGATACCCTGCTTTTGCAACCAAATCCGAACACCCTGTACATACATAAAAAAAATACCGTAGGATCGAATTGATAACCTCCTCTTCTTTTGAAGTTGGTTAAAAAGCGGCACTATATAGAGGTTTCTCAAATAAGACAAAAAATATTTGGGTCAGAGGTTATGCTTTTCCGACATAAACGACGAAGAGTCTGAGTATCGGATTTAGCTAAAATAATAGGCTTTATTGTCTCGGGTTAAAATATGGAGTAAAGAGGTAATTAAGAAAGGGTTTTAATTTAATTACGCCAGGTAGATAATAGCTCCAATTTAAGCTAATTGCCAAGATAATGAACTGTAAATCTGATAACATTCTGGAATATGTTAAATAGCTTCACTGAAAGGAGTCGTTCGTCCAATTATATTCAAATAATATTGTAAAGGTAATGTTGAAATTATAATTAGGTATCGAATTTATATTATATGAAAACAATATAATAACATTTTTTAAAATGCAAACCTTCATTAAATTACATTGCAAATTTGTAGACAAAAAAAAAAGGTAGAATATTTTTAAAACGAGAATGATATTGAGATGCCGTTTTTAGCTATCTCTTGCAAGTCTTATTTTGTATTAACGATTTTTAAATTACCTATTATTTGTGCCAAAAATGTATAGAAACTATTTTATTTTCTAATGGCTATATCAACGTAATTTTTGGTCAAATTGTAAAAAACAATTTAAAAAGTTTTCCACATTTTAAATATATTTTGAAATATGACTTTTTTAATTATAATGTTTCTTGCATATTAAGCCCTAACTTCCCTAAAGTTCTCCTGCTGAAGAGCTCTTAAGTCTTATTTCATGAGATTAAACTGTGACCTACGTGTCAACATTTACTCCTATATTTAGCACAGTGGTCGCCAACCGGTCGATCGCGAGCTACCGGTAGCTCGCGAAGACATTTCTGGTAGCTCACAACATATCTTGTAAAAATCATAGAAGCATCCACAGCTGATAGAATTGACCAGAGCGCCAGCATCGCGTGAATGTTTGAGATCACGATAACGATCGAGACTGCTTTGAACGCGATAAATGCGCATGTCGAGGATACAACGCGTTCAGTTTAAGACTGAAAGGCATTCGATGTGTTAGTACACAAAGTGAGCAATAAAACAGATTATGAATTGTGAGAATCTTTTCTTTGTATTTCGTGCAAATCAATTTATTAAAAATGTAGCAAAGCGCTTTCGGCTTTCGCCATCATCAGTGCCACCTGAAAGGAAGGAAATCACTTTCTTTAGTTTTCGATAAGTATTTTATGAAGAGAGTTACTAATGTAGAAGTGAAATTGAATAAGGACAAAGAAACTATGTAAAAGAGAGTAATTATGAAGATAATTTGTATTAAGAAGCAATCTGTAAAAATAATTCAATAAGTGATCTACTTACTTAGTCAAGTGTGCACAGGAAGTAAATCCATATAGTACCACAAACAGTTAAAAACAGCAAACATTTAAATTGTAAGTTACATGTCAAATATATAACAAATCACATTTAAAACTTTTATAAAACAAGGGATCACCCCCTTTTAGCGACCTAAATTATCATTTCGTTCCAGTTAAGGCTGAAATGTGGTGGTGTCAAATAACAGAGTTTGAAGGTTAAACCTACAAGGAAAATTAGCCCTGTGATGTTGGGAACCTATCGATATATTTAAAATTTAAACCTGTAGGAAAAGAAGTGTCAATGAAGAAGCAAATTTTAACCAAAATAATTAGAAAATTAATCAAATTGAATATGGAAGGCCGTGGAAATATTTTATATTATTTGTATATATTTGTATATATTGTAAATAAATTGCAAGAGATTCAAATCTACTAAGGAACTATTAGGGGAAATTTTTTTCTCAAGTATTTTAAGTTGGTCATATTGATAAAGCAGGGTTGGCTTCAGCGGAGTTGAAACCAACTTGTTTATAGAATTAAGACTTAAACAATTTTTAAATTTAATTTTGATTTAATAAAAGTATTATTATTCCATTAAAATTGTTTAAATAAAGAGGAGAAATGTCAAACAGGAATTAGAACAATCAATGTTTTATGGAGGTTCTGTACAAATTGGTGAAGAAATTAAAGCATATATACATATATCAATCTTCTTCACAACTAAAGATGTTTTTAAATAAATGTGTGTTATGTAAACAAAGTGGCGAGAAATCGGTTTTGAGTATCAAAGAATCAATTAGATTAGGATCATAACGATTGTTAACTGCTATTTGTTTTAGTATGTTAACTTCATTGTTATAATTGTCGATAGAAAGATGAATATTTAAAAGTCTGTTAACATAGCAATGGAAAGTTGCCATCTTATGCTGATTGACAGCAAACCTTAACCCTGAAAACGTCCTCTCAATTGTTAAGTCAAGAAAGTTTAGTTTTTTGTTGTCTTCAAATTCGATAGTAAACTTAATATTTGGATGTATGTTATTAAGTTTCAAAAGCAGGTTGTCAGCCTCGGATCTGTCACAATCAAGAAAACAAAGACAATCATCCACATATCTAAACCAATGAAGAATTTCAGGATTGCTGTCAGTGATAATGTATGTTGTCTCAAGGTGGTTCATAAATAAATCAGCCAAAAAAGGAGACAAACAACTACCCATTGCTAAGCCATCAGGCTGTTTGTAAATTTTCTAATTGAAAGAGAAAAAATTTTGAGAAAGACAGAAGTTTAAAAGAGATAGTATATTAACAATTTTTTGGTTATCAATATTTTTAGCTACAAGAAGGCTATTCACCAGTTTGACTGTTTCATCTCTAGGGACCGTGGTAAAGAGGTTAGTAACATCGAAGGAGACCATCAAACAGGTAGGTGGTAGTTTAAGTGATTTAAGTTTGCTGGTTAACATCAATGAATTACCCACCCCAAACTTTGGAATGAAACCTGAAAGCTCTCCAATGAGTTTATGTATAAAATTAGCAATTAGAGATATTGGTATGTTGGTAAAACTAACAACTGGTTTTATAGGAACATCTATTTTGTGTATTTTAGGCAAGCCATACAACCTAGGCATATTAGGATTGCTAAAAATGAGGTTTTTTGGAGCTTGGTTTTCCTCAAGAAATAAACTAAAATGTTTGACAAGTTTAGATGTTTTTTTGACAAAGGAATTAAAGGGGTTAGTAGATAATTGATTCCTTGATACTCAAAACCAAACATAAAAAACTAAAGAAAGAGATTTACCCCATAGCAAACAACTCTAACAAATATATAGCTTTACCTTATTTGAATAGCAGCTTAAATGATAAAGTATCTAAAGTTTTCTCAAATAATATCCCACACATAAAAATCTCTCATAAAATTAAATCCAATCTAGGCACACTTTTAGTAAATACAAAGGATAAAATAGACTCTTTATCAAAAAGTGGAGTTTACAAACTTTCATGTGGTTCTTGTGACAAAACTTACATAGGCAGAACTTGTAGACCCTTACACATAAGGATTAATGAACATCTTAAAAAAACTACCTCAGACTTTGGAGAGCACCTGAGATCTTCCAATCATAGTTTTATCCCAAGGTCAAATTCTAAACTACTTCATAACATAACGTCTAAAAACTTCAACAGGTTGGACTTTATAGAGGATATCGAAATTTCCAACGAACTAAAGAATAATGATTCATGTCTTAATACACAAGTCTCCCTCAATAGATATTTCATCCCTCTACACCGCAGACTCTTGGACTAATTCCACCGCTCTATAATGAACCCAGACTTGAAGTCATTTACCCTGTCTGATTGCTCCATTCTTCTTCCTCTCTTTATTAATATTCATTTAAGGAAACTTATATAACTTTCCGATCCAAATCTTCTTACTCACTTATACCAGTTTCAAAATTCATAATTTTGAAAATAAATAAATTAAATTTCAATTCAAGATACAAATTTTAAACAATTTTAATGGAATAATAATACTTTTATTAAATCAAAATTAAATTTAAAAATTGTTTAAGTCATAATTCTATAAACAAGTTGGTTTCAACTCCGCTGAAGCCAACCCTGCTTTATCAATATGACCAACTTAAAATACTTGAGAAAAAATTTTCCCCTAATAGTTCCTTACTAGATTTGAATCTCTTGCAATTTATTTACAATATATACAAATATATACAAATAATATAAAATATTTCCACGGCCTTCCACATTCAATTTGATTAATTTTCTAATTATTTTGGTTAAAATTTGCTTCTTCATTGACACTTATTTTCCTACAGGTTTAAATTTTAAATATATTGATAGGTTGCCAACCTCACAGGGCTAATTTTCCTTGTAGGTTTAACCTTCAAACTCTGTTATTTGAGACCAACACATTTCAGCCTTAACTGGAACGAAATGATAATTTAGGTCGCTAAAAGGGGGCGATCCCTTGTTTTATAAAAGTTTTAAATGTGATTTGTTATATATTTGACATGTAACTTACAATTTAAATGTTTACTGTTTTTAACTGTTTGTGGTACTATATGGATTTACTTCCTGTGCACACTTGACTAAGTAAGTAGATCACTTATTGAATTATTTTTACAGATTGCTTCTTATACAAATTATCTTCATAATTACTCTCTTTTACATAGTTTCTTTGTCCTTATTCAATTTCACTTCTACATTAGTAACTCTCTTCATAAAATACTTATCGAAAACTAAAGAAAGTGATTTCCTTCCTTTCAGGTGGCACTGATGATGGCGAAAGCCGAAAGCGCTTTGCTACGTTTTTAATAAATTGATTTGCACGAAATACAAAGAAAAGATTCTCACAATTCATTTACCTCTACGTGCACACAGCCCTTCCCCTTTCATAAAAAAGATTATGGCAAAAAGTAGTAAGAAAGTAAAGACATACAACTTTCATTCGGAATAGGAAGAACAGTATTTTTTACAGAAGTTAAAGGTAAAAACGTATGTTTGTTATGTAATTCCTCTGTTTCGGTTGCTAAAAAAGGAAATATTGAGAAGCATTACATGCTGCCAGCAGAAAAGCAAAATTGAAACATAATAAATTTAATTGGACAACAGTCAATATTTTTAAAAGCAGTTGACAAAAATAATTCTATTCTTAACTGAAATAATATCTCTCAAGACTGATTAAATTATTATCAAATAAATATCAAAATCTAACTTCCGAGTTGAATTTTAACCTTATATACGAAAAAAACTCTTCATACAATTTTAAACACTATAAATACGAATACTACGGGAGAAGATGAAATATCCATATTTACCATATTGTATAAAGCCCCTTATAAACATAATTAGTAGTTGTATATTAGAAGATTGTTTTCCAGCTGTATGGAAAAGGGCTTTAATTAAACCATTTCCTAAAAGAACTGATCCGAAGGAACTTAAAGACGTTAGACCTATAAGTATTTTGCCTGTATTATCAAAAATTTGAGAAAAACATGTTTGTCAACAAATAAATAATTTTGTAAAGGCTTTCAATATTGTACCAAGTTGTCAATCCGGATTTCGTAAAAATTTTAGTACAACGACTAGCATATTGAGATGGTCAACACTACACGACTAAATGAAGCTTCAAAGCATATTACCTTTATGGCTATACTTGATTTCAGCAAAGCCTTTGACACTATCAATCACGATATGCTGTTGGCAAAACTGCAATACTTTAAATTCTCAAAGAAATCTACAAACTTCTTGGGTTCTTATCCCTCAAATAGATCTCACTGTGTATCATTAAATACAAGCGGATAAATAAGTTAGTCGGAATATCTGCCTCTAACAAGCGGTGTTCCCCAGAGTTCTATATTGGGTCCCTTGATGTTTTCTCTGTATGTTGCGGATATGAATAATTGCATAAATAATTCCAAATTACAACAATACGCAGATGGTTCTCAAATATACAATGCCCATTCCTATATCTCAAGTAGAGCAATCTCAGGAACAGTTTAATGGTGACATCAAAAATATGAACGATTTTGCAAGAGATCATAATTTAAACTTGAATGCTTCAAAATGCAATATAAATTTTTTGGAAATAACAAAAATACTATCAGGAGCATTACTGATAGTTTTAAAATAAAAATAAATAACACTTATCTTCCGGTTGTCAAAGAGGCAAAGATTTTAGGTGTAACTTTCGACTCGAATCTTTCATTTGAATCTCACATTAAAAATAAAATAAAACTAGCCTATAGTCGCTTAAAAACATTATATAATCTGAAAAGCGTACTGCCTTCAAAAACCAAGTATTATCTCTATAAGGCTCTTATTTTGTCTTTGTTAGATTACGATGATATGGTGTATTCTGATTCTTTGTCTGAAAGGTTGGCTATACAAACTATACAAAAATTACAAAATAGTTGTATGCATTTTTCTTATAATATACAATATAGAAATCATATTACGCCATACTTGAATGAAAATTTTATCCTAGATATGAAGAATCGTAGAAAATATTACATGTACAATCTTATTTATAAGATCTTGAAAACTGGACAACCCCTATATTTAAATGTTTTATTCGCCACTTGTTCTCACTTTCACAATACAAGACATGTAAACCGATTTATAGTGCCACAACACAAAACAGCCGGGTTCCAAAATCACTTTCTTATGTTGGAATTAAATTGTGGAATGCTTTGCCAAACTGTGTAAAAGAATTATCAATTTACACATTTTCTAAACATATAAAGGAATATCTGCTAAATATGCAGCCTGTTTAATAATATAGTTATATTTTTTGAGTATTTTATTTATCTCTTATAGTTTATAATACATTAAGAAATCACGGTTTTTGGGTTTAGACCGTGTCAAAATGGAATCACTTTCCGACGTTTCGCCTTCGATTGCACGAGGCATCTTCAGGGATCTTCACTTTACGAGATCGAAACACTGAATGAGCTCGGAGAGACCCAGGCAGGCTATTTATATTCGACCTGTGTTTACCGAATCGTGACTCTGTGTAACGATCGGTTTCCACGTATAATGTAGACTGAAGCCCGTATCTCTATTATAATTGTTAGGATGCTTATAAATTTCAATAGACTCTCTAATTTTGAGTTTGTAGAGTCCCGAAACCGATGTAAGAACTTTGGTTTCTTTTACATTTATGACATGCCCAGTAGAATGTTGGTGTTCAGATACAGTAAATTGTACAATTTGTTTCTTTCTGATACATCGTTCATGTTCCTTAAGCCTAGTCGAAATGGATCGTCCAGTTTATCCAATATAAACATCACCACAGGAACAAGGAATTGCATATACTCCTTTCGTTTGAAAAGGAATAATGTCCTTTGACGATCTCAAACATTGTCCAATTTTCTTGTGTGTGTTGAAGATTGAGAACCTTGCAATCTTGTCTGTAGTTCCGTGTATAAATGGAAGAACTACATTTCCTATCGGTAATTCCTTATTAGTATCATTTCGTGGAGTAGGAGTATTATATTTTCTAATTGATCGTCTAATATCATCAGTGCAATATCCATTCCCTCTTAAAGCTTGAGTCAGTTTCTCTGATTCCGATTGTAAAGAATTTTGGTCACAAATGGCTCTGTAAGTCAATGAATTAATGACTGATTGCTTTTGTGTTGAATTATGATGGAAATTTGCATTTAAGTACCTGTTCGTATGCGTTGGTTTTCTATATACAGAGTGTCCTAAGGAACCATCCCCTTTTCTTTGTACAAGAACATCTAGAAAGGGAATCGTGCCTTCTGATTCAATTCGCATTGTAAATTTTATATTCAGATGTTGCTGATTCAGATGATCAAGAAACCCAAGGAGGTTTTCTGGACCATGTGGCCCTATTACAAAAGTGTCGTCTACATATCTGAACCATGATTTTGGTTTTAGTGGAAACGACTCTAAGGCTTCCTCCTCAAAAGCTTCCATGAAGATATTGGCTATAACCGGTGACAGTGGAGATTCCATGGCTGCTCCTGAGGTTTGCTCATAGAAAGTTCCTTGAAAGACAAAATACGTTGATGTAAGACATGCTTCAATTAGATCTAAAAGTGAATTGTCAATATTATTATGGTGAAATAAGTCTGATATTATGGAAATTGAATCATTTATAGGCACATTCGTATACAGCGATTCTACATCGAAACTGACTAAGATATCTTTGGGATCTAATTGGATTGATTTAAGTTTATCTACAAAATGCGTAGAGTTTCTAATATATGAATGTGTTTTTCCTGTAAAATTATTAAAAATAATTGAAAGATATTTACCAATTTTGTAAGTAGGAGATCCTATTGCACTGACGATAGGTCGAAGTGGTACATTAACTTTATGTATTTTAGATAGTCCGTAGAACCGCGGGATCCTTGAGCTGTTTGGCCTTAATATCTTCTTCTCCTCTGTTGGTAGGTTAGATGCATTTATAAGGTTGATTATCCGTCTTTCAATTTTGTTGGTCGGGTCGTAATCTGTTTTGTCCATGACGACAGTGGCATTTCCCTTGTCCGCTGGAAGGACCAAAATGTTTGTATTGTTGTTTAATGTTTTTATTGCCGTTCTTTCCGCAGCTGATAGATTCGACTTAGGCGGGTTAGAATTTTTGATGATCTTCGCTGTTTCATACCTTATTGCGTCAGCTTCTTCTACTGGAAGTCTTCTAATTGTCGCTTCAACGGATGACACTATATCTTCTACGGGCATATCTTTTGGTGTAATGGAGAAGTTTTGACCTTTAGATAGGACGGATTGTTCTGCTTCAGTAAGGATTTTGGAAGATAAATTTACAACGGTGTCCTTTGGCGGTTTTAGTGGTCTTCGGCTGTCTAGCACTTCTTCGAACTTTTTTTGTTGCTTAAATGTAACTGCTTGATGTATCCTTTCTGCTTGCGCATTGGTAATGTTATCGAGAGTTCTACATGTTTGATATTCAAGTATAAAAGCAAATTTTAAATAAATATTTAATAACTTACGAGCGTTTATGTCCAAATCACGTAGAGTAGCTTTTATCCTTTCTCTTACCAATGCCCAATACCAATTACCAAAACCAAAGTTCTTGCGTCGGTTTCGGGACTCTATAAACGCAAAATTAGAGAATCTATTGGAATTTATAAGCATCCTAACAAGTTTAATAGAGATACGGGCTTCAGTCTACATCATACGTGGAAACCGATCGTTACACAGAGTCACGCTTTGGTAAACACAGGTCGACTATAAATAGCCGGCCTGGGTCTCTCCGAGCTCATTCAGTGTTCCGATCTCGTAAAGTGAAGATCCCTGAAGATGCCGTGCAATCGAAGGCGAAACGTCGGAAAGTGATTCCATATTGACACGGTCTAATCCCAAGAACCATGATTTCTTAATTGACCACAGCCGTGAAAGCTTTCGTTCTATGTTTATGATACATTTATAGATCCAAATATATCTAAGTAAATTAGTCTAGCCGAAATGATTATGTTGTTTATACATTTCAAAAAGTTTAAACCTTGTTTTTTCTTCGAAGCTCTTTCTGCTCAATTAGCAATTAGTAAATTGGAAATTTGAAATACGTAGGTATAGTGTATAAGCTCTGAATCTAATTATTAATAACAGCTTGTTTATTTTTAACGGTCTACACCACACATGCGTGCTACGTACGCTGTGCTACCGGTTATAAAATCGAAGTGTAGCCCGCATTACCGCCATATTGTAATTGTTAATATGTTTTCTTCCTATTGTAATTTTCTATAAATTGGTTGGTAATAAATTGATTTTGAATTTGAAGTATGTTTCCCAAATAATTGTACAAAAAACGAAACTGTATGAAGATGGGGAAATGATAAAACAGACGTTTTTAGAAGCTGCAGATTCCTTATTTTCCAACTTTAAAAATAAAGACGAGATAGTTTCAGCTATAAAATATACGCAACTTTCTGCTAATACTGACTTAGATAACTGTGTTTAGTTGTCTCTTCAACCTAGATGGCTTTTGGTGATTTTATGATTAAAGATCTTTTGAAGTTTATTCCACTGAAAGGATATACCACTGGACAGGAACTGTTTTCCCATTTAAACAATTTTATATCTTCTGAGAAAATTCCAACGACTGACTTGTCATCTGACGGGGCTCCAGTTATGGTGGGTTATGATAAGGGTCTGGTAGCATTTTGTCGTAAATATGAACGCTTTCCACAATTTCTGTGTTACCTTTGCATTATTCATCAACAAGTATTGTGTGGCCATTTTTTAAAACTAAACAACATCATGAAATTGGTAGTAAAAATTGTAAACCAGATTAGATCTCACGAATTACAAAGAAGATTATTCAAAATTTTAGCCGATGAAATTGATTGTCAATATAGGGATCTACTTCTTCACTCTGAAGTGGGATGGTTAAGTAGAGGACGAGTGTTAACACGTTTTAATGAAGCCCCATCTGTCATAGTTCAATTTTTCAAACAACGCGGCAAACCGATTCAGATACTGGAAAATTCAATTTGGCTTAGAGATTTTGGGTTTCTTGTGGACATAGACAGAGATAAGATTAATGAACTCAATTTGATTTCAAAGAAAATGGCTCAAACTCCAATAGAACCCTATGACAGTAAATCTCATGTAGAAATAGTTGAGGAATAACTTCAAAAATCGGTTTAAGGATTTCAACAAAATAGCATTGGTGGCTACATTTGTTGTTTCACCCTTCATGGAAATTGATATCCAACAATTTGCAACTTGTGTTATGCAGAACTTGGATAAAGACATCGTTGCAACTGAAATATGAAGTTTATTAAGAACATATACCGAAATCGCCTTACAAATGAACATTTAATGATAATTGTGTTCGATTGGCTGTATCAAATTACACTACAAACATCAAAAAAATTATCGATGAATCCGAGTGTCAACCTTATCATTGAACGAACGCATTTTTTATCACGTTTTTGTTTAAAATTTTAATTACTATGTTTTGTTTACTTTTATTAAGCCGAATATGGCATGCCATTATGACTATATGAATATTTTGTTTATTTTTTAAACCCCTACAGTTGGTAGGTATGTACTAGTATGAGTTAAGCACTTATTAATTACATAAAAACATGTATGTCAAATACAACTGGGCATTATTTCGTTTAAGCTGGTTTAAACGCTGGTTACAAGTAGGTAGCCCACAGTTTATTTCTAAATTATCAAAGTAGCTTTGATAAGGTTGGCGACCACTGTTTTAGCAGATATTATCAAAGAAACTGCCTACTTTCTAATTTAATGAGATTTTGCCCTTCAGTAACTGGACTAATAGAGAAAAAGAACAAACTACATAGCGGTATTTGTTTCCGCCCAGTCATTGCGTAAAGCAATAAGCGAAATGAAAACCCTTATTAGGTATTCATCGGGAGCATTTCCTATTTATACCCGTCCCATTTTTATCTATATTTCTAATACTGCCAGATAGTGTGAATTCTCCGCCTGTAAAACAATAAGACTGCCGGGAAAATAGATTGGAGAGATATTTCTTATTGCTTCGGTACAGAGACATTTATCTGGAACGGAGGATATTAAATTTAGATTTACTAGGAAATAACGTGTGGATACGCAGATTCCGATAGTGTATTTTGGTTCCACAAAATTCAGTATAAAGTTAAGGGTGATAATAAAATTTAAAAGTTTAAGCAATCATTTCAGTTCCATAGTTTGGCATTGGTCTCATTGCAAAATTCTTTCTTTTCATTAAATGCAGATAGTACCACCCGGTTTTGGGTCAATTTATGCGTTTTGACTATTGTTATCCGTTCATAAACATTGAAAATGATACGCCAAAGACAGTTGGATACTTGTATAAAAATTTAAATTTAACGAAATTTTATTTTAACAAAATAAAATTTATTTGTAATATGTACCCTGCATAAGATTTACTATGACTTTCATGATGCTTATGGATTCAGTAAAACAGAAGTGGAAGCCGCTCTCGCTGCTTACAGGTTCTATGTAAGTTCGAAGAGAACGATCCATCTTCAAAGGACCAGAGAATGCTACAAAAACTACTTTTCAGGCAATTCCCCCAAAAATAAATTTTAGATAACTTGACGGGTCCCGAGGAACTAGGTTCCTCAAAACTTCCTGTTGTTATCAGTAGCGGCTTGCGGGTGAAAGAGTAAGTAAAGTGCAAATGAAGCAGGAAAATATCGCAACAATTTTTTTTCTAGAATTTTTTTTATATGTGGAAGGGTTAGAATATTTTTTTACGACTTACCTAAATTTTGTGTACTAAATCAATTCTCCTAGCCTTTATAGCATCAAACTTATTTATAACATCCTCATAAAATGGATGAGTTGCCCTAATCTCCTCCAGACATTCCTTTTGAATTGAAATATTGCCTAGAGAAGTAAGTCTTTTTTGAGATATTGTATTTTTTTAAATAAGTTTTTACACGTTTGAGGCAAGAAAAACTTCTTTTTACTGAAGCACTTCTCAACGGTATTGTCAAAATAAGGGAAAACACTTTATATGCTTTGGTTAAAATATCTTTATTTTCATTAATTTCTTTCACTTGCTCTTGAAGCAACATATTCCAATTACCGTCATTGGCAAAAATAAAACCAAGCTCATTTTTAAGTCGTTGACTTTTTGAAAATATTTCTCCATATAACTGTAATAAATTTTCAAACGGGCAAGTCGGAAAATTTAAACTAAATTCGGAAAATTTAGCAGAATCTGCCAAACATAAAAATGAAAGTTTTTTGGAGAGTCTTGAAAGCTTAGTGTCATTTCCATTAAAATATGGTCCAATATTTCATAAAAAAGGGTTCTATACTTAGCCCTAATTTCTTCAGGTGAAAGCTTAGCAAGCTCACGTTTGTAATGATTTATTTCTGTAATAGAATGAGCGCCTCACGACAGCGTTTTATGTTGGATATGCAAAAATGAATGTCAAACGATTTTTTTTGAGGAACGCAACTTGAACAATCACATTTACTAACTTCGAATTTGAAGACCAACGAGTTTCTGAAATTGTTGGTATACGTCTCGTAGATGCAGATGTAAGAGCATACGTTCGTTTGGCTGAGTGATGAAAAAATGAGGTAATACCACTAAGGCCTGCAAAATAATTGGACGTTTAGATATATTCTTAAACTTTGCTGCATCAGGACAAATCCAGCCTGCGGCGCTTTTTCTTTTTTTTTTAAGGCCGTTTAGATGACCAGACATCACACTTGCGCCATCGCAACATTGCCCTATTAATTTATGTCTATAGTCAAATTGGTCCAAAATTTGATCCAATAGAGAATATAAATTCTCCGACGTTCTGTCGGAGCTTACATTATAAAATCCTAAGAACCTCTCGACTACTAAACCTTCTGAATTAACGTATCTTAAAATTATGGAGCACTGAGCGGTTTGCGTAGTATCAGTGGCGTCATTCACTTGCACAGAAAAAAACTGTGTGTTCATTATTTCATTTTTTACGTGATCATTTAAATAATCAGAAATGCATTCCATTAAATTCAATTAATAATTAATTATTTCATTTTGAATAGTTTTCGAGTCACCAGTAAAAACATTTTTAATTTTTTTGTGATGACCTTTTAATTCTCGGGAACTTCTCAATATTAATAAACCTTAAAGCTTTTTAAAATTCCCCCTATTTATTGACTCACTGCTCTCATCATGGCCGCGAAAGACTAACTCTTGTTTTGCAAGGTACAAAACTGCGTCAATTACCAAAACATAAATAGTCTATTTAATCGGACGTTTTCGTTAAAATGTATTTTATATAACCTGCTGGACACTCGAACTGCATAACGTAATTTTTTGGGGTATTTTTAACGCTCGATATTTCAAAAACGGTAAGCTAAATTGAAATGCGGTTTTCGACGTCAGCTTACTCAAGGTGTGTAGATTACAAACTCGACTGGTGGATCGCCAGATATGATGGGAAAAGGTTTGTACAGGGTGTAAACTAAAACTCTGCATTTTTTACAAAATTTCATTTAACGATATTTTTTACAAAACAATATTTTATTTATTGTCATATACACCAAAATAATCTATGATTAGATACAAAAAAACAATTTCTCCCGTTTTTTAAAATTGCCATTTTTTCGGAATATACAGGGGATTTTCAAAAATTTGTACATGGGTTCACAAACAAAATCCCAACTCACTAGTGATAACTCAAATCAAGCTCACTGTGGTATTGTTTTCATTATTTATGACACTGCTATTAGGAAAAAATACAATAATATTATACAGGGGTTTAAAAAAGCTTACAGTTGATTTAATTATTAAAATTTCATGATTTTGCACATTTTTATGCATTGAACATTGAAAACTAAAGAAAGTATAATAAAACGTAAAAATTTCAATCCCGTTAGTTGATTTACATAAATTAGAGTATTTTACCGAAACGGTTTTTTAAATTCCATCCTAACCTCACTTCCAAAGAAATTAGCGGTGCAAATGTATAGCGCTACTTTTCAACAATATTATAAAGTGTTTTTTGAATATATTCGATTTTTTAGAACTGAATGATTATTATAACGAAATTATAGCATTATTATACCTGGAAAGCAAGTACCAGTAGCGTTTTATAATAATTTCATAATTATACCGGGTGGCCAAATAAGCGTGCAATGTACTGTATCTCGGAAACTACTGATTTTAGAAACTTGCTATAAAATTTTTTTTAACTATAGTGGCCAAATAAATGCTGGAAAAAAATTTTGAGTTTCTAAGATGACCGCTAGGGGGCGTAACAGCAAATGAAAAATACATAGAAATGCCGATTTTCGCTGGATTTTTTATTATTTCCGCTAAATTGTGAGATGGAAGGTTTATGGCCTGTGCACCGTCTAATCTTAGTTGGCGTTGCGATAAAAATGTCATGGATTCCATGGATACGACAAAATGCTTAATTGCATATTCTTCCTTGTTTGTCATTTTGACGTACTGTTTCTTAAACTCATATTTTTACATTTTACTTCGTGATTTTACCTTTTATTGATTTTTATTTTGTTTGTTTTTTGTGTATTTAATTCATATCTTCTCGATGCGGAGACTAACTGCTGCCGAAAGGCAAAATGCCCTTAGGCTCTTGGACCAAGGCATGTCTCAGCAAGAAGTCGCAAATTTATATAATGTGAACCAAAGTCAAATTTCGCGGCTAAAAACAAGATTTGAAAATACGGGAAACGACGGACATCGGCACGGTGGGGGTTGGGTGAGGAAAATTAGAGGAAGGGCAGAAATAAATTTAGTACGTAATACGCGCCAACAAAGAACGAAGTGTTCCAGGAAATTGAACGATGAGCTGCGTCGTACAGCTGAAGTGCATGTTTCTGATCGTACTGTAAGGAGGACATTAAACAGAAACAATTTGAGGTAAAACTTTATCATAGCAAGCATTAAATTTGCAAGGTCCAATTTTTATCTACATTTAAAAAAATCTTATTCAAGAAATTCCCAAACCATGAGTAATATGGAAATATCTGTAACATCGAAAGAAATTTATTATTACAAGTAGAGGTCAACAAGTACGAACTAAAAAATAAAATCAAACTCGTCCTCGTCCTCGTTTGCTACCACCTCATCGTGCAGCACGGTTAGCATGGGCCCAAGAACATCGAGATTGGACCATCAATGAGTGGAGAAACTGTTTTTTTGCGACGAAACAAGGTTCAACCTCATTCATTCGGATGGTAGAATTCTTGTTTGGAGAGAGCCGAATGAAAGGTATGACGAGGAAAACATGGCACCTCAAGAAGCCTTTGGAGGCGGAGGCATTACAGTTTGGGCGGGGGTAATATACAATGGGAAGTCTGATATTTTCACTACCAGACAAACAGTTAATGCTGTAGTCTATAAGGACGATATCATACTTCCCATTGTCGTGCCATTTGCCGCAAATTATGGACACGATTTTCTTTTGGTCGACGATAACGCACGGCCTCATCGAGCGCAAATTGTAACGGAGGCTTTGCAGGTCAATAATATAAATCGTATGAATTGGCCTGCAAAGTCTCCGGATTTGAATATTATAGAGAATGTGTGGTCGCATTTAAAATTATTAGTGAGATCAAGAGATGTTGCCCCAGAAACCTTGAACGAGCTGTCCGAAGCCATACAAGAGGAATGGAACAACGTCCCCCTAGATTTCATTAATAATTTAGTGCACAGCATGTCTCGGAGATGCCGTGAAGTTATTCGTCTGCGAGGAGGGCCCACCAAATATTAACATGGTTACGTTTCTTTTCTTTCTTCTCCTTTCTCTTATCCCAATCCTACAAGGGTTATTTTTTGTTTTTTTAAGGTGTCTAAAAATGTGCCATCGTAGTTAGGTACACTCAAACTATCCAGGGTTTTTCACATCTGATAGTACTGTACAAGGAGGTACCAAGAATGTTATCACGAGTATCAAATACCTCCATTGGTACCGACTTTCATGACCATCAGATTTTGTTTCCTATTCTAAACTTTTTCTTCGCTGTAGTTGAATTAGGTTAACAAATAATTGTTTATTATATTTTAGAATTTTAGAGTTGAATACAGGTATACTATACTATACCTGTGGGTATTATAATATTGAGTGGAATCCAATATGTTACAATATACAGGGTATTGAAAGATGCTTAGTTGGGTTATGGATCAAGTTATAAATGCAAGCTATAGTCCTGTCGATGTTTCGTTTTATTTTCAAGACACTATAAGATCTTCAAAATTGTTGTAACATTTTAAAAACCTTATATAATTAATTTATAAGTAATCCAGGTGCGATTATTACTTTGGTTACTACACTAATTATTATTAACGTCTTTGAATGTCCTGAAGATCCCTTAAAATAAAGCGAAACGTAGACAGGTATCTAACAGCTTTCATTTATAACTCGGTCCTACATACCTCAAGTAAGCACCTTTCATAAATTCTCTTCGATCGTTGAAGGAATAAAAATATTATTTAATATACAGGGTGCTTCATAAAAAATCTAGAATTTACCGGTAATTTTTAATTGAAGCGGACCTGATAGAACATGTCTCCTTATGTGAGTAACCAAATTCTTACTAAGACTAAGGTCTGCTGTTTAGTTCGCCAGAAACTATCACCATGAGACACTCTGTAAAACTACGAAATTCCTATAAAACGCTACTGGTACCTGTTTTATAGGTATAATAATGCTAGAATTTCGTTATAATAATTATTCAGTTCTAAAAAGTCAAATGGATTTAAAAAACACTCTACAATATTGTCAAAAAGCAACACTGTCCATTTGTGCCGCTACTTTATCCCAAAGTGAGGTTAGGATGGAATATAAAAAACCGTTTCGGTGAAAGACTCTAATTTATGTAAATCAAGTAACGAGATTGAAAATTTTTACGTTTTATTATACTTTCTGTAGTTTTCAATGTTCAAAGCATAAAAATATGCAAAAACATGATATTTTAGGAATGAAATCAACTGTAAGCTTTTTTAGACTCCTATATATAATAATTGTATTTTTTCCTGATGGCAGTATTGTAAATAATGAGAATAATACAACAATTAGTTTGATGTGAGCTATCACTGGTGAGTTAGGATTTTTTTTGTAAAACCATCTACAAATTTTTGAAAATCCCCTGTATATCCCGAAAAAATGGCAATTTCAAAAAACGGGAGAAACCGTTTTTTTGTATCTAATCATAGATTATTTTGGTGTATATGACAATAAATAAAATATTGTTTTGTAAAAAATATCGTTAAATAAAATTTGGAAAAAAATGCAGAGTTTTAGTTTACACCCTGTACAAACCTTTTCCCATCATATCTGGCGATCCACCAGTCGAGTTTGTAATCTACACACCTTGAGTAAGCTGACGTCGAAAACCGCATTTCAATTTAGCTTACCGTTTTTGAAATATCGAACGTTAAAAATACCCCAAAAAATTACGTTATGCAGTTCGAGTGTCCAGCAGGTTAGTTTAGCTTTTTCTTTTAAGGTGCCAGCTATAGTGCTTTGATTTTTTACAAATATTTTTAGCATTAATTCGCATTTTAAATGCTCCACCGAGTCTTCATGTTTATGTAAACACCTTCATATATTTAACATACCTGCAAATCCTGCCTTATTCCACACTGAATATTTATTGGAAACTAGTAAACAAGACCAGCAAAACAATTTTTGTAATATTTGACTACTACGTAACTATTTGTACGCCGAAAACCAGGATGACGATTAAAACTTTGATCTTGTCCTTTCATCGATTAAATGGAGTTTCCAACAAAATGCAAACCCCATCCGTGATCGGATTCATCAATAATGTAAATTAATAAACCCGACACCAAATAAAGTTGTAACAACACCATAAATAAATATAAAACAAAACAGTCAAGTAAACTGCAAAGGAACAAACCGGTTGCAGCGAAAATAAAAGTAAACAACTACCCCAAACTGAACGACACGTGGATGTAGTGTACTGCCTTAGCAATTCACCGAAAGCGTTGTATGGCGCTGGTTAACATTAATCTTCCATGCGGTTGACGTCATCACGTACGCGTTGTCATGGCAACGTAGTAGAAAAATCGTAAACTAAACATAGCACCTCCAGCAAAGTCGAAGTGGTTTGCGCCACTGTTATAGTTGTTATAATAAAGTTCGATTAAAAGATTTAAAAACACATGCCGCCAACCGTCAAGTAAAATATTTATTCGAGATGTACAGTTTATTTTTTGCCAATTAGATGAATAAATGAATGTAAAAACTTAAATTTTAAGAGATATATAATAAATATAATTATATGTTTGCTTGTTTATTTTTCCTGGTGAAGTAGCACTTCACCTACTTCATCTGAATAGCCGCCTCTGGTTGTTATGGATCTTAGTATGGTTCTAATTAATATCGCTTCTCTAAGAAATAAGACTAATAAGTTGTACCTATTTCTAGAAGAATTCCCCCAACTTGTTGCAATTACTGAGCACATGCTAAATCTAAATTATTCTTTTTATGTGGAGAGATATTCCACAATAGCAAGATATGACAGAAATAATACAGCTCATGGAGGAACACTGGTTCTTTCTTTAAATGGGGATTTTGTCGGGGTAACTAAATATGACCATTTGTTAGCGGATAACTTTTTAAATTTTAATTGCTATATTCGACTCTTTCGGTCTTGCAATGCACGTATCGTCTCTAACTAGAATTTCAAAATACTCTTCTCCTATCACGATTACGTGGCGTCTGATTTTTCTTCATCGAAGGTTCAATCTCAGGTTTGTCGCACAGGTCTTTCTGATCACGAAGCAATATTTTCCAAATTTAGTATTCCTGTCAGGCCCTTACAGAAACCTCGCCATATGGACAGAATTTTCTCGGCCGCCAATGTTTCAGTATTTCATAATATTTGCTTAAGCACCGATTGGAATTTTGAATCTGAAAATGTTAATTCAAATTTTAGAGTTCTCTTCAATAAAATTTTAAGAGCATTTAATAAGGCCTTCCCGCTTAAGACTATCAAACCTAAGCTTCATAAACCGTGGACCACGAAAGAACTAAGCATTTCTGCTAAAAATCTTATCTTTGGAATGAATCTTTTCGTTGGAATGAATGCCGCCATTTTAATAATATTCGTTTGTAGGAAACCATTAACCACATAACTGTAACTTTCTTTGAACTTGGAAAACTGATTAACCTGTCAAAATTTTATTATACGCTCATGAAAAAAAAGGGTTTTATATTGCTGACGAATATATTGGCTTCGATGTAAACATGAATAATAAAACTTGCAAAGCGCAAGCGGAAAATCATGTGGTTGTATTACAAATAGCTTTCCGCGTATCACCAAACTGTGTATATTGTATTCGCTTTTCGATCCAGGTTTAACATAACATCCGGTTTAATACTGGTTTTTGTTGGCGAAATAAAATCAGATAACGAACATTATTAAGCGAACATGTTAATTAAACTCGACATTTCGGTAAATAATTATTGTCAAACCTGATCTCATACAAAAGATCTAAAATGCGTTGAAAATTTATTTGACAATTTCGGCGAATATGTAACTTTTGTTCTACACTTTGCTATTTAAATAATATTGTGTGTTAATTTTACTAGTTTGCAAACAGTTTCTGCCCATGAAACCAATACAATAAAACTTCTCTGTAACAAACGTCTAAAGAAAAGGAAGGAACAATAACAAGAGCCGCACATTTTAACATCGTACTTTTCACCATATTCCAGTAATGCTATACCAGAGCCACGAGAGCGATGTCTCTAATAGAAATAGGTATACATTTTGCTTACTATCCTCAGATACAAAAAAAAAATTGGAGGTTGTAATAGGTCTAACACAGAAGTTTATTTAAGAGAATTTTCGTACGAATTCGATATGGCAGAATAAAATGGGGGTCTAGAAAAATGTTTAAAAGGTCAGTGTAAAAAACTCTAAACTTATTTTGTACCAAAACTAAGTTTGATATAAGGACGGACTGATAACATTTAATTTATCATATAATTTATATTAATAAATCAGCGTAAAAAAACTTCTTATTCACTAGTATAATAAATAAACAAACTATATTTGTTTAGTAATGTCTACTAATTTATGTTTGCGTTTGACAGCTGTTTCGACACACTGTGTCTTTTTCAAAAAGCAACTTAAGACTGATACTAAAACTAGATTTTTTTTAACAATAATAAAAGAGTCTACCTATCTAACGCCAGCAGATATTACCTATAAAGATATAACAGTGGGGAAGAGTTTAGGTCCATTTGATCGTTCAATAAAATACTATGTTTTTTCCTCATATTAATTTCTAGACTTTCCAATAATTTAACTTGAAACTTTTATTGGCTGAATGCAGCGTGTTTTAAGACAAGGCAAGTTTACTTATTGGTACAGCAGTGGCGGCTATTCAGGTGAAGCAGGTGAACTGCTACTCCATCAGGAAAAATAAACAAGCGAACATCTAATTATATTTATTATATATATCTTAAAATTTTAGTTTTTACATTCACTTATTCATTAGTATACAAAATTTAGGTAAGTCGTAAAAAAATATTCTACCCCCTCTACATATAAAAAAATTATTGCGATATTTTCTTGCTTCATTTGCACCTCACTTACTTTTTCACCCGTCAGGCGCTACTGTGGTACAGATACGTTGAAGATATTTTGGCTTGTTTCACACAGAGACAACTTAACCTCTTTCTAAATTCTATCAATAAATTACATAAAAATATAAGATATACTTTAGAATTATAACAAAATAAGTCCATAAACTTTATAGATTTAAAAATCAGGAACAATAATAATAAACACGATTTTGAAATGTATCATAAACCATCATATACAGATATAACAATACATAATACATCAAACCACCCATTCACACATAAGATGGCAGCTTTCCATAGTTTTGTACATCGTTTAATTAATGTACCTCTGTCAACAGAAAATTTTAACAAGGAACTTAATATTATAGGATAGATTGCAGTTAATAATGATTATGACGCAACTATAATAGACAAAATCCTAAATAAAGAACAATATAAAAAAGCACTCAATTTCGTTTATCCGAATTTCAATACCAAAGAGAATATTAAGTTTACCGCATTAACATATACCGGAAAAATTAGCACTAAAATAGAGAAATATCTTAAAGACAAATGATAAAGCCTCTTTTTGTACCAATAATATTTTAGGTAGATATATTAAGGGGGTATATGAATTAAAATGTGGTTCTTGCGAAAAAGTATATATGGTCAAACGGGTAAATCTTTTTATAAACGTATCAAAGAACACAAAATTTCATATATTAAACAAAAAACTGATTCTAATTATGCCAAACATTTACTAAAAACAAATCATAACTTTAATAATTGATTACTAAAAGTTACAAGTTAAATTACTTTGGAAAATCTAGATATTAATAAGAGGAAAAACCATAATATTTTATTGTACGATCAAATCACTGTTATATATTTATAGCTAATATCTGCTAGAGTTAGGTAGGTAGACTGTTTTCTTATTGTTAAAAAATCTAGTTTTAGTATCAGTCTTAAGTTGGTTTGTGAAAAAGGCACCTTGTGTCGAAACAGCAGCCATTTATTATTTATTATAATAAAATTTTTACTAAAATAATTTGTGCAAAAGCATAACTATGTATTTTTAGCTTGTTTTTATTTAATGATGGCCAACTACATAACTACAAAAATATGAGAAATATTAAATTTTGTATCTATTTTTAAAAATAACTATGGAGAATTAGTTATTTCATTCATATTTAATCAAATTCTGTAAAAATGTACAGGGCCCTTCCTTTAAAAAGATACAAGTATAAGTTATATCTCAAAAAGGAAATTAACTAGAAAAAAAATTACTCTAAAGTCAATTTCCTTTTTCATTTTAATCATACTCGTCCTGCAATAAAAACAAACTGAAGAATCACTGAAAAATAAACGTAAATAAAACTGAAAGTGTATTAAAAAAAGTAACCATGGATTTTCTGTAATGCCATATTTTACTATTGCTTCCAGTGCAAAATAATTTCAAAAATTGCATTTTAGTTTGTGACATCTTTAAACCACCTAGCTAAAAAATGCATCACGTTTTGCCTTTTCAAGCATGATCAAAGCAAATTTAACTTTTATGGCTTTAGGCATGTCAGATCAGTCGTTTATAAAATTAAACTATCTAGTTGTTGTGCCAAATTTAATTGCATCGATATATTGGCTAAATTTTCCATTAATTTTATTTTGTAGCATTTGGCTTGCTTTGTTTGTATTTGAATGGTATTTCTGACAAAAAAATATCGAATAATAAACATTTTATTTATACAAATTCTTTTTGCCAATGCATATGCCGTGTTGCTGACAATAACTCATTTTATTTAATACAAAATATTTCTCTGTCATAAAAAGTTAGATATATTTAATACATTGATGAAGTTTTTAAAACTGCTAGTACGAAATACATTTTTTCTTTATCTTATATTGAAATACTTCTTGTGATGATTTTAAGTTTTTTAACATTTGAGCCAAAATTTACTAAAATGGAAATTAAAACTTTTTTAACATTAAAAATATTATTTTTGTACTTCCGGGACTAAAGTATATCCTTTAGTTCCGACTAATAGGGACTAAAGGGGTTCATTTAGTCTTAAGGTAATAAAATATATCATAGCAACACATAATTAAAAAATCCGTAAATTCCTTTACCCGGAACTTCGGTTAGTTAGTTCAGTACATAGTCTCAGTATATATATGCTACATATACTGTCTCTTCATTTTTATTGAGCGCCATTATGTTTCATCATATTGGATTCCTACTAATATGTTTACCATTTCCTTTCTACCTATACCACACTTGGCTTTTCGGCATAATTTAAAATAAATTCAATAAGTATCCCATATTCCCATTTAATTTTTCTACAAAATTTAAAAATTTTTTACGTTGATTTTTTAAAAATTTTATTTGGCCATCATTGTGTTTCGCCATCTTAAATTGAAACCCATATTATCAGCCTTTACCTACCCCGTTGGTCGGCAGATATCCCAGATATTAAGTGTCTGAATGGTTTTCATTAATGATCCTCTTGTTGTTATGTTAGAGTGGTGTATTATTTGGGGTTAAAATCCAGTAAAAAAAAACAAAGGCCTTTTTTTAAATTGCCGACGTTTTACCAATTTTCTGTTGCATCCAGACACCCATATTAGTCTTTACCTACTCCGTTGGTCCGCAGATATTTGCTAATATACCACTCTAAGACAACAAACAACAAGAAGATCGTAAACGAAAACCAGTTAGAAATTTAATATCTGGGAAATATCTGCGAACCAACGGAGTAGGTAAAGACTGATAATATGGGTATCATGCAGGATATAAAATTCATGTGTCCTGAGGATGCAAAAATAAAATTGCGATTCGTCGACAATTTAAAAACCTTTGATATTTTTTACTGGATCCTAACCCCAAATAATACACCACTCTAACATAAAAACAAAAGGATCCTTAACAAAAATCATTTAGAAACCTAATATCTGCGGACCAACGTAGTAGGTAAAGACTGATAATATGGGTTTCATGCAGGGTATATAATCTATATACAGGGTGCCTCCGGTTAAGTCGGCACCATTGCTAACTTCCTTATTATTGGAGATATGAGTTCGGTTAAATTAGCAAACTAGTAGCATTTTTTCTGCTGATTAAGATAGTGAAATCAGAAAAACAATTGAATATCGCGTCTTCGAGTTATTCCAAAAAATGTATATTTTTTCAATGGAACACCCTATATATTTTTCGACATAACGTTAGCAAATCGTCCTAAGAATAAAAAAGTTCATATGCACTAATCGCCTAAACCTAATAACAACAAAGTTATAATGATATTTTTACTCACAGTCAAGTTGGTCATGAAATTCCAAATAAAAACAATATTACTTAATTGGTTAGATTTAACTGTCACAGTAAATGAGCAAACACATCACCATCTTGTTCTATGCATTTTCGGACACATTTTAGCACATGCCTCGTCGCCTTTAAAATTGTCCTTCCATCAATAGACGCCATTATTCTCCTTATTTCAATTTTCAGTTCTTCCAAATTTGCATATTTCTTCTTATAAACTTCATTTTTCACGTAACCCCAAAAATAGAAATCAAGAGGAGTTATGTCTGGGGATCTAGGTGGCCAGCGAACTGGACCATTTGTGGCAATCCATTTGTCTCCAAATAATCTCTGCAACATCATTCTTACATCACCAAACTGATGAGGTGGGGTCCCATCTTGCTGGAAGTAAATTAGTTGTCGTGTAGCCAAATTGACGCCGTCCAAATATTCTTCTAACGCCCCAGAAATTATCAGGTCAACATATCTCCTTCCTGTCAAAGTACCCTCATAAAATACAGGTCCAAGTATTTCGCTTCCTCTCATACCACACCAAACATTGACACTAAATTGATGCTGAGGATTTCTGGGATCAGTGAGAAATAAATTTTCTTGCGACCAATAATGGACGTTTTTGCGATTGAACATACCTTTGTTGGAAAAATTGGATTCATCGCTCCAAATAATGTTCTTCAAAATGTCATTATTTCTTTCATAAACATGATGCAACCAATGGCAAAACGCAAGTCTTCTTTCATTATCACCAGGCAACAATGTTTGAATTGGCCTGTACTTATACGGAATAAACTTGTGTTTCTTTAAGATCCGCCATATTGTCACTAAACTAACACCGTAATCTCTTGCTAAATCCCTTGTTGAGTATTCTTTGTGTGCTTCAAAGTAGGCTAATATGGTAATTTCAACGTCTTCGCTTATTATAAAAGGTTTTCTCTTCCTTGTCTTTTTAAAAACCTCCTCGTTACTTCTAAATTTTCCATAGAGAACTAAAAAATACCTCCTGTCCGGTAAATTACGAGTAGGGAATCTTCGGCGGTATTCTTGTATTGCCATAGTACTATTTTTCCTACACATAAGGTATGTTTCTAACATATCACATTTTTCAATATGCGTGAACAACATTTTAAAACAAGCTTTAGCAACTAAAACTGTAAATATATTATTTTTCTGCTACAACAAAACGCCCCTCATCTACAAACTGTCATTTATATCGCCAAGCCACCCAATCAATTGTTTTTATTTTTAATTTCATGGCCAACTTGACTGTTAGTAAAATATCGTTATAACTTTGTTATTATTAGGTTTAGGCAGATAGTGCATATGAACTTTTTTATTCTTAGGACGATTTGCTAACGTTATGTCGAAAAATATACAGGGTGTTCCATTGAAAAAATATACATTTTTTGGAATAACTCGAAGACGCGATGTTCAATTGTTTTTCTGATTTCACTATCTTAATCAGCAGAAAAAATGCTACTAGTTTGCTAATTTAACCGACCTCATATCTCCAATAATAAGGAAGTTAGCAATGGTGCCGACTTAACCGGAGGCACCCTGTATATATATATATATATATATATATATATATATATATAGCAAAAATATATAATTTCTGCAGGTGCAAAACGGCCTATAAGAACAATTGCTTTCGATTGTGTCACAAAGTACTCTTCTGATCATGATTTCTGGGCCTCTACCCTCATCAGGCAGGCTTGTAGTCAGGGAGATCTGAAATAACAGATTGCTAGATATGACAAAATGGAAAACGAAACGTCAATCATACTGGAACAATACTACATGGAACAGTACTACATGCTAAGTGTAACACTTAGCGCCATCTATTGGGGCCCCGGTGGGCAAAGTATGCACTAGCATTATGATGTGGACAGCAAGTACTGTATCCTGAGGATGCAACAATACAGTAGCGAAACGTCGAAATTTAAAAAAAAAGAAATTTTGTTACTGGTTCCTAAGCCCAAATAATACAGCACTCTAACATAAAAATAAGAGGATCGTTAACGAAAACCATTCAGAATCATAATATCTAGGAAATATCTGTGGTCCAACGTAGTAGGTAAAGACTGAAAATATGTGTTTTATGCAGGATATAGAATCTATATTTGTGTCCTAGGGATGCAACAATAAAGTATCGAAACTTCGACAGTATAAAAAAGCATTTTGTTTTTTACTAGATCCTAACCCCAAATAATACCCCACTCTAACATAAAAACAAGAGGATCGTTAACGAAAACCATTTAGAAACTTAATATTTCACAAATATCTGCGGACAAATGGAATATGTAAAGACTGATAATATGGGTTTCATGCTGGATATAGAATCTACGCATGTACCCTGAAGATGCAGCAATAAAGTTCCGAAACGTCGAATATTTAAAAATAGTCTTTTGTTCTTTTTTTACTTGATCCTAACCCCAAATAATACACCCCTCTAACATAACCATAAAAGGATTCTTAATGAAAACCATTTAGAAACTTAATATCTGGGTAATATATGCGGAACAACGGAGTAAAAGTGCTGATAATATGGGTTGCATGCAGGATATAAGGTGCGTCTTGAGGATGCTACAATTAGGTTGCGAAATGTCGACAATTTAAACAATACTGGATCTTAACCCCAAATAATACAGCATTCTAACATACAATTTTTAATATTGTTCCGCCATAATATTATCAGGACATCCCCATATAACCCTTAATTTTTTAGTATTTAAGCTATGTCGCGAACAATCGGGTAAGTAGTCTTTATGCTCTCTCAGACAGACAGACGGACCGACGGAATTGATAAAATATATTTTTTTTGGCATCTAGGGACGTTAAAATGTGAAGACGTGTAAACCCTGAAAGGGTGATTTTTTCGCGATTATATACTTTATTTGTCCGCCATTTTGTTCGGTCACCTTGAATTAGTACCAGAATTTTACCAGTTAATCCCTATACCACAATTAGTTATGACACATAATTTGCAATCAAACCATTTTCGAGTCGTATATTATCAGTTGATTTCAATATAACACTTGATGTTTTTTGCAAAATTTGAGATAAACTGGATAAGTAGATTTTTTAATAATATTTTTTTAAGACTTCACTAGGCCGCCTTCTTGTTTCGCCATATTGGATTTTTACCAAAATGTTACCAGGTCTTCCCCATATGACCCTTAAGTTTTGACCAAAATTTGAAGTCGATCGGATAATAGTTTTTTAGCTACGCCGCGAACAGACAGACCGGCGGAATTGAGAAAACATGTTTTTCGTCATCTAGGGACCCTGAAACGTGAAGATCTGAAAAAAATCTCGGAGAGTGACTTCTTTACGATTACGATACTTCCCTTTTACGAGGGAAGTAAAAAGGTTTAAATTGAATCCTTCGATGTCATTGAACATTATACACCACATTTTTTAAATGTCCCCACAAAAACTAGTCGAGGGGCGTCAAATCCGAAGACCGAGGTGGCCGTTCTATTGTACCCCTACGTAAAATCCGTCTTTTAAAAAACATTGTCTAAATATTCCCGAACATTCCGAGCAAAATGCGGTGGAGCACCATTCTGCTGAAAACATATTTCATCATTTGGTGCAGCATTACCTAAAAAAAATCAAGTTTAAATACTTAATACAGAAGGTAATGTAAGGAACTTACGGTTATTCGGAAATAGGTTTGCAATTCTGGGACGATTTCAGCCCTTAAAAGATTCAAATATCTTGCTCCAGTTAATGTGCCTTCCATGTAGAAGGGACCGATTATTTTTGCATCCTTTATACCACACCAAACATTTGTCTTTTGGGGAAATGGGAAATGATTTTTAGATATCCAACTCCCTGGTCCTTCGTCAGAAAAAAATTTAGTTTGGTATTACAAAGTTCCATCATGAATTCACAAAATTCCAAGAGTCTATCGTGATCATTCTCAGAGAGTTCTTGCACCAAAGTTTTTTTGTATGGATGAAACTTTTCGGTTTTTGGAAGCCGGTCTACGGACATATGTCAGACGTCATTTTCTCTTCCTTATGTTCTGGTAGGAAAGGTGCGGATTTTCTTTCTAAACTGATTAAATCATTGAGAGCCTTATCACCATCTGTTGCGCTTTTATGTCTGCCAGCATCTTTTACCTTTCCAGTTTCACAAAATTTTGTGTTAATTTTACTTACGGGAGATTTAGTTATTGGATTTCTGTTAGGATATTTGCCATTAAAAATGTTACAAACATCTAGCAATTTTCGCATTCTATCCCCCATAACTCAATATAATTCAAATTTCAATTATTTGGGTTTCAGTGAAATGATCCATTTTTGTAAATCAACAAAACTGTTCTTAATAAAAAGTATTGAGAATTTGACGCAGATTTTAAAAAAGTAGTATAATATAGGATGTTCCATTAAAAAAAAATTATACATATGAACTAAGAAAATTATAGAATTTTCTACTGAGACCCATGAAAAATTGTTTCTTTTTGGTTAACATTATTTTCACGACCAAAAAGGTAATTAAAAGGAACACACACACACACATAAATATATATATATATATATATATATATATATATATATATATATATATATATATGCAGGGTGTCCCTCGACGAACTGCGGCGATCGATTTCTCAGAAAGTAGGCTTTGGACAAATTTTAAATTTTGACAAAATTTTTATAGTTTTCCAATATTTGTTTAACGCTGTTCGGTGACGGTTTCTGTTTATCTGGATATCTATCAGCAAACATCTGGCATGTTCTTGTTGAAATTCTGTTAGATTCCCCATAGATAATAAACAAATTCAAATAATCCTCGTGTGTGTAATTTAATCGCCCCGGCAATAAACAAATAATATTTTAGTAGATAATTGTCAAACGACAACAAATATTACGTTTCTATTTATATTGGTTTTGTTCTCGCCAGGCCTCCCCGTCATGGCCAACTAACAAGAAAACTTAGAAGCCGTCTGGTATTATTAGAATAAAAAATGTTAAATCGTCAATAACTCAAAAACTACAAATTTTTAGAATAGACAACTTTATACAAAGACACCTTTATTTTAAGTGTTAAATAAGATAAAATTATAAAAAATGGGTGTTTCCATTTGAAAAAAGTACCTTTTAACGATTTTTTAAAGTATATTTATAATGTCAGTTTTTGATCACCCTATATTTATTTATTATAAAAATATCAGCACAAGCCACTAAAGTGTACCCTTTTGGACAAAAAGGCCAACCGCAAATAAATAATAGAGACTTCGATATGCAGATATTTATAGTTATGTCTAGACCTGCAAACGTCATTTTTTACATAAATTTCAAAATATCTCTCAGTTGAATTACGTATAGGATATTATACATGAAATATACCTAGAATTTTTCGAGGAATCCAAAAATTCGATTATATACAGGGTGTTTGATTTAAAATAAAAAAGTTGACGTCTACTTGCTGTATAACCGGAAGTGCCGCCATCTTAAAAATATATTGCGCGAATTGCCCCCATCGACTTTAGTTAGCTGCCAAAATTTCAAATTTTTCTAAAGCCTACTTTCTGAGAAATCGATCGCCGCAGTTCGTCGTGGGACACCCTGTATATATATATATATATATATATATATATATATAAAAAAAATTTCACAGTTGCCTTAGGATAAACTCTTTCCGTAAAAAGCTTTTCACATAACTGACTCATAAACCCATATTTTCATTACAGCATTAGACACGTGTGCAATCTCAGTGGAACAATATTTTTCAATTTGCTTTAATGCCGTGTCCCTACAAAAGAATAATTCAGTGGGTCACGGAATTATAATACTGAATACAGATAAGAAAAAATTAAATTTTGTTAGGTCAGGTAATCGAATTAAATCGGTTTTGCTTCTGAGTATTAAAATTAATATGAAAATTCTACTTGTAGTTCTATAGTAGAGAAATAAAAAATATTTTTTCAATCTAATACTAATAAATTGTATTTTCAATAATGTTTTTCAAACCTAATTAAATCACCCTCCCTGATTTTTTCAGTTCTTTATCCAAAAAAACCACTTATCCGATTGACTTCAAATTTTAATCAAAAATTAAGGGTCATATGAGGATGACCTGGTAACATTTTGGTAAAAATCCTGTATGTTGAAACAAAATGGAGGCATAGTGATAGGTTAAAAAAATTATTGTTAAAAAAGTGCTTATCCAATTTAGCTCAAATTTTGCACAAAAATCAAGTATTATGGAGGAATCAACTAATAAAATTTTGGTACGAATCCAAAATGGCAGAACAAAATGGTAACTTAATAAATTATTTAAAAATTCAGCCTGAAAAAACTACTTAATGACCTGATTTCAAATTGGGCGCCATAACTAATTGTAGTATAGAGATGAACTAGTAAAAGTGCGAAAGTGTGGTACATGTCTTCGCGTTTTAGCGTTCCTACATGCCAAAAAATATATCTTATCAATTCCGTCAGATCACCTGTCGGTTTGTCTGTCTCACTGTCAGTTCGCGGCAGAGCCTAAAAACTACTCATCAGATTGACTGTAATATTTAGGATAAAAATTAAGGCTCAAAAAACTAATTACCCAGTTTACCTCAAATTTTGAAAAAAAATAAAGTGTTACATACGAATGAACTGGTAACATTTTGGTATGTATATAACAAAAAATAAAATATTTAAAAAACCAGTCTGAAATAAACTACTTATTAAATTAATTTCAAATTTTGTGCTAGCATTAAATGTGATATAGAAATAAGCTGGTTGTGTTACGAATTCAAGACAGCGTAACAAAATGGCAGCCAAATAACATGTTAAAAAATTAATGTAAAAAATCTTCTTATTCAATTGACAGTAAATTTTGGAGAAAAATCGTGCGAATTCAACATGACGTAACAAAATCGCGGTGTGTGTCAACGTAAAAACTACTTATTAAATTAATTTTAAAGTTTTGGCATAATCAAGTGTAGCATAGGTAAAATAATGGTAGGGATCCAATATACTGTAACAAAATAGCGTCCAATAAAAATCTTTGGAAAGACAGTATATATGTGTTGCTAAATAACTATGTACTGAACTAAATTGGTTCACATTTCACAATTTACCGGGTAAAGGAAATTTACAGATTTTTTTAAATTACAATTAAACGAATATGCCATACCATCAATTTGCAAGAGAAAATTTAAGTTAGTTTTCGCCTCTTAAAAACGGAACTGGCGAAAATGTGCGCCTTATGATTCTCGATTTTATTACCAAAAAGACAATTAAAAGGAACACACAAATATAAAATATCGCACACTTGCCTTAGGGTAAACCCTTTTCCTAGAAAGCTTTTCAGATAATTGACTCATAAACTCTGATATTTTTATTAAAGCAGTGGGCACGTGAGCAATTTCAGTGAAACAATAATTTTCAATTTGCTTTAATGCCGTGTCCCCACAAACTATAATTAAGTTGGTCACAGAAGTCTAACAGAAAAAACACTAAAGCATGATCTGAGGATAAATTTTATTGCTGAAGAAAGATCTATATAGGTTAGAAATTTCATCACAGTTAAACAGGTGTATATGGATTTATTTTAGATTTCAACGCAGTGATTGGTATAATTCGTTGCCTTTATCAATTCAATAGTTAGTTTAATTACAAAGGTAATCTGAATATGCAATGATTAATATAAGTTATAGCTAAATTGGGGCATTAACAAGATTAAAATAAGAAAGTGCTGCTGAAACAACGTTTCTTTTTGATTTTCGCCGTTTTTTTATACAGGCCCTAATTTTTAAAAATACAAGTGAATCGTTTGGTTTTTATACGTTTCTTATGTAATCAAATTGGGCTAATTTATTTTTTTTTATTTACGTTTAATTAAATTATAGCATTTAATTTTATTACGTACGGTAATACAGGATTCCATTCTTAGCCTCATGGAAAGTCTAACTCTCTGAGAAACATCTGGTGTTTTCAAATCCTTTTAAATCAATTTAAAATTATTTGGCGAAGAACATCAATTGTTGACATTTCTTCGGGATAAACTAATGATTTTAAAAACCTTCAAGAGCAAAAAATCCCGGGTATTGCAATCTGGAGATTAAGATGGCCTGGCTACTGATCCCGCTTTTACAATTGACCTTTCGGGATATCAAAACTCTGATAATTTCCTAGCAATAATTTTAAAATGTGCTGGGACACTGTTATGCATCCCTCCTGACGGGTTCTTAGAAGTACATCTTTTAAAAAAGAGTCATTTTCTAGAACATTAAAATAATTTTCTTAATTTAATATGGGAAACAGGAAAAAGCTCTTTTAGGTTTTGGGAGGGAGAGAAAGACAAAGAGAGAGAGAGGGAGATAGAGAGAGAGAGTGTGATCTGTACAAAGTTTGGTAAAATTCTAACTTATCTTTAACAAGTAAGTAATAAAATTAGATATTTTTTTAAAAACTTTAAAAAGTGAAAACTTGTTTCATCAATTATTTTTTTTAATATCAGTCCTGGGATCTAAAAATACTCACGTAACTCTGGTAGGTGTATTCAAAGTATGACTTCTATAAATATTTACACTCGTGTTCACTAAAGAAGTTTAAATTTAGATCAGGTCTAACTTGACAGTTATAGGTTTAAGATGACATTTGTAACAATTGAACAGATAATTTTCTTAATTGTCACATTTACAGAATGACAGTGACATAAGCGTAACATAACTGGCGAAATAGAGTTTTAAGTCACACGGCAACTAGACCTGGTCTAACTCTTAAGCATTTTAGTGAATACGGAGGTTAATGTTTTAGATTAAACTTAATATTAAAAATTGGTAAATTTCCTTTACCCGGAACTTCCCTCGTTACGATTCTCATTTTGTTCCATCATATTCAATTTCTACCAATATTTTGCCAGTTTCTTTCTACCTATGCTGTACTTGACTTTTGAGCATAATTTAAAATAAAATTAAAAATAAAACCTCAGTAGAATTCGTACCAGTTTATCCCATTATTGCTGTCTTAAATTCTTACCACAATTTTACCAGTTTACCTCTATATCACACTTAACGCTTGCACAAAATGTGAATTAATTTTTAGTAGTTTTTTCGTGATTATTTTTTAAATATTTAATTGAGTCGTCATTTTGTTTTGCTTTCTTGGATTCATACTAAAACGTTACCAGTTCATTTCTATATAACACTTGATCTTTGTACAAAATTTATTGTTGTTTTTAAGGTTTCACTAAGCCCCTATCTTGTTGGAGCATATTGGATTTTTTATTACCAAATCGTCTCCGTATGATCCTTAATTATTGACTAAAATTTGAAGACAATTGCAGGAAAATTTATTATATTTGTAGAAGATATTACAATTCTTTGGCATGGTTGTAATATCGATACACTTAAAATGCAGATTGATAGAGATATAACTAAAATAAAGCACTGGTGTGACGCAAATATTTTATCGTTTATCATCCGTAAGACTAACGTGTTAAGTTTTAAATGTGATATAGAAGAAATATCCTTGGAAAACAAGGTTATTTCCAGGCCTAATACAGTTAAATTCTTGGTACTGACAGCAGATGAGTCTTTAAAATTTGAAAGTCATATAATCAGTTTGTGTCATAAAATTTCGTCCGGCTGTTATGCCCTGGAAGCTATATCTAATAATTTTGACATTGCTATAGCGAGGAATTCCTATTTTGCACTAGTAGAATCCCACCTTAGGAATAGTATCTGCTTTTGGGGTTCGTACTCACAATACCTGTATAATTCTGTGTTTGTCCTACAAAAACGAGCAGTAGGATATATTAGTAGAGTTAATATTCGTAATTCTTTCCGTCCCTTGTTCGTTAAGTACAAAATTTTAACTCTTTGTTGTATTTTTATTTTGGAGATCTCCTGTCTAGTTTATAATAAATATAAGCGTGAATTATATTTGCCCTCGCATTATAATACGCGGCATTCACATTATCTTAATTTGCCTATTCCTCGAACGGAATTAATCAAAAAAACATTTGTATATGGTGGTGAAACAATTTTGAATCATTTTCCTTTGAGTCTTAGAGGGCAACAGTGTAAAACTAACAACAACTAAAAACAAACAAAGAAACTCTTGCTAGAAAAGGCATATTATAGTTGGCGCATTACCTTTCTGGAATGACGTCATTTTTGGTTATTTTTGTTTGATTTATGTTAACTGACAGTGACAAAAACATTTTGAAAAAACTCATTGTCGTTTCTTTACAACAGTCAATGCCGGTTTTGGTTATGTGTCTTTCAGAATATATTCGTCAAAATTGACATTGATTTGTTGTGATTCTTTTTAAACTTTTGCAAGATGCCGCGAAGATATAATCGGCAATCACAGCTAATAGTTTTGAATATCTTGGCTTTTTTTCAATTGGAAAAAGAGCAAGCTAAAAATGGAATCCTTCCGCAAACTGATAATATAATTGAACGAGCTTCAAATGCAACAAAACTTAGCCATACAACAATCATAAATATTAAGAAAAGAGGAATAACGAGCGATGAATCCTTTACCTCCAGAATGTCTCAAAAGCAAAAAGAGGTAAAAACAAAAATTACAGATTACTTAAAGAACAAAATAAGAGATACGATCTACTGCATGTATGCGAAAAATGAATATGTTACAATGCAGACTTTGCTTAAAAAACTAAAAGAGATAAATGAATATTTTAATTTTTCCATCACCTCGCTAAGAAAATACGTAAAAAGTATTGGTTTTAAGTGGAAGAAATCAAATAATAGAAAATACCTGATGGATTTGCCCCACATCGTCCACAAGAGAATCAATTTCTTGAGGGAATATGTCAAAAATCAAAATCTAGGACAAGATGCTTATACCACCGTATTTATTGATGAGACTTGGATTTTTAGTAAAGGTTCGTTTAGAAACAGCTGGCAGGATAACACTATGTCTACAAGTTCTAAAAAAGATAGTGAAGGTCATCGATATATTGTAGTTCACGCTGGATCAAAGGAAGGATTTATTAAGGGGGCCAGTTTAATATTTAAAAGTGGACTAAAAAGCGGAGATTATCATGACAATATGAACAAGCAAAATTTTGAAAATTGGTTTAAAAATCAGCTGGTACCAAATCTTCCTCCAAAAAGTTTGATAGTGATGGACAACGCAAGCTATCATTCCGGCCTTTTATAGGATATTCCAAGAAAATCATGGACAAAGCAGAGATTGATTGGATGGTTAAAAGAAAAGAACATTGACTTCCCAGAGAGGGCCATGAAGGATGAAATATGGAGCATTGTAGAAAAAAATTGTAACATTGAAAAAACATTCTACCTTGACGAATATGTGAAACCTTTGGGCCACAAAATACTAAGACTTCCTCCATACCATTGTCAATTTAATGCTATTGAAATGGTATGGTCTGAGTGTAAGAGGAAATACGACCAATACATTGCTAGTCTGAAGGGGACACCATCGGAAGTTTTGGCCATGTGGGAAAAAGCGATAAATGAAGTATCTTCAGAGCATTGGAAAAATTATGTCAGCCACACAGAAAGGGTAATCCAAGAAGCTTGGAAGACAATACAGATATGTGATGCTTCAGACATTGCGCCACTTGTAATTAGTACCGACGAAGACAGCAGTGACGATGAAGAATTTAGTTCTGATTCTGAAGACAGTGAAGGGGAGTAGTTTTTATTTTTAAAGTTAGTTAGTTATACATTAATTTCTCTCTTTTAGTTTTTAAAGCAAAGTCTGCATTGTAACATATTCATTTTTAGCATACACGCAATAGATCATATCTCTTATTTTGTTCTTTAAGTAATCTGTGATTTTTGTTTTTACCTCTTTTTGTTTTTGAAACATTCTGGAGGTAAAGGATTCATCGTTCGTTATTCCCCTTTTCTTAATATTTTTTCAGTATTGTCTGTAATTGAGAATTAAAATAATTTTGATGAAAATGGGTAACTGGCTTCAATTTATTACATTGCAAACAAAGAATAAGACTAAGATGAAAGAATTTATATTAGTAAAGTCTTATTTGCAAAATAATTTTAGTTTTTGAAGTTATAATAGTTATTTTTGTATTAAGTGTGCAAAATGAGGGTTTTTTTATGGCAATGAGAGTGTTAATTTTTTGCCAGCCATTTTCGACAAGTTGCAGCGCTATCTGTACAGAAAATACCAATTTTAAATTCACTTTAGCCAGTGCTGAACGCACCCCTCCTATCTACATCACTGCATACGTTTAGGTTAGGAATCATCGCTGAAATATAAATAATATAAGAAATACGTTATTTGAAACCAGCGTGACGTCATTCCAGAAAGGTAATGCGCCAACTATACACCTTGATTGAATTTTTCAATAACAGATTTAATTAGCATTATTCCTATTTCATTTTAAATTATTCACACAATTTTATTTGATTGTATTTTTTGTTTGTGCCAGTAATTAAAATGACAAATTGGAGTGTTAAATTTAGTTTAATATTTACTTGTTTAGTTTTATATTCACTTGTTTATATCTATTTATTGTAAGCCCAGTTTTACTTTTAAGTAGCTTTGTCAATAAATATTCTGTATTTCAGACATCCAAGCAATTTTTGAATTTCGATTTTGAATTTTCAGATTGACAGATGGACCGATGGAATTAAAAAAAAACATATTTTTTGACATCTAGGGACACTAAAACGTGAAGATATGTAAAATCTGAGCAGGTGATTTTTTTCACGGTAAAAAACTTTTTATTTGGCCGCCATTTTGTTCCGCCATCTTAAATTAGTATCACAATTTTTCTAGTTGATCCCTATACCATAATTAGTTATGGTACACAATTTGAAATTAATCCATTAAGTAGCTTTTCTGGATGAATTCTTTAAAATTTCGTTAAGCCGCCATCTTGGAATCGTATCAAAATTTTACCAGTTGATTCCAACATAATACTTGATTTTCTTGCAAAATTTGAGACAAATTAAATAAATAGTTTTTTAATAAAATTTTTTTTAACATTCCACTAGCCCGCCATTTTGTTTCGCCACATTGGATTTTTAGCAAAATGTTACCAGTTCATCCCATAAGACCCTTAATTTTTGAACAAAATTTTAAGTCAATCGGGTAAGTAGTTTTAGCTATGCCGCGAACAGACAGACAGACCGACGGAATTGAGAAAACATGTTTTTCTTTATCTACGGACCCTGAAACGTTAAGATCGATTACAATACTTCCCTTTTACGAGGGAAGTAAAAATAAATAAATTCCAACTTACATTGACTCAGTTCTATAATAGCTTATCAACAAATTATTCGCATCTCAGTTGAAATTATACCCTAAAGATAGGGACAGAAAACTTTTTAGCATAATGTCCCAGCGCAGGTGAGAATGAAATAATAATTTGTCAGCTGGCAGATTTGTTCGTCTGGTCTATAGGTTCCTCGCTGAAGTTGCCCAACTACTGGCCAAACTCATTTACAATTCAATCGGCAAAAGGAAATGTCGAATTTGTATTCAAATTCCTGAAAGTCCTGTATTGGCCATTTGCTATAATCAGATCTCGAATTTACGTGAATCTTATTCAAATATTCATTTAAGCTTGAATAAGTAACTTTGTCGTTGGAAATCTGAAAAGTTTAGCTCTAAGCACACTTTCGGCATGTTTGTGCAGGTATTGAATAAGTGACAATGCCTACTTTTATTTGATGAAGTGTACTTTTCATGTTTAAAACTAACCAAAATCTGGATAAGAATAATCATATTTTGCGCCGAGTTAGTTACCGAATGAAGGGAGGGGCAGTATTACAATGCACATATTAGTCGTTCGTCTATGGAGATAATGTTAATACTATTCTATACTATTCCCTTAATATTTATTATAGTATGTGGTGTTAATGAATGTCACGTAGATACGGAGGGTGATTCGTTTCGGAGATACAGGGTGTTGAAGTTGAAATTTTATTTCAGACTTTTTTAAACAACTTATATTCACAAAGAAGGTTTAAGAATTAGACCGGATCTAGTTACTATGGAAGTTAAAACTGTTAGTTCGCCAGTTATGTTTTGCTTATGTCACTGTCATTTTGTAATTGTAACATTTAGAAAAATTATTTGTTCAGTTGTTACTTATGTCATTTTAAACCCCTTACTGTCAAGTTAGACATGGTCTAAATGTAAGCCTCTTTAGTGAATACGGATGTTTAAGTTTTAACAGCTAGAAAGATAAGCAACAAGCGACCTAAAATTCACATTCTAAACCTACGCACATTAATCAGCCGAGGCTTTCGTACAACATATTATAATATAGAGGTAAGAAGGTATCTATGTTATAAAGGGGGTTGTGAAAATGTTTTTTACTATACAGATCTGACTCTGTTATGCATATGTCACACTTATGGAATGTATAAAATATGTCACACTTATGGAATGTATAAAAAACAGCAAATCTAATGGAAAAAATGTTTTATTAAAAGGTATTCTAAAAAAACATGGTCTAAAATAAAAATAAAATTAACGCCATAAATATTAAGAAATACGAACATAGAAAACCCTTAAAAACTACTTTAACAATTTCATTGTATTAATTGCTGAAAATGACCTCCCTGTTTTTCGATGCATAAGCAGTTCTTTGTCCTATTTGTGTGTAACTGTTCGAAAAGCAACAACAATTCTTTGCCTTAGATCTTCAATATTTTCTGAAGGTGAAGAATATATTTTATTTTGGAGATTACCCCATAAATAATAATCCAGCGGATTAAGACATGGCGATCGTGATGGCCATGGAACAGGTCCATATGTTCCAAACCATCTTCTAGGGAAACGTCTATTTAAAAATTCTTGGATAATATAAGCAATATGTGCTGCACATCCTTCTTGCTGAAACCATTTAATATCTGTTAAATCAGCTAATATCAATTTATCCAATAAACCTTCCAAGTCATGTTCTAATAAATCTAAATATTTTGCGCTGTTTAAATTACCTTCTAGAAAAATTAGGCCTATAACTTGATCGTTAGCCAATTCGCACCACAGATTAATTTTAAATCGCACCTGAGGTCTAACTTCTTGCATCAAATGGGGGATTTTCTGTGGCCCAGTAATGTTTATTTTTGCGATTAAATATGCCCCAATTTGTAATTGTAGTTTCGTCAGTCCATAAAATTGACTTAATGGATCATTAGCACTCTCAGTTTGGAAATACTCACAAAATGCTAATCGCCTTTCTGGATCTTTTTCGTGTAACTTCTGCACAGGCTGAAATTTGTAATCGTGAAATTTATTTTTCTTTAGTACTTGTACCTGCAGATGTAATACCACTTAATCTGGCTATAGATGATGTTGAATTTCTCGAATTAATATGTATTTGAGCCAAGACATTTATTTCATTCGTGTTGGACCTAATTTGACATTTACTGCTTCTTTTATAAAGACTACCTTCTTCTAGCTTAGTCCCGCAAATTCGCTGATAAATTCTTCTTGAAGGCTGTACTCTTTCTGGATATAGATTTTCATAGTTTCAAGCCGCAAGGACAGAATTTTGAAAATTTCGAATGTAAATATTATACATATTTCGTTTTTCCTCTATTGAATACCAAACCAGTTTTATGCGTAAAATAAAAATTACATTATACGCTTATCGACCTGATAAATATATAATAATAATATAATATCTGTCAAATACAGATTGGAATAATTTTGATGTGATAGATGCCTACTTTGTTTTTTAAAAAATTTTCTTTTGTTATTTTATTACTAAATCTCTATAGGGATATCTCATCGAAACTGTAAAAATTTGTATTATAGTCAGTGGCGGCTCGTGGGATTTGAGTTTGACGGTGCACCAGAAGGTAAAAAATTGTACCGCAGGCGGAAATTTTTCGGGATGCCACCCCCAAAATGACTAATTTTTTACCTTATTGTTTTTTTTTATTAAAAAAAATTACTAGTTACATCTATTATATACCATTTATACTACTTGCTAAATTAGTGAAAAATTAAACATTATAAGAAATTTAGTAATATTCTTGAGTTCCTTGAGATAATTTATTAGCCTTTTATGTCTAGTTACATATGAGTTTGTAAATCAAATCGATTCTTCTTTGGCCAATAGGTTCCATCCCTTAAGACGGGAACCCTGAAATTCTGACTGTTGCTTGGATGACCCCAAATCACGTACTAAATTATTTAATTCACTTTGAACAATCAAATGTGGCTCGCCGGAACTGGGACCTGTGGTAAAAGTGGGATCGGTGCACTGTTCTTCTGAGCTGCCTGATGATGCGTTATCTCCATTATCTCCCAAATCAACAGCTTGCCAATTTAAAGGCGCAATCGGCACTGGCAAATTTGCATTATGAGAAAATGTCGTATGGCAGATTGCAAATTTGGATATTCTATACTGTGCTTTCCCTTTTTGGAATAACCTTCAGTCTTTATCAGGCCAAAATAACAATCGTCAGAATGATTGGTGGGTTCTCGCCAGACCATTGGAACTGCAAAAGGCGTACTTTTTCTCTTTCCCTTCATCCACTGCACCAATGATACACTACAACTAACACAGTAAGCATGGGGAGCCCACCGCTTATCTGGATCCCCAATTAACACAACAAAATATTTTGCTTTTGTTACATTTTCGGAAAATGGCCTGGATTGTGATTTCACCAGAAATTCTCCACAAATATAACAAAATTTGTCAGGAGAAATTTTGCAACTTCGGCTCGTTTCACTAGACATTCTCGTCTTCAGGTACACTTGCTTATCGATACACAGAGAACCACTCAATTCGAAACTCAACAGAAGAGTGATGTTTAACGTTTATTTTATGTCTAATGTAAATAACCCAGTCCAGGTAATTTTTCCGTTGTAAAATTGACCCATTTTATCCGCCCCACAATAAAATTATTTACTTGCCAATATAAAAGGTTCTAATTAGGCTATTAAAAATGGTACGTATTAGGGCTTTCCAAATATTTTTTTTATTATTGGGAGGGTATTTCCATAGTGAAAATAATGAGCTGGCCTGTGTTAGAAAAATATTGTCGCCCAGTGTAATTTTTGAAAATGTAAAAAAAAAATTATATTGAAATTTTAAAAACATCACTTTTTCATTGATTCAAAACATAAAAGACTAAGGAAAACCATAAATATTTATAAATCATTTAATTTATTATTGATCACAAATTTGTCAATAATTTTAAATTCTATTCTAAAACTATCAGAATTTATTTAAGTAATGTGAATCTTTTACGAACTAAATTTGTATAAACCTGCAGGTTTACTTTTACTTATAAATGGAAAAAATATACTCATTTTATTGGAATTTATTTCTGTTTCAATTTATTGTTTTAACTAATTGTAAACAATGAACTAGATGTATTTTATGTACTTAAAAGTTGGATAACTTTGAATTATAATTTTTTTTCACTGTTTTGATCGGTAGAGGATTTTTAAGTATTCTATGTAGGAAATGTTGAAAACTAATATCGAAGTAGACACCCAACCCTGGATTATAGTAGATCATTTCATAACACCCATGTGACAGACAGGGACAAGTATATGCATGTGTGTTTGTAAGAAACAAACATTATTTTTGGGCATGTGTGATACATCACTTTATATGGGAGTTTGCAATCTTCAAAAAAATGAAATAAAAAGTACAGGTCCGTATTTAAAAAAAATAAGTTGATGATAGTGTCTCAAAGATAAAACTTTGTATTGTCAATCTAGCTACATTATATTATAGAGCAGGAAAAACCATGAACATTTTGTATTGAACAAATTTCTGCAAATTTAATAGTTTTTGACTGATTTTACGTTTTTTACATTTTGCCCATTAACTCGGAAACAAAAAATAATTTGGCAACTCGGTAAACGGATTTTTAATGGCCTCTAACAAAGGCACATTTTCTCTGATTTAACTAAGACTGTAACTCTTACCTTTTACAAAACACCAATAGCATTCTGGGTGAAGTTCACCCAAATATGCTAATAAACTGCAATATCTTCTGAGATAATCTTATAATTAGACTAAAAATGCCCTTTAAGTATTTCAAATGCCCGGCATTTTATTTAATAATATATTATATAAGATTACAGATTAATTGGATATGGAAGAATAATCGAATTTTTGCCTTAAAGGGGAACGCCGAAGTATTCCCTTATTACATTATCTGACTTGCATTAAAAATAAGTTCGCATTCTCTGCCTTTTCCAAGCTTGCACAGGCAATATCTTAATTGAGAAATTGCAGAATTAACTAATCTTATGCCGGAGGATAATTTAAGAGTTATTCGCCCACTTAAATAACTTTACCGGAACAGCGTAGTAGGGTGGAAGAGCCAGAGCTGAAACAACGACGGCAAGAAATTTAAGTGTCTGCAAATAATTTACACCGCAGGCTGTGTGGCAAAAGCACTACCTTATTTGTCGAAAATTTCTCTAGTTTATTTGGTTTCTTCCGACACTGAACCATTTTTCATTTGTAAAGCAATTTGCAATGACTCACTCTCAAAGATCTGAGAAATGCGACATTTTTTCTTGTTTAATTTAGAATTTATTAATGGATTTTTAAGATGAATTTAATACGAAAAAGTAGATTTCTGACAATAAAAGGAAATAGTAAATAAAGGATCGTTGTCCAAAATAAGTGAACAATCCAGATTGTTGAACGAAGTTTTATTGGCTTCAGACATTTAAATACTTAGAGTTCAATTTTAATTTCCTCGTATAAGTCCACATATTGTATTATTAATACAATAGCCCAGTAGGTTTAGGGAAAACCCGGCGAAAAATTGAGTAATATATCAAAAGTCTCCTAACCTCACATGTGGGCATCATGGTTTAATGGTTTGTAATCGTGAAAAAATCACTCTCCGAGATTTTTTCAAATCTTCACGTTTCAGGGTCCCTAGATGACGAAAAACATGTTTTCTCAATTCCGTCGGTCTGTCTGTTCTGTCTGTTCGCGGCATAGCTAAAAAACTACTTATCCGACTGACTTCAAAGTAGGGTCAAAAATTAAGGGTCATATGGGGATGACCTGGTAACATTTTCGTAAAAATCCAATATGGCGAAACAAAATGGCGTCCTAGTGAAATGTTAAAACAGTTATTACTGAGAAAGTGCTTATCTAATGTATTTTACACACAAATCATGTATTATATAGGAATCAAATGGTAAAATTTTGGTACAAGTCCAAGATGGCGGAATAAAATGGCTGCTTAATGAAAGATTTAAAAATTCAGCCTGAAAAAACTACTTAATAAACGGATTTCAAATTGTGTGCCATAACTAATTGTAGTATAGAGATGAACTAGTAAAACTGTGGTACTAATTCAAGATGGCAGAACAAAATGGCGACCAAATAAAATGTTTGTAATCTCAAAAAATCACCCTAGCAGGTTTTACATATCATATCGCGTTTTAGCGTCCTAGATGCCAAAAAATATGTTTTATCAATTTCGTCGGTCCACCTGTCGGTTTTTCTGTTTGTCTGTCAGTTCGCGGCATAGCTTAAAAACTACTCATCAAATTGATTTCAAATTTTGGACAAAACTTCAGGCACATATGGAGATGACCTGATAATATTTTGGTAAAAATCCAAAATACCGGAACAAAATGGCGGCCTAGTAAAACGTTAAAAAATATTACTAAAAATACTAATTAAATCAAATTTACCTCGAATTTACGAATTCAAGATAGCGGAACAAAATGGCGGCCAAATAACATGTTAAAAAAATTAACGTAAAAAAATGTTTTTATTCAATTGACTGTAAATTTCGGAGACAAATTAAATATGATACAAGGATAAACTGATGCGAATTCAACATGACGTAACAAAATCGCGATGTGTGTCAATGTAAAAACTAATTATTGAATTAATTTTAAATTATGCATAAAACCAAGTGTAAGATAGGCAGAAACTGGTAAAATATTGCTAGGGATTCGATATATTGGAACAAAATGGCGTCCAATAGAAATATTTGAAAATACAGTATACAGGGCAGTCCAAAAGTCCGGAATTAAATTAATATAGCCTCAACCAATAATTTTTTGAGAAAACGCTCAGACATGCTAAATTAGTTTTTTAATTGCTTACATTTTGACGTAATTCATTTGTTTTTGTATTGACATTTGTCAAAGGTATGACGTCATCGACCTTTTCTTTTAAATGGCAACATACAGCTTGTGAAGCATCATTGGAAAGCTCTTATCTTATATACAGTATGCTCCTAAATTCTGGCGCGATTGTGTAAAGCTATTTCAAAATGGCTACCGTTCAAAATGAAAAAAAATAATTTTACTAATGAATTCATTTTTTCATTTAACACTAGATATCTGTTTAGTGCATTCAAAAACTCTACAATAGTTTGTTCTGTCAAAAATAAAATAATTAAAATGAATAAAAAACAGCAAGGCAAAACAAAATAGAAAGGTTGTTTAATGGCGCAAATTCTGAAAATGTCCTCCACTCGCTACTTTGCATGCTCCCAGGCGATGATAAAATCCGTCCACGGAATTCCGAATGGCTTCAGCCGGTATGTCATTTGACTTCACTCGAATTCTGGTTTTCAAATCTTCAATATTATTTGGCCTGTTTTGCTAAACCTTCTCTTTTAGATATCCACAAAAAAGTAGTCTAAAGACGTTAAATCTGCGGATCTCGGTGGCCATTCAATTATACCACGTCGTCCGATTAAGTGACCTGTAAATACTTTATCTAAATACCCTCTCACATTGACACCAAAATGTGGTGGAGCACCGTCTTGTTGAAACCAAATTGTTTTATTAGGTATGTCTGGATCTACTGCGTTAGGAAAAATAACAACTAGAGCAGGCATCAAAGACTCAAAGGTTAAGAAGTCCGGGTATCGTTCAGCTGTAAGGTTTTGCCCATACATTTACTTTCTGGGGACGCTGCGTATGAGTTTCACGTATCCAGAGTGGATTTTCCTGACTCCAGAAACGAAAAATTTTGTCTGTTAACCACTCCGTTTAAAAAAAATACATTCATCCGAAAGTAATATTTTATGGGGAAGCCTATTATTCTCCTCATACTGTCTCATCATTTTCTAGCAAAATTGCAAATGCCTGTCTTCTGAAAGCTCTTAGACAAGATATACTTTATAAGGATGGTATATTTGTGCTTTCAAAAACCTGCCAATTGCATCTTTAGACATAAAATGATTTTGGGCCAATGAAACTATTGAAACGTGTGGATTTTCCTGCAGAGATAATGCAATGTTCAATTTTTCATTGTCGTCTAAAACACGTGGCCGTCCATTTCTGGGCAAGTCTTTTACTGTACCATGTTCCTCAAATTTGTGGAATATATTACTAACAGTACCCTGTGAGATTTGATTTTCCGGATATTTAGCATTAAAAAAGGGCACATTTTTTTTTGACGTCTCATTTTATCTCCACCTAATCATATCAACCATATCAAGACCTCGATAAGCTGCCTTTCATACAATACCATTTTTATTTTAAAAAAAATATAAGAGAACACTTTAACAGCACCAAAATTACTTTTACTAAGTAATACTTGTAGATGATTGATCATTTTCGCTTAGTGAAATAATCTTTTCAAATTTGTGGAATATTTTACTAACAATACCCCATGAGATTTGATTTTCCGGATATTTAGCATTAAAAAAAGTGCATTTAAAAAAGAGCCGATGACGAGCTGATGACCTTTGACAAATGTCAATACAAAAACAAATTAATTATGTCAAAATGTGAACAATTAAAAACTAATTTAACGAGTCTGAGCGTTTTTTCAAAAAAATATTGGTTGAGGCTATATTAATTTTATCCGTACTTTTCTTATTAAATTTTGAACGGTCGCCATTTTGAAATAGTTTGACAGAATCGCGCCAGAATTTAGGAGCATACTGCATGAGATAAGAGCTTTCCAATGATGCTTCACAAGCCGTATGTTGCCATTTAAAAAAAAAAGGTCGATGACGTCATACCTTTGACAAATGTCAATACAAAAACAAATGAATTACGTCAAAATGTGAGCAATTAAAAAAATAATTTAACGTGTCCTTGCGTTCTTTTAGAAAGTTAGTGAGCCTAAATTAATTTTATGCCGTACTTTTCTTATTAAATTTTGAACGGTCGCCATTTTGAAATAGCTTGACAAAATCGCGCCAAAATTTAGTATCATATTGTATGAGATAAGATCTTTCCAATGATGTATCACAAGTTTTATGTTGCCATTTAAAAAAAGGTAGATGACGTCATACGTTGACAAATGTCAATGCAAAAACAAATGAATTACTCAAAATGTGAGCAATTAAAAAACTAATTTAACGGGTCTGAGCTTTTTTTGAAAAAGTTATTGGTTGAGGTTATGTTAATTTAATTCCGGACTTTTGGGCAGCCCTGTATATGTATATATATGTAAAGGAAATTTACGGAATTTCTTCATCTCAATACGTGAATAAAACTATATTTTATGTTGTGCCATGTAACAATTTGCAATTTTTTAGTCACCTTTTTGCATTAATTACTATATTTTTTACTCGCACTGTAAAACATATCTGAATATAAAATTTTCCATTTTACCTTAAAAGATAACTCTGATCTATACTCGAAAAAAAATATATCTTGTATGCTCTCGGAAGACCTATAACTCTCGGTCCTTTGTAAGATCGTCGGCCTTAGGGCATAAACATCTATTTAACACCCTTGGAGAATTATTTACTTATTATAAAATATAAAAAGTACAATAACGTCATCGCAGGTTAATTTTCATTTTGTGATTTACTTACTAGGCAGATTTCATGTATCAGTTCGGCGAAAATATCATGCTTCATATTGACATTTTTATACATGAGATGAATTTTTACATTGATTCCATTAAACATTTTATTAAGCCGCCGTTTTGTTTCACCATAATTTTTTTACTATACTTCTATAGTTATTCTTATTTAGTAAAAGAAACTGAAAACAACAGCTATTATTTAATTTTACATTAGCAAATAGAAATGATCAAGAAGTAAAAGATATAAAAGTCAATATACCTAATAAATATTCACCATTTCACACAGTTGCCACAATCCAGTAGTCGCCAACCCGCCGATCGCGAGCTACCGGTAGCTCGCGAAGACATTTCTGGTAACTTACAACATATCTTGTAAAAATCATAGAAGCGTCCATGAATGTTGAAAAAAAATCGCAGCATGAAAACAAGCAGCGGCAACACTGCGTTGAGTGCTCTGGACAGCAGTTAAAATTGACTAGAGCGCCAGCACGGATGTTTGAAAACACAAGAACGATCTAGATTGCTTTGAACGCGATAAATGCGCATGACGGGCATACAACGCGTTCAGTTTAAAACTACCGGGCGTTAGATGTGTTAGTACGCAGAGTTAGCAATAAAAAAGATAATGAAAAGCAGTAGTAAGAAAGTAGAGACATACAATATTCATTCGGAATGGGAAGAACAATATTTTTTTACAGACGTTAAAGGTAAAAATGTATGTTTGTTATGTAATACCTGTGTTTAGGTTGCTAAAAAAAGGAAATATTGAGAGGCATCATAAAAGTGTACATGCCAGCAGAAAAGAAAAATAGAAAGAATTAAAGAACCAGTTAATTGGACAACAGTCAATTGATAAAACAGGCGTTTTTAGAAGTTGCAGATTCCTTACTTTCCGACTTTAAAAATAAAGTTCTGCTAATACAGTGATGAGACGAGTGGAAGTAATGAGCCAGGATATTCTTTCACAGTTAAAAACTGACTTAGATAACTGTGTTTATTTCTCTCTTCAAGTGGATGAATCGACAGATATGGTTGACACCTTCCAGATGGCCGTGTTCATCAGGATGGATTTTAGTGATTTTATGATTAAAGAAGATGTTTTGAAGTTTATTCCACTAAAAGGATATATCACTGGACAGGAATTGTTTTCTCATTTAAACAATTTTATATTTTTTGAGATAATTCCAATCACAAAATTGGTAGGCTTGACAACTGATGGGGCTCCAAGCTATGGTGGTTTGTGATAAGGGTAGATTATTCAAAATCTTAGCCGATGAAATTGATTGTCAGTACGGGTATCTACTTCTTTACTCTGAAGTGCGATAGTTAAGTAGAGGACAAGTGATGATACCTTTTAACGAAGCCATAGTTCAACTTTTCAAACAACGCGCGAACCGATTCAGGAACTGGAAAATTCAATTTGGCTTAGAGATTTTGGGTTTCTTGTGGACAGACAAGATTAATGAACTCAACTTGCAACTTTAGGGAAGAGATAAACAACTAGCGGAAATACTTTCCGATATAAATGCATTCATAAAAAAACTCGAGTTTTGAAAACAAACCTTAGTCAACCGTGCTGTCAAGCATTTTTCTGTTCTTTCCGAGAAGATATCTCAAAAACCAAAAGAACCCTATGACAGTAAATACTATGTAGAAATAGTTTATAACTTGAAGGATAACTTCAAGAATCGGTTTAAGGATTTCAACAACATGACATTGGTGGCTCAATTTGTTGTTTCACACTTCATGTTAATTGATATCCAACAGTTCGCAGCTTATGTTATGTAGAACTTTGGCGAAGACATCTCTGCCACTGAAATGGAAATAGTTGCATTTCAAAGTGATTTAGCACTGAAACCGTTAGTTTCAAGTACAAAATGTATCTGGTTTATAGTAAATAAAGACAAATATTCAGTTCTAAAAGTGCAAGAGTTATTTACTTCCACCTATTTGCGCAAATCTTCTTTTTCCAATATGAAGTTTATTAAGAATAAATACCGCACTCGCCTTACAGATAAACATCAGGATAATTGTTTTCGAATGGCTGTAGCAAATTACACTGAACATTTCACTCATGTACAAATTTTCCCGTAAGACTGGTGGTGTTTTCGAAAAATTATAGCGGAAATACCACGTCGTCTAGACGTGTTTCCACTTACCTGGTTAGGTGTGGTTACATACCTAACTAAAAAATGAAATCTTGACAATATGCAACCTGCTTTTGAAAGACGTTAGAGTCCCTGGAAATTGATTTTTTTTAAGTATCTTTCAAACATTTTTGAAAAGTTGTCAATATGAATAACCGCTTTGGGCTAGTTTAGGAAGAGGAAATTGATGAAAATATAATTGGAAGCGAACCAAGAAACACCGTTAAATCCAAGAAGAGCATCTGGAGACAGTTTATGTCATTCTGCGATAAAAAAAAACTATACGTTTGACCAAGATACTCCAGTATCCCAACATGCGAAAAATGAACGGGGAGGAATATAAAGAAGGCATGGTAAAAATTATTTGGAATGTGACGGCGAAATTATTGATGGAAAGGTATTTCAATGAATACAAAATTAAAATAAATCCCTTCGAGCAGATCGAATTCAAATCGGCCCGAGACGCAAAAAATGCCAAAAGGAGACATTTGCAAGGTATTGAAGGCAAACGCAGAGAATCGGCCGTTTTTTAACATACAATGAATTAAAAAATCTAATCGAAGTTTGTGATGAATCAACTCCAGAGGGTTTACAAAAGAAGTGTTTTTTTCTGTTGTCCTATGAATTAGCCTGGAGAGGAGGAGAAGGTGCAAAAGCCGAAACAACTTTTTCGGCTGAACGAAGAAACTGACAACTTCGGAGGAAAAACAGGTAGAATTCAATACAACCCCGTTTTTTCTAAAACATGTCAAGGTGGTGGCCGAAAACTCGCCGATTCGAAGTGGTTGGTGAGAAACGAGAGAAGTCCCAGCTTTTGCCCAGTAAGAATTTATAATGAATTACAAGTTAAAAGGAAAAGTATCTCCAACACTCGACTATTTTTGACGCCAAACCCCGGAAAATGGTTCAAAAATAACCCAGTAGGAGAAAACGAGATTTCAACTTGGACAAAAAAACAAGCACAGAAATCAGACCTCAATACCACAAAAAAATTTACCAACCATTCCCTTAGAGCTACTGCCGTGTCCAAGCTGGCCAAAAGCGGATTGTCGGAGCAAAACTTGATAAAAATTACAGGTCATTCGAATGCGAAATCCCTATCAAGTTATTTGCAAATAGATCCAGATCACCAGAAAAAAATTATTGAAAAAATGAGGGAACCTGGAAAAGAACCACCTCAACAGCACGTGCATCCAGCCCCTGTAGCAGCATCACCCAGCGCAAGTAGAAGTAGTGGTCTGACGGCATCTTCTACGCCGTCGCAAAACAACAATGTAGTTAATAATTATCAGAACTGTACCTTTTATTACACAATCAATAATTAAAATTGAATATTTAGATTTATATTAAGTACTTTTCAATATTTAGACAAATAATTTTATTAGTATATTATTATTCAATTAGTGTTCAATTTGTTACAAAATTCAAATTTCTGAACTTGAAATAGGTATGTATTTAATATTCAGTTAATAAAGTTTAGTTTCCCTGTATTTGATTCGTGGAATATTCCTCCTAAATATCAATCGTGCTTAAAAATTAACCAGATAATTTTCCACTCATGCGTGTGTTTTCTCTACCACGAATTCGTGAAAAATTATCGGAAATTTTTAAGCACTCGTGGTATTATCCCCGAAAATATAAAAAAATTATCGATGAGTCCAAGTGTTAACCTTCTCATTGAATGCACGCATTTTTTATCACATATCACACATTTTATTAAGTCGTATGTGACATGCCATTATGGCTATATGAAAGTTTTGTTTATTTCTTAGGTATTTATTAGTATTAGTTATGTACTTATTAACTACATAAAGACGACATATACTTCTGTCAACTGTGCATTATTTCGTTTAGGCTGGCTTAAACGCTGGTTTCAAGTAGGTAGGTTTATTTCTAAATTATCAAAGTAGCTCAACACCTTGAAAATGTTGGCGACCACTGATGCTATATTAATACTAAATTATGAGAATGAAACTATTTATTTCTGCTTGAAAAATGTTCACTGAACTCATTCTGTCGGATTTGTATTGTTTATAGTTCTCTAATTTAACAAAGTTTCGAATGATGTTTATCACGAATCGTTTTCAAACACTCGGTTGGACTTTAGCTTTAAAATCCCTACGTATTTTGCACTGGAAAACGTGCTAGTTACCATTCGGAAAGTGAAATCAAAGAAATAAAGACAATGCACGTCTAACAGACCGAGTATAGTAGTTAAAATTACATTATAATAAATATCTGACATTTACTATATATTTGTAAAACCAATTCCCGCATCTGTCTTCCTTACTTCCTCCATGCACGTATGCAACTGGACAGGTAATGAAATGCAAATCGTCAAATAACATTCGGAACTATTCCGCATGATGGAAATGCACCAAAGGCGGCTGCGGTCTGGGACGACCATTGACAGTTGGAGAAATTGCATACTGGCTCTGCCTATTCCGAAGGGAACATTTCCCGAAGTAGTTGCTTAAACGACCGGGCTAATTTTCAATTCAGCGCGAAAAGGGAAATGCCAAATTCAGTATTCGGATAAGGAGAAATTCGGTATTGGTCCGATTCTAATAATAGAACTGGTATTTTGCTTGCAGATGGATGGGCAAATCACGGCTATATTAAACATGTTGGGGCATGATGAATAAGATTCGCATAGTACACTTGCGTTGTATTTATTTTGTATAATTGACATGTTAAGTGGGGACGGAATTATTTTGATTGTTTTACTTAACGTAAAAAGAAATTTCTATTTGTTGATAATATTAAACTTCGTGTTTAAGGTTGCATTAATAGTATATTTCAATCTCTATATTATTTCATTAATTATTATAGATAATACAAATTAACAAATAACACAGATGAACACACTTTTGTAATATGCCATAAATAACAAAATTTAACTGTATTTTTAGATCATCGAAACCTTAGAGTAAGAATAAATATAGAGTTCATTATTTACATATTTAGCCACTGCCAAGATTACCTCGCAATATAAGGTCGATCGTACGACGATGCCAAGCCTAGCCAGGAACTCCAATAATTATACCAATTTATATTACGGTGAATATGTTTAAACATGCAATAAAATTTTCATAGAAAAAATTGTAATGTTTTTCCAGTATTAGTTTCTAAGCAGTATAAAGAAACTACTTTTATTGCAAAATAGTAAAACACAAGCTAAAATACCCAAAGCCTTAGATCAGATTACACCAGTAACAAGAGTTTTAGTTAGATATGGCAACCCTATATCTTGGACATTGCGAAACTAGGAGCTTTAGTTGGCCTAACTATGGTACAGCAATGTGAGTTTGTAAAAAGGACCGTTTAAGTTTGGAGTTGTCTTTTAATCATTAAGTAAACAGCTAGATTTCGTTTTCCAGGGGACTTGTTATATCTAATGGAAGATATCTTTATCACTTATTTTGGGTCACATGACGTATTGACCAATCCGGTTCAGGACAATAGAACTCTGAGGTGATTAATTTGACGATTACAATATTTTTTCCTACCAGAGAATTAAAATAGTCAAAGGGCGTCTCACGCTCAAAAAAACGTACTGCAATTTCGAAATTCACTAGATTTTGGATGAAATCTGAGGAAATAATAAAGTTTCGGGCCTTTTTTTAATTCTCACTTGAGTTGGGCCAATTTTTTAATAAGAGCTAAAGGAATTTAAATGGTGATTCTTTGGATAATTAAAAGTAAAAAGGTATTCGTAAACATGTTCTAAACTGGTTAGAATTTAGGATTTAGGATTTCGAAAATTAAAAAACATCTTTTAATTTTTAAATTTAGCTATTAACATGGAATAACAATATGACAATTGGCTATTCCATTTTTATCTTATAGCGCTCGCTTTTTCTGACTTAACTCACAACGGGAAAGTATTCTAGTTGCAAAAAAACAGTTTTCGTAGTTCCGTCGGTTAGTCTGTATCTCTCCGCGACAAAGATCAAGAACTGCTTGTCCTATTTTCTTCCAGTTTTGGTTAAAAATTAAAAGTCATATGATGATGATGTAGTATCATTTTGGTAAAAATCCAATACGGCAGAACAAATGGCGGCCTATTGAAATGTTAAAAAATTATTACTAAAAAAATGCTTATCCATTATATCCACATTTTGCAGAAAAATTAGGTGACATGACCATCAACTGATAAGTTTTACTACAAATCCAAAATGGCGGCCTAATAAAATGTTGTGGGTGAATGCAGAAAACTACTGCATCGATTATATTCAAATTTTGCTCAAAAATCAAATATTATATAGGGATGAACTGGTAAAAATGTTGACACAAATTCAAAATGGGGGAACAAAACGGTAGCCTAATTAAATGTTTAAAAATATTTGAAAAAAGTACTTATCGGATTGATTGATTGATTAATGACATCCCCATTTTAAGTATTTATTACTAAAAATGTATGAGTTGCTCACTAAATATGGATTTTTAATCAAATGTGTATAAATATTATAATTTAATTTAATTTAAAATTTAAAATATTGACTAAAATTTCATAATTTTTATTTTTAAATACTTCTAGATACTGATATTTTAGCCGAATCCGCACAAATGACAAAATTCGTTCGCTATAGTGGCGCCACCATTTTGATTTTTGTTGTACATTCTTAAATAATCCCCACAAATGTTAAAATCATTCGTACGACCTGTTGACGTTGAATTTTGAATTTTTAAATGCTGACACTTTTAACTTTTCCTAGGAACCGATTTTTTATATCCCAAAGTGTATGCATGTTAAATTTGCAAATAATCGGTATTGGAAGTGCTGAAAAATCCATTACAAGATTTGAACCAGACATACAATTCCCTTTTACACTTACCTAACTTAATGGTTTGATTTTAGATAGTGAAGTAGAGAATGATTTTTCTTTAAAATTTGTAAAAATACCTATTTGCCTCATTAAGGAATAGGTAAGAATCCTTCTTTTTGTCAACGATAATGAAGCATGGCCCATTTCTTCATTTTCGTACATCAAATATTTTAACAGGTCGTCATTTTGTTTCGCCATATTGAATTCATGGATGGATTTTTTAGCTATACCGGAACAAACCGACCCACCGACAGTAATGGAAAAACATGAGGATCGGTAAAAACCCGGAACGATATTTTTTTCACGATTAATGATATATCCTTATGTGCGAAGAGAAAACTCACGCCGTCACTGGCATTCGTCAACAAATGGCCACGGCTTGGGCAAGGCCATCCCCACTTCTTGTTTTATCGTAAACATTTGTCGATAGAATGTGAAAAATAGAGGAACCATGTTGGCGCATACCCCTAACGTGATTTATGAATGACTTGTGATCTCTACTTTGATTCTTACTCTAAGATCGAAACCATATATAGGCCCCCGGGCCAAATCCGGCCCTCCACCAGCTCTAATCCGGCCCGCGAGAGATTTAGAAATTTAAAATTAAGCTCAAGAAAATTAGAGATTTAGCACACATAGTCAGAACAGTCAGAAATAGTCGTTAGAAAGAAACAAACAGATAAACATCAGGAAGCCGCCCGATGACCTTGAGGCGCTCCGGATGTTGCGTTATGAATAACAGTACGATCGAGACTCTCGATTCGAGAGTATTTTAGTTTCTTATTGGGGGTAATATATAAACCGCTTAGAGCGCGTGTCAACTCATTACTTCTTGGTAACTGATAGGTGGTAAACCTATGTGTTTGTTGTGCATTGAAACCATTCTTTCCGCAAGCATTCCGCTCAATATAATTTACTTAAGGGCCAGTTAAGGAAGGATGAAATAAAAAAACTCATTACCGATTTAGGAAAATAGCAACAAATGTTCCACTCACAGAGACCAAATCTAGGCAGTGTTGTTAGGGCTAGTTTTATAGTTAGTTCCAAAATAGCGAAAATATCGAAGTCATTTTCTGAGGGAGAGTTTGTTAAAGAGTGTTTAGTAGATATTGCAGAACTTTTGTTCCCAGAAAAGAAGAAAGAGTTTGAGAAAGTGAGCTTATCGCGACGTGCTGTTATTCGACGTATAAGTATGATGGCTAGTGATATCAAAAAAACATTAACTGATAGAGTGACTGGCTTTCAAGCATTTTCGATCGCTTTAGATGAGAGTACCGATTTATCTGACACAGCCCAGTTAGCTATTTTTATACGAGGTGTTGATGAAGAATTTGTAGTGACAGTGATGTAATTAATTGGATTGTGCACAGATGGTGCGCCTTTAATGGTCGGTTCACGAAAAGGTTTTATCGGAATTCAGAAGTCCATTATGGATGTGGTAGTAAGTACCATTCATTTCATTAGATCCCGCGGTCTTAACCATCGCCAATTTAAAGCATTTCTGGATGAACTCTCTTCAGAACACGATGATGTGACATACTATCGCGAAATAAGGCGGCTAAGCAAAGGTAACATGGTAATTTTTTGACCTTAGAAAAGAAATAGCTGATTATATGGAAATGAAAGAGGAAACATTGCCGCAAATTTGTGATCTAACATGGCTTTGTGACTTGGCATTCCTGATAGATATCACGGGACACTTAAGCGACCTGAACGAGAACATTGAATACGATCGCTATGCTGAAGAACTGAAACTGCTGTCAGAAAAATTCACTGATCGGTTTTCCTATTTTAAGAATATCGATAGCACTTTTAATATTTTTGCTAATCCATGTAAGTGTAATGTGGAAGATGCTCCTTTTCACCTACAAATGAAGTTGATCGAGCTTCAAGAAGACTCATATTTAAGGTCTAAATTTGATAAGCGAATTTTACAGAGCATACCTTTCCGCAGAAAAGTATCCACAGCTGAGCGTTTTCGCACGAAAAATACTTTGTTACCAGGGGCGTGCGGTGAAATTTTAAGAAAGGGCAGCAATTATTAGAAACTTACCTATTTGCAATGTAATTCGAGTCTTCGATCATTTTTTTGCAAATTCATCAATGACGTCATCATAAAAACGTCGATGCTCCGAAATATTTTGGAGAAGTTTATTTTCAATGGACAACAGCGATGTATGCGAAAGTCTCTCCTGCCCCGTTGAATTTCTCACGAAGTTTTTTATACGTTTAAGTGTTAATTGCATTCTACTGATGAACTTGTAGCAGGTATTGTCAATATTAATTCACACAATTTCGACACTTCGGTGTAGGCATCTTCCAGCTCCTTGTCTCTTAAAAATTGCATTAGTTCCTTAGCGTTATTTTTTGCGCTAATGTCATCAGTTTCGTAAATCACTTTTAGTTTAGATCGCAGTAACAGTCGGTCGAAAAACTGGCCATAATGAAGAAAAAGAGATTTAAACGCATCTTCTGGAAAAGTTTTTCCTTTAAATGCATCAAAATTGCAGAGCTCGAGGAATTTAAAATCATTTAAACCGTTAAATCTATAGTTTATTTGTTGCTGAATTTGATCGATTATTTCATTAAAGAGGCATCTGTATGATGTTTGAACATCTCCACCTTGTCTGTTCGATGACGCTTGGCTTGTGGCTCTACATTTAACGTCATCATTTTCTCCCAAAGTAGGTCAAAGTCGTCTCTTTTTTGGCTTAACGTGGACTTAAAATCATCCATTTTTTTTAGGCAAAAAGCAATATCATTTATTTTAGTTTGTAATATATTAAAAACATTGTCCAAGAATGGAAATATTTCTGAAAATATGTTCAACAAATAATTAAAATTAAAATGTCGTTTCAAACAGTCCAAAAACCCCCTCGAACTATTTATTGCTTCTGAGTCCCAGGTTTCATTATTTTCTGTTATATTCTCAAATCAGTGATTTTTAGATACTGTTAACACAAGTCTTCCATTATAGTTCCACCTAGTAGGAGCTACTTTGGGCAATCGTTTGTAGACAATGGAGTCCAAAGCTTGTGTACGTTTTGTTGACTTGGAAAAAAAAGCAGCCATGCCACTTAAAGTAACGAAAAATACTTTACACTCTTTAATGTGATTGATGGACTGGGATAAAACTAAATTTAATTTATGAGCAAAACAATGAACAAACACACACTTGGGAAAGTTTCTCGAACTTTAGCTTGCAGACCCCCTAATTGTCCTGCCATCACTGCAGCTCCATCATAGCTTTGAACAACTAATTTCTCTCCAATAATTTCTTTAGTGACGTTATAAATTACGGTATATAATACATCTGCTGTACGATTTTCGGACACATTCTTAAAACCTAAAAATCGCTCTTGAATACTTCCGTCTGTTTTACGTAGCGTATTACTATAGATAATTGGCTAAAATTAGTGATATCAGTTGTTTCGTCCAGAACAATAGCAATGAACCGCAACTCGCCAATCTCCTGCAGAATTCTTTTTAGAATAATGGTTGCAACATCATTCAATTCAATCATTCTGGATTCGATTCGACGTTCCACGAAAAACGCTAGACTGTTCTAAATGATTTTTAAGCAGTCATCATATTTAGCCATTAAACTAAGTAAATCTTGAAAATTTCCTCTACTTGAAGAAACCCTTGTTTCGTCATGAGCTCTAAATCCCAATTCGTGCTGTCCGAGAAAACAAACAACATCGATAAGTCTTCTTAATATTTGCCTATTTTTATGGACGTGTTCATTGTGTTGGCGGTGACTAATTTCCAACTATTAAGGGCGTGTTCAATTCTGGTTTTGCCGAAGACTTTTTCTTTTATGACGGCCTGTAAATGCGCTTTGGACATAATGTGTCTTTTTACAGCTTTATGGAAATTGTTTAAATCGGAAAAACCAGTTATAGTTTATGACCTTTTTCATTTTCAAAAAGTAAACATGGCCAACAAAATAATTTACTTATATTTTCACACCCTGTTAGCCATTTAAATTGTTCGTATTGTTTTTCCGGATAAAAATGTCTAATACAGTTTTTCATTTTTGTGGTTAAATTTTTCGTAGGCGGTTTTGCCCTTCTTTTGGAAATTAGTTGAAGCTTATCAGCGAAGTTCAATGTTGAAAATCCTTTTATTATTAAGACACACACCACACATTCACACACACTCTTCTAATAAATTCTCCAACATTTTCAACGTTATTACCGACAGCCGAAGTTGACGGTATTTGCATATCCACGTCCGTATTATTGTCTTCCATACCGCACCATGCACGACGCGACGTACGTATCACACAACACACGGATAGCCGTTCAAACAAAGACCCTACTCCAACGATAGCTTCCGCCACCACTTAAAGCACGCGACTGAAATGCAAAAATTGCAAACAGCCGGTGGAAAGTTCAATAACCTCTGGCTCGATTCACTGGAAATCAAGCATACAGGACTTGGTTGCAGAGAAGCTAGCGGCCCACATAGGTTCTATTCGATATTCTATTGTGGCTGGGTCGGAGTCAAGGCCGCATTTATTATGGGCTTGATAATTAAGATAAAATTTTAGCATTTTTAATATAAACTAAATTAATGGTTTCCTATTTCAAAAATTACATTTTAGAAGATGTTTTGTAACTTTTTTTTAGGAAGCACTGCTTCCCTTGCTTCCATGGACTACACGCCCCTGTTTGTTACATTAGGTAGCACGTATAAATGTGAACAGTTTTTTTCAATCATCAAAATTAATAAAAATAAGCATCGTACTCGGCTTACAAATGTTAATTTAGAAAACATTTTACGGCTGTGTACTAGTGATATATAATGTCGAGTTTGGTATGACGCGTGTTAATGTGCTCCCGTATTTACTGTAATTTTCGAGTTATTTCTGCGAACCTATTTACAAAAATTTGCAAGTCAAGTGCTTGCATAAAGAAGTGTTTATTTCGTTATGTCTTATTCTGAATATATATCAGCTATTCCCCTAAATCGGCGTTTACTTTCATACTCTCATAATTTATCGCAGTTAAACATGAGTTCGACGTGTGTTTTTTGTAAGGAATCAATAAACAGTCGCCACAAAAAACTGTGCTTTTCGGAGTGTCGGAAGATCAGTCATAGTACCTGTGTTAATAAATCTATCGATGTTGCAAGCTTGTTGCAGGAGGTCAGTGGTTTGTCTTGGAAGTGCAATAATTGTGTAAGTGATCGCATTACAATTAATTAGCAGTCTGTCAAGGAGTTAATCGATAATCAGGTTCAAACAGCTCTGAAGAGCCTTAAAGCAGTTTTTGAGGGTTTCCAATCTGACCTTACTGAGCTGATTGCTGCTAAATTATGTAACATTGCAATGAAGTCTCCTGATCCACCAGTTAACTATGCAAAAATAGTTAAAAACAATACCCGACCTGCTGTACTGATCAAACCAAAGGATCAGTCGCAATCGACTACCACAACAAAGCAATACGTGTCGGAGCAAATCGATCCTGTTGGATCTCATCTACAGCTTGATAAAGTTAAACCAACCAATAATGGAGGTGTGTTAATAGGTTGTAAAACACTTGAGGAGAACAAGCGATTTAAAAAAATTGCCAAAGAGAAACTCTCTGATTCCTATGAAATCAAAGAACTCCGGGGCTTGAATCCTAGAATCAAGATCGTGGGTTTTACCGAATTTTATAAAGATCAACTATTTTAAGGCAACTAAACCCGGATATATTTTTTAAAGATTCCTCGTGTGAGGTTATAAAAATTGTTAAGACTAAGAAACATTCTAATATGTATCAAGCAGTTTTGCAGGTAGATAGAGTAACTTATGATAGAGCTATGATGGTGGGCAATGTTTTTGTGGGGTATGACCCGTGTCTTGTTTATGACGGTGTTCGGGTGTCTAGATGTTTTAATTGTAATGGTTTTAATCATTCAGCAAAAAATTGCAGTAATCAACGTCGTTGTCCTAGGTGTGTTAATGATCATATTGTTCATGAATGTCAAGTGCAGGTTTTAAATTGTTCTAATTGTACTAGTTTAAATGGTGGTAGTACTGGCATCACTGTTAGTACTGATCATGGGGCCTGGGATATTAATAAATGAACCGTCTTCAAAAATGCATGCGTCAAACTTAAAGCGAATATTCTAGGTGAATAGCAATTAGTTATAGTTTCGCCCCAGCTCACAACTCCCACTACCAGTTTAACTCCGCCCACCCACATGTTAGCTTCTGCCACCAAACAAATTCAAAATAAAAACATCTCAGTATACTAGCAAAATACCCGTGGACTTTTAACAAAATTAAACGAAATATTTAACAGCTCGTGTTATTGTGATTTTGATGTATTAGCGCTTACGGAAACTTGGCTTAATTCATCTGTTTGTAGTAGTGAGGTAATATGTGATCAATATAGTGTGTATCGAGCTGATCGAGATTTCACTGCGACTAACAAATTCAGAGGTGGAGGTGTTTTACTCTGTGTTCATCAGTCATATAAATCAAGTAGAATTAGTTTTGACATTGTGGGCGTTAAGGTAAGTTTTGACTATTTCTCAATCCTATTTTTTCTAGTTTATATACCACCTCCTGTCTCTGTTAGAAATTTGGAAAACTTACTTGATTTTTTTCTTTCTTTAAATATTATGTTTGGCAAAAATATATGTATTCTTGGGGATTTCAATTTCCGGCTTATTCAGAGTTTTTGGATTGTGAAACCAGAGACCAATGTGCTTGTTTACTTAATAATTTTTTATCCTATATGAATCTCACCCAAAGTAATAGCGTAAGAAATATTAACAACCGAGTCCTAGATTTAGTGATACATAATAATCCGCAATGTTTGATTAATATGGCCTTGGATAGGCTTATACAAGAAGATAACCATCACCCTGCCTTAGAAATATCATTTCAATACTCTCAATCTGTAAACCGTAAATGTGATTTGGCTTTAAATCTTGAAAACAATTATAATTTTCGCCAAGCAAATTTTCCGGTGATGTATAAAATATATTATAATATTGATTGGTCATTTCATTCATTTTGAACGGGCAAATGATGTAGAGAGTGCATGTGCCTTGTTTTATGACAAAATCTATGAAACTTTTGATTCATGTGTGCCGAAGTATAAAAAAATGCCTAAACGTTAATACCCACCATGGTTTATATCTAAAATCATCCCGAATATAAAGAAAAAGGATAAATGTCATAAAAAATACATAAAATATGGTTGTTTGGAATTGTTTACGAACCTTAGAACAAAAATAAAAACCGACATAGTTATATCTTATATATACAGAGAATCGAGACAGATATTAAGAGTAACCCTAAAAAATTTTGGTCATTTATAACAAGTAAAAAAGAAATTTATAGCATGCCTAACAATATGTTTTATAATAATAATGAATTAAGTGACCCTTTAGTTATTCTTAATTCTTTTGCTTCCTATTTTGAACAATCGTTTTCTAATTCGGATACAAATTTTGTAGAGGTGAATAATATTTCCTCCAATCTAGATATTGACGTTCCATATTTCTCCGAAGAGGATGTTATAAAAGGCTTAAAAAAAAATACGCCCGAAAAACACAAATGGACCGGATTTAATTCCTGATTTTCTTATTCATGATTGCAAATTAGTCTTGTTAAAGCCCCTTCTGTTTATTTTTAACTTATGTTTACAACAACACACGATACCACAGCTTTGGAAAGTTTCTAGGGTTTGTCCAGTGTACAAAAAAGGTGACAGAAATGAAATCTGACTACAGACCGGTGTCCATTATCTGTAATATTTGTAAAGTATTTGAAACCTTGCTGCATGATTCTCTTTTTCCTCTAGTTAAAGAACTCATTCTACCTCAACAGCATGGATTTTTTAAGGGGAGATCAACAATTACCAATTTGCTTTGTATTTCGCATGATATAGCCGAATCAATTGATGCAGGCAGTCAAACAGACGTAATATACTTAGATTTTTCGAAAGCGTTTGACCGAATTGATCATAAAATTTTACTTAATAAATTTAAAAATACTGGATTCTCTAACAGATTAATAAAACTCTTCAGTTCGTACTTATCGGGACATACTTCTAGCAAATACGTTGCAGTTTCTGGTGTACCTCAAGGGTCTGTACTGGGACCGTTATTTTTTATCCTTTTTATCAACGATATTGCTTGTGACCTAAACGTAAAATGTTTAATGTATGCTGATGATATCAAAATTTATACCAATATCAGTGGGATTGCTGATTGCATTGAGCTACAAAAGAGTCTGGATATTATAAATAATTGGTGTCTTACTAACAACTTAATGCTTAATATAGGGAAATGCAATGTAATATCATTTTCTAATAAACTGTCACTTTGTAAATATGACTATTCCGTAGCAGATAAGGCTATTTCTCGGTGTGACTCATTTCGCGATCTCGGAGTTTTATTTGATTCAAAACTCTCCCTAACATGAATATTATTATTGCCGAAGCTTCCAGAATGTATGGATTCATTTTACGCTGTACGAGGGACTTTAAAAACATCAGTGTACTAAAGCTATTGTACAATTCTTACGTCCGCTCAAAACTGGAATACGGCTCAATAATTTGGAAACCTGAGTACAATACACACATAGAGAGTCTAGAAAGAATACAACGTGGATTTTTAAAATATGCTTGTTTTTTGAAAGACGGTATATATCCACACCGGGGCTATCCGCATGAGCAGCTGCTTAACAACTTAGAATATGATTCCCTAAAAAATAGTCGTGACTACCACCGTTGAATTACATTATTTAAATTGCTTAATTATAAAATTGATTGTTCATATATACTGAATTTTTGTGTACCTCGTTTAAACTCACAACAACATAATTTATTCCATTTGCCTAAACCGCGCACAAACACTCTAAAATTTTCACCTCTGTATTTAATGTGTGATAAATATAACAAGAGCTATCACTTGGATTTTTCCATAGCTAATGCGTCTGATGTGCGGCGATCGCTATTGCGTTGACATTATTTCCACATATAGACGCATGTTGTAGTTTTTAGTTTTAACTTAAGTTTTTTCATCTTCTTTGTTTTTCTTGATTATGTTATATAATATTATATTATAATTATAAGTGCTTGCCCTGCTTTGTAATTGGACTTTGTCCTGTAAAGCAGGTATTTGTACATAAATAAATAAATAAATATTGACCCTAATGTTGATCATCGTGTTTCTCAGCGTCAAACTCAAGTCTCTCATTAATTTGCATTTGATTTTTTTATCTGTTTTTGTTAATTTGTTTTTTATAAGTTTGATTATATTATTATAATTATTAAATAAAAAAATGTGTGAACTTTTATCGCTTTTTTATTCACTACTACCTACTTATTTCTTATCAACGGCTCGCGACCTGATTAAGGCCCAAAATTGCGCCCTCACTATGGAAATTGAGTTGGATGGTGTTATTCCCTTCGTTTATATGTTAGCACAGATTAATAACCAATCAAATACCGCACTCCTGGAATATTCATTCATAAACGTGTTTAATAGAACCACGTTAGCTGGGCGGTGAGCTTAGAGATGTACTCGAAATATTTTCATTTGTTCTATGCAGGACCTTATTAAAATATTTTGTGAGTAACGTTTAACCAAGTTTAATATATCTATATTGAAAAATTAGTGTATACATAGTAGTTATGCACGTAGAGTGTAGTTTGAGTTTTTTTAGATTTATGAAAGAATAAAATTTAATATTATTGTTAGTTCAGTTATATCTCTAAACTTGAAAACATTGTGTTTAAGTATCATGAAGAAAGGGTTCTAGCTCATGTTATATTCATTTCGCTTCTACCATTGGCGTGAGTATGAAAAACGTAAATAATATATACTATTATACTCTCACATAACAAAAGAGAATGAAGTATTATGTTTCTGGTTGTCAGAGTTTTTGTGGTCAGCAAATTCAACATTTCTGTTTATTTGTATTATTTGTAATATCCATAAATAAGTAAGATGATGATTTGTTGGTATCAATAAATATCGATATGGAAGTATATCGATTCCATTGTGGGCAGTTTTTTTGGTGCGAATATTCGGTTTCAAAATAAATTTAATGAGCAGTTATAAAACAAAAAAATAAAAAATTATACATAATTTATATTAGATTTGGTATCTTATTAACGACACCTTCGATTTTCAAGAAATCTTTTTTTAAACTTTGATGGATGTTTTTGGTTAAATAGTTATAATTAGCAATAATTACAATAACTAAACCAGTTTGACATCGAACTCTGACTGAACTGACGTATTGAAACCAATAATACACTGAGTGTTACAGAAAGTGAGGGTGGTTAAAAATAAGAAAAAAAACCAGTTCATCCTATGTAACACTTGATTTTTGTGCAAAATTTGGGTTCAATTGGATATTTTTTCGGTAATAATTTTTTTAACGTTTCACTAGACTTTTATCAAAATATTGCCAGGGTATCTCCATATGCCCCTCAATTTTTGACTAAACTTTCAAGTCAATCTGATAAGTAGTTTTTAAGCTTTGCCACGAACTGGCAAAGAGAAAACAGACCGACAGACGGACCGACAGAATTGATAAAAACATATTTTTTGACATCTAGGAACGCTAAAACGTGAAGATATATAAAACCTCAGAGGCTGATTTTTTTCACGATTACAAACATTTTTTTTGGCCGCCATTTGGTTTCGCCATCTTGAATTAGTACCACAATTTTACCAGTTCATCCTTAGAGTAAGAATTAAAGTAGAGATCACAACTCATTCATAAATCACGTTAGGGGTATGCGCCAAAATAATTCCCCTATTTTTCACATTCTATCGACCAATGTTTACGATGAAACAAGAAGTGGGGATGGTCCATGCCCAAGCCGTGGCCATTTGTTGACGAATGCCAGTGACGGCGTGAGTTTTCGAGTTTTCACTTCCCGCATAAGAAAATATCATTAATCATGAAAACATTATCGTTCCGGGTTTTTACAGATCCTCATGTTTTTCCATTACTGTCGGTCGGTCGGTCTGTTCCGGTATACTTAAAAAATCCACTTACTCGATTAACTTTAATTTACCACAAAAATTACGTCTAATATAAAAAAAACTGGTAAATTATTGGTATGAATTCAATATGGCGAAACAAAATGACGACCTTTTAAAACATTTGATGTACGAAAATGAAGAAATGGGCCATGCTTCATTTTACTTGACAAAAAGAAGGATTCTTACCTATTCCTAATGAGGCAAATAGGTATTTTTACAAACTTCAAAGAAATAATCGTTCTCTATTTCACTATCTAAAATCAAACCATTAAGTTAGGTAAGTTTAAAAGGAAATTAGTTATTTACATATTATTAAACTTTAGTTTTTAGTTAGGTTTGCCTTATGTCACTATCATTTTGTAACTGTGACATTTGGAAAAATTATTTGTTCAGTTGTTGAAAATGTCATCTTAAACCTGTAACTGTCAAGTTAGACCTTCTCTAAAGTTAAACCTGTTCGTCTGATTGTATGTTTGGTTCAAATCTTGTAATGGATTTTTCAGCACTTCCATTACCGATTATTTTCAAATTTGACATTCATACACTTTCGGGTATAAAAAATACGATTTTTTTTAATCAATGTTTAAAAATCCAAAATGGCGGCGCCAATACGACCGACGAATTTTATTACTTGTATAGCTTAAACTGAAAATCAGTGCCTAAAAAAATTTAAAAGTGTCAGCATTTAAAAATTCAAAATAGCGGTGTCAAAATGACAATGTCAACAGATCGGACGGATGATTTTAACATTTGTGGGGATGAAAGAAAGTAGGAATCTGGGGGTATTTGAAAATGCTTATCATACATTTTAGGAATGCGTAGAATGCGAGCGAATTTTAATATTTATACACATTTGATTAAAAATCGATAGTAATGAACAATTCATACATTTTTAGTAATAAATACTTAAAATGGGGATGTCATCAATCAATTAATCAATCCGATAAGTACTTTTTTCAGATATTTTTAAACATTTAATTAGGCCACCGTTTTGTTCCCCCATTTTGAATTTGTCTCAACAATTTTACCAGTTCATCCCTATATAATATTTGATTTTTGAGCAAAATTTGAACATAATCGATGTAGTAGTTTTCTGCATTGACACACAATATTTTATTAGGCCGCCATTTTGGATTTGCAGTAAAAATTATCAGTTGATGATTATGTCAAATCTAATTTTTCTGCAAAATTTCGTTGAAATGGATAAGCATTTTCTTAGTATTATTTTTTTAACATTTGAATTATCCGCCATTTTGTTCAGCCATATTGGATTCTTATCAAAATGTGACCACGTCATCATCATATGATCTTTAATTTATAACCAAAACTTACAGTAAATAGGACCAGCAGTTCTTGAGCTTTGTCGCGGACAGACATACAGACTAACCGACGGAACTGAGAAAACTGAGAAAGAAAGAATCACCATTTAAATTTCTTTACCTGATAACACTTATATAAAAAATTGGTCCAACTCAAGTGAAAATTAAAAAAGGCGCGAAAACATCCGAAACTTTATTATTTCCCCAGATTTCATCCAAAATCTAGTGATTTTCGGAATCGCAATACGTTTTTTTGAGCGTGAGACGCCCTTCGACTATTTTAATATAGTATAGGTATATTCTATAATTATTTTAATTCTCTGATAGGAAAAACTATTATAATCGGCAAAAAAATCACCTCAGAGTCTTTTTTGTATCATTTCGCTTCTGAAGATTCTCACATGACTCCCATGAAATAAACGTTCTATTATACTGAACCGGATTAGTCAATATGTCATGTGACCCAAAATAAGTGAATAAGGTATCTTCCATTAGACATGTCTCCTGGAAAAGGAAATCTTGCTGTTTACTTAGTAATTAAAAGAAAATTCCAAACTTAAACGGTCGTTTTTTTACAAAGTCACATTGCCGCACCATACTTAGGTCAACTAAAGCTCCTAGTTTCGCAATGTTTAAAAATATTAATTATGTATTATTTTATTTATTTGTTTCTGTTTGGAAATATTTATTGGCAGGTCATTGACCATAACGAACTACATTGTACGTGGAAACTAATCATCAAAGTAAGTCACGCTTCGGTAAGCACAAGTCGGGTATAAATACCTGAATTCTACTCACCGGAACTCATTCACTGTCTTGATTTTGTGCACTGAAGATCCCTGAAGATGTCTCGTGCAGGCGAAACGTAGAAAAATAAGTTGAATCTGACACAGTCCAAACGCAAGAAGCATGGTTTCTTAATTTACTCAAGCCCTTAAAGCTTTCGTACCATGATAATGAATATATGTTTGTCCATAATATGAAAAAAAAAATGTTAGGACTCTTATTAAAACAAATATACAAATATAAAAGATTGATCCTAAAATTGCACTGTATACTTTTTCTTTGACAAGTACTTTATTGTTAAAGTTTTAGTTTCACCAGCCATTAGACTCATCTTTAAAGCCTCATGAGTTTTCCTTTTCAACATTTATAACATACAATGTACGTGCGGTTTTTGAATGCGTATAGGTAAAATTTTCCACGGATCTCACTATACGTTCGCTGCGTTATTGCTTTGTGTGTAAAATATACCATCATACTACATTATATCTGCATATTTCTCCATAATTGGAGCACTAAAGCATAAATATCTAACGATACACATCAAACGCTGTTGGCATAGATATTTGACAATCTAAATTTATGGTAGGAGATCAAAAGGTTGAACGTACTTTAGTTATTAGACTTTTAGGGCACTGTGAAAAGATATATTAGAATATTAGTTTGTGCTTCTACAATATGCAATAATAGTTTTATTTTTTTATAAAACTACCAATTAAGTTATACGATTTCCAAACGACAATTCTTCCTGGTGTTTCTCCAATGCCAGAGACTCCCCAATGCAAATTGGTCAATATTAAGTTCATACTTTATATTAATCAATACAGGGCTCTTATTACTGGGTGGACAACATTTTTTTGGAGTTAAAGAGCATGTCAAAGAATTCGACCGATTCCACTATTACGAAAAATTGTGCAAATTGTTACATAAAGTGCAACGTAACACATCCTAGCACAACTTTTGTGACAGCTGGCGCACGGGAATAAAGAAACATCATCTTAGACTCGGGGGACAAGTTGACACAAGAGTCTGGGGAACAGATTTGTAAGAGCTCCGAGATTACACGATTGGCATCGACAACGCATGTAACGCTCTTGTGTTGTTCGACCGTGCAGAGTACAGAGAATACTTATAGTTTAGTGTTTTAGTTTTAAATCTGTTGTCAATTAGATTTTAGATCACAGAACACTGCTAAGTACTAAATTAATACTAAATTAAATTAGATTTGCTTTTATAAATTAGTTTTAGCGGAAGTGATTAACCATTCAGAGGTGCGTATTATTATTATTATACCTAAAACGCTTTCAGTTTTCCGTTACAAACACTTAGGTACAATTAACTTTATTTCTAGAAGAAACAAGATTAACTGGTGGAAAGGTTTGATCGCACAATAATTTTTTGATTATACAATAATTGAAGGCATAGTTATACCACAGAGGTGAATTAAAAGTCCTAAACTATACGATCATCATGATTTAATTTAAAAAACAAAATATAGAAAGAATCCTTTTGTTACGTATTAAGAGGGTGGCTCAAATTATACTTTAATTTTCTAATAACCTATTTTATAATTTCTAAAATTTAGGGAAGTTAAACAAAAATAACAACTGCGGAGCTTGTTGAGGAAATTATAGTCTAGCTAAAGTGACAAGATATGTATTCTTTTGAAGAGTAAAGTTCTCTTTTTCAGGCCCATGAACTCTGCATTGTAATTATTACTATATGTACGACAATTATACTCTATTTTGAGAAATATGGTCGTATTTTCTAAGTTACTATAGACGTTAATGAAGTGCAGTTGCCGTTAACTTAATACAAAGGGTACGATTTTTTTTAGTTTTCAGTTGGTTCATACTTTGAGGTAGACTGAGTTAAATTCAATAAAGTATATTTTTTTTAATCAAAGAAAAGAAAAAAGCCATATTTTTGTAGCTTAAAATTTTTAGAGCGTTTATACAGGTTGTTTAAAAAATATTCGTTAAAATAAAAACTGACTCTGGAAGAAAAAGTTATAATTATTTATTTATAAAGACTATTCCTAGAAGGGGTCATGGGGCAAACATTTACAGGATGTATACCTCGATGTATACAGAAAATATCAAAAAGAAAAACATATCATGCGGAAATTGAAATAGTAAAAAAATTCAAAATAATTTATAAAACGATGGTTTAAATGTACAAGCTGGGAAAAATAAAAGCTAATATGTTCACCCCGAACTATCAACAATTTCTGGTAGCGGCCAGACATACTAGAAATAATAAATTTATTTGGAATACTTTTTCATTTTCTCTGCACGTATTAGTTATGGGATGATTTGTGGTTGATTTTTAATTGTTTTAAATGTACATTTTAGTCTACTCCTAACGTTTTCAATAATATTTTTACCCGGAGATCGTGCCTGGACCGTCTACCAATCGGGTTTATTCCATTGTGTTGATAATATTCGTTCACACCATCAATGAGTGTAAAAGTGCAGTATTTACCGGTTCCTTTCCTCCGTCGATCGCCGTTATTTTTTTTGTATTTATATTTACATTTACATATGTTTCCTATTGTTTCACTTGTTTATGAAGTTTTTAGAGACCCTGTTTGACACAGTGACTATTCGTGTGTAGTATTTGAGTAATACAAATAAATGGATTATCCAAAACGCTCTTTTCATCAGTAAGTAAAAATATCGCAGCAAATTCTTACTTTGCAGACACACATTTTGCCCTAATTCGGGGATGATGCTGTGTCTAGTTATTAATGAACCGAAGTTAAAATCTGTGTCTCTGCCTCACTCTTTACTTATCAAATTTGTATACAAAAATTCTAAACCATTTTTCCGATGTAACCTTTAAATCCTCACCCGTTATTATTGTTAAAATTATTTATAATTACACATTATTCTACTACTTTTAAATTTGTGTCCTTTCATTTCGTATTTTTATTATTTTTTTTTGTTATGTTCCTTGTTAAAATTATTAATAAACATACATTAATCTACTACTTTTAAATTTAATTATGTCCATTCATTTCGTATTTTTATTATACTACTTGTTAAAAGTATTAATAAATACACTTATTTATCTCTGTCTTTGCAAAAAGTAGTTAAAACGTCTATTTCCCTCGCATGGTGCATGACCATGCGCACAACATATCAGGAAAATCTACCACGGCATCCTGACTACAAAAGTATGATCGACCTTTTTCGGAGCTCTCACAAATCTGTTCCCCAGACTCTTGTCAAGTTGACGCTGCCATCCCTCCCCCCCCCCACCATTTGATACATTATTTTTTATACAATGGGCATAAAAAACACAAAAATGTTATTTTGCGTATGAGTAAAAATGTCTTATTTTCTAAGATGCGAAAAAAAGAATATAGCAGAAACACGAGATTTCGTTGCAAGTATCAGTTTTATTACATGACTTTTTAAAGTCCAGCAGTTGTGAAAAAAAAGTCATATTTAGACGATTCTAGTTTGTGGGTAGCAGACAGACTTTTAAGTGAAAATATTGATTTTTATAAGTTTATGATATTTTCTAACGAATGAACATTTTCTACTAGTGGAACTGTGTCCCAGCACTTTTATTTAACTATATATGTAAGCAAATCTAGGAAGTCGATTTTAACAATTTAATACCATCGAACTGAACAGATCAGTACCAAATGGTACTGATCGATTTTAACCTACTAATTGTCTTTTTTTTAACTGTGTTCAGTGTTCAGATTATTTGATGTGTTTAGATTGACCAACAAAAATCTTTTTTGGCTTTTTCGCAACTGAATAAAAATATTTAACTTTAAATTAATTGAAGCAAATATTTAATATAATTACATTCCTCAACATGTAGACTAGTCTGTCTACGGAATGTTTCGATACATAATATAAACAATACTATTTAAGGAAGCATAAGAAATTATATCATTTACCTTAAGTTTTTATAGACACATAGTAGTTGTAGAAATACTTTTATCCTATCGGGACTCATCAGTGCGCCGATCGTAAGAGAAAAACATTAAATAATAGAAAAGAATTGATTTCAAAATTTTAAAACGTGTCAGTTTGTTTGACATGTATTATTGATGAGTCCCGATAGGATGAAAGTATTTGTACAACTACTATGTGTCTATAAAAACTTAAGGTAAATGTTATAGTTTCTTATGCTTGCCTAAATAATATTGTTTATATTACGTATCGAAACATTCCGAACAGACTAGTCTACATGTTCAGGTATGTAATTATATTAAATATTTGATTCAATTAATTTAAAGTTAAATATTTTTATTTAGTTGCGAAAAAGCCAAAAAACATTTTTGTTTGTCTACTAATTGTCGTATCGAATTGAAATTTTACAAGTATATGTAATTAGGCTGACAATACAATAATTTTATACCATCGAAGTGATGGGTTTTTTTAACGTGCCCAGTACATAATTTGGTACAATCGAGCTGATCTAATAACTCGATGATACCCGTATGTCCTTCGAGTTTGGGCTCATTTGGTTTCATTTAACGAGTCCAATACATTACCAGAATTTTTAAGATTAAAAAGTGGAAAATGAATTGTATTTAGAAAAACTAGATAACACACTTTTCTCAGTAACGCGTTAAAAAGTATAAGATAACGGAATTTACTTCAAATATTTTGTTACAATATATGCTTTCTACCTTTGACAATTCAATGACTATGTCAAAAAGAATAAGGCGCTTTTAAGCTACGTTTCTCTGAGAAGCTTTAATCAATTTCGAGAAAACGCCTCACCCAGTCATTGCATTGTCAAGGGTAAAATGCATATATTAGCCAGGGCCAATGCACTTTAACCTTCAACAAATTAGAAACAAGCTGAAATTTGGTATAGTGCTTAGTTTTGGAGGGCTTTAAACACCTTGAAACCCCAGCGCTAAAACGTAGAGCCCGTCACCACAAAACTACTCTTACAAGGGGTAAAATCGTGTTTTTTTTTTACTTTTCCTTCAATAACTTTAAAACAAAACATTTTACGAAAAAATATCAAGGTATAAAAATTGAAGATAAAAAAATTTTGCTTAATATAAGTATAGAGCAGAAATGTATAGAAACTCAGTGGCACAGGTAGGAATTTTTAAATTTAGGAGATTGTTCTAAAAACCCACCGTTTTAACGAAAAAGTAAAACTTTTTAAGAAAAAATGTCTGAAAAAAAGTTATTACTACTACTTACTACTTACTTCTGCAAAAAGATCTTTTTATTAAAGTTAAGTGACCAGTGGCGGAGATATATAGATTTTTTACATTAAAAAAATATAGAGAAACGTTTACCATAGAATGGGCGTATTTTAAAAAGAAACAGTAAAGTGTGGTTTTGGTGGTAATCTTGGTTTATAAAATATACATACACAACATAAACCAAAACGTTTAATAATCAAATAAAAAGAAATATGTTAGATAACTTATCTTAAAGATATTCTTCATCTATCTCCACATTTTTAGGGTTCAGGCCATCGATGCCTACATTTGTTGGGTTCATGCAGGTAATGCCATTGCACTGGCCTCATGCCATAGTATAATTAAGTCCCATTCTGTTGCACGAACATACTTTTTACAGCCTCCCGATGTGCAATTGCAAAATGGCTTGGTCTGAATGATTGGATGCATTTCTTGATTTTTCAGACTCCAACCCCAATCTAAAATTAAATGAATATTCAACCAGGCCTGTATGTGTAAGTTAAAAATCCCAACATAGTTAAGCATTTAGATGCGCCATATATTTAACTTACCCGATGAAAAACTCTATATCCATGATAATTTGCAGCATTTTCGGTAATTGGTAACGATGCCAAGTTAAAACTGGTATTCAGACTTCGTTTAGCTACGTACTATTGATATATCATGTATCTAAAGCAGGGGCGTCCAGTCCATGGAAGCAAGAGAAGCAGTGCTTCCCCAAAAAAAATTACAAAACATCTTCTAAAATGTAATTTTTGAAATAGGAAACCATTAATTTAGATTATATTAAAAATGCTAAAATATTATCTTAATTATCAAGCCCATAATAAATGCGGCCTTGACTTTGACCCAGCCACAATAGAATATCGAATAAAACCTAGGCGGCCCGCTAGCTTCTCTGCAGCCAAGTCCTGTATGCTTGATTTCTTGTGAATCGAGCCAAAGGTTATTGAACTTTCCACCGGCTATTTGCAATTTTTGCATTTCAGTCGCGTGCTTAAAGGGGTGGCGGAAGCTATCGTTGGAGTAGGTTCTTTGTTTGAACGGCTATCTGTGTGCTGTGTGATACGTACGTCGCGTCGTGCATGGTGCGATATGGAAGACGATAATACGGACGTGGACATGCATATACCGTCAACTTCGGCTATCGCTAATAACGCTGAAAATGTTGGAGAATTTAGCAAGAAGAGTATGTGTGGTGTGTGTCTTAATAATAAAGGGATTTTCAACATTAAACTTCGCTCATAAGCTTCAAATAATTTCCAAAGGAAGGGCAAAAACCGCAACAGTTGGAAATTAGTCACCGTCAGTGGATGATTTTAAGTCCATGTTAAGCCAAAAAAGATTTTGACCTATTTTGGAAGAAAACGATGACGTTAAATGTAGAGCCACAAGCCAAGCGTCTTCGAACAGACAAGGTGGGAGATGTTAAAACATCATACAGACGCCTCTTTTATGAAATAGTCAATCAAACTCAGCAAAAATAAACTAGAGATTTATCGATTTAAATGATTTTAAATTCGTCGAGCTCTGCAATTTTGATGCATTTAAAGGAAAAAACTTTTCCAAAAGATGCGTTTAAATCTCTTCTTTTTCACTATGGCCAGTTTTTCGACCGAATGTTACTGCGATCTGAACTAAAAGTGATTTACGAAACTGATGACATTAGCGCAAAAAATAACGCTAAGTAACTAATGCAATATTTAAAAGACAAGGAGCTGGAAGATGCCTACACCGAAGTGTCGAAATTGTGTGAATTATTATTGACAATACCTGCCACGCTAAATACCGCTACCGAGCCTTTAGGAGAACTGTCAGTCATTGCATTTGCATTTTGCTCCGCAATTTTGATCGTAATTCCTTTATAACCTTCAAAAACAACGGTAACATTTTGACCATAATGATATTTTATATAGTTATGATATTGAGTAAACAGATCTGAAAATGTGGCAGGGGTTTGTCAGACAACTTTATGAATTAAATGACCCACATCTATTATATAGTACATTGTGAAATTTGGATTCTGAAGTATTGGCGGGTATAGCTTATCAAAGATTTTGTATAGCGCTAATTTAGTGATTTTTCGTAATGATCTAACTAACTAGGAGAACTTGGAGCTAATTCATACTTAAAACATTGTTCAATCTCTACAGGGGCCGATGCAGAGCAAACCATTCTGCTAAAAAGAAGTGCAGGGTCTACAATTATTTCTGCACCTTTAATTTTTACTGAGGAAATTCTGGATAAAAGTGGTTTAACTCTGCTATTGTGTTTAAGCCTCAAGACATTGTAGTCGGTACAGTAGAAACCTCTAAGGCTTCACTTGCTTGAAGGCATTGTGGCATTCCACTTATCCACACAGATAATGTGCTCTCTGTAATTCCCCTTTCCTTCCCTAAGCGGATCAAACCTCCAGAAATTTTTATGCGTCGCATAAGCTCTTGCTCATTTACCATATCCAATGGCATTCCAGACCAAAACTTATCACTTTTACGAACTACATGACAACCTTCTTGTGTCATTTTTCTATAATCTGATGGATTCATATTATTCCTACAAGCTAACATATTTTGAATATAAAGGTGACAACTTTTTGCGTAAGGCAAATGTCCTGCTGCATGGAAATAGGGTAGCATGGAATTGGCACAATGTAAGTGTAAATCCCAATCTACACTTCTATCTGCTTTGATTGTCATTTTTTAAATCTCTACCTTATTCCAATATTGGCACATTTTGCACTTCTATTGGACACTTTTGTTGTTTTAAATAGTTGTTCAAAGCAACTAAGCAGACTGTTTAAGACTGAATGGCAGAGGCGGCTCGTGGTGAATTATATTGGGAGGTCAATAACAAATTTAAAAATAGGCATACTTACAATAAAAATAAATATGTTATCTTTAAATTGAGCTTTAAATTCTCTTGAAGTGCAGGTCTACTCTCCATTCTTTAGAATTGGAAAAATACTGAATGACACGTTCGTTAGAATTGCACGCACATTTCATTTATAAACGATTTATTGAAACTTAACATTGCTAAAGCGGATAGTCTATCTTGGCCCAACTCCTCAACAAAATTTATAACCCCTCGAAAAACCCTACCTCGAATGCCCCACAAAATTTTACAAATTTTAATTTTGTATAAAATATAACGATTTTTGGATACATTTTCATTAAAATCCCTAAGGGATTTTCTATAAGCTGTATCTAGCTGTGTGCGAATGTTCACCGAACATTTCATGTGATCTGCAGAAAACGCATGTTTTTGTTTATTTTTTCTTTTAAGTGTTTTAAGTCTTTAACACCGGTTTTGCACCATAATGAGTCCGACGAGTCCTTTGCGAAAGTTTCGATGATCCTCTTTATTTTTGTCTTTACACGTTTGTCGTATACTAAGTTCTGGCAAATTGCGACCACTTACCTTGAATTCGGTTATTTTCTCAAAATTAAGTTCGTTAGTACTCTTTAGTAGTTTCAACTCACACATGGATCATAAAAATAAAAAATATATATTACAAAAAACAGTATATAAATCAATTTTCATCGATTAAACCGAAACAATATCGAGTTAAGAATATCGACCCAGCGACCTCTGAACAATTGAGCTTCCGCATGCCGACGTGATGCCGCGACCGATCGATCGAATTATGAGAAGAACCTAGCTTAGTATAGCGTATTTTATTATGCATAAGGAACGCAACGAGACCATTCGAACCGCCGCACGCGGTTAATAGTGTAGTGTATTTAACTTTTCCCAAGGTTCGCGTTTTATTCAACTATTAGGAGAGACCGTCAAACCAATAATTTATTCTCCGAAATATTTTTACCCTACGGAAGAGCCTACGCCACTGATAGCTTCTTCTTTTAACCCATTTTAATATTAATTTTATGTTATTCAACTTTCTGGTCGAGTTTTCTTTCCAAAAATGTTTTGTTTTGGAGTTATAAAAAAATAGGTAAAGTTTTTAGAATAATCTCCTTTATTGAATTATTTATAACTGCGCCACTGATAGTCTAAAAAAAATATACACGTATTTAGTAGAGAATTTTCTTCTCTACACTTTTTCTCTCTCGATATTTTTCCATAAAATGCTTAGTTTTTGGAGTTAATAAGAAAATAGTAAAAAAAAGTCGATTTGACCCCACTTAGAGGGTGGTTTTGGGGTGACGGGCTCACCGCCTCAACGCTGGGATTTCAGAGGATATTAAGCACCTTGAATCAAGATATCCTGCCAAATTTTAGCTTGTCTCTAATTTGTTAAACGCCACCCATGTAAAACGACGTATCGACCCTGTCTAATAAATATTTAAGTAAAATTTCGAATTATTTGATATAATTTGTAACTACATATCTATTTACATTCAGCTCCACTTGCCAATGGTTCTTCCCTTTTTACTACAGATTACAAAGATTATAATAATATTTACGTTATAGTAATTATTTCGACCCATTAAAATGTTGACTAGTTTTATTTTTCTCCAGAAGATCGTGCTTTTAGTCAGGAAACAAGAATTATTAATTCAAATGATCAATTCGTCGTTGACATTTAAAAATTCGAAACTAATCTCCTATTTACTTTCCCTGCAGTATCCTAGATTTTATATTATATTCGAAATATGTTTGTATAACACTTCTCGCATACTTTTTGTACATTTGCATTAATAAAGTAGTAAAGAAGATGTATATACTGCTGAGAGCTGTAACCACAAAAGCCAACACATAAAGTAGATCCCTATTTTGCATACTCAGTTTCTATTTACACATAGCACTTCGCTGTTTATTTAGAAAATATTTCTTTGATCTCGACGGAGAACGTGACGTTTTGGCCTTGTAAAGGTAATGACGCCTGCACCTTTAAAATAATGAGCTGTTTCAATCACGGCTTGTATTGTGAGTACCTTTATGGGGTTGGTTTATTGTCTTTGTTGTAAACAAGCAAACAAAATTGCTATTCAGGTACTAATAAAAGATTTTTTTTAATACGGGTGTGTAAATAAAAGTAAATTTATTTTCAGATTTGCTCTGATCGTCATTATGAAGTTTATATTAAAAAAAATGCGTTTTTATATAAAAAATTTTCTTTATTCAAAATCACTAACTCGCCCGTAATTTTTGCGATACTATACAGGGTGTCCCACGGAAAGGTAACAGATCTCGCGACTCAATAGCTCGAAAACGAAAAATGATATCGAAATGCGATTTTCACCGAATGACCTAGATTTGCCTTGTGTTTTTTCTTGTCAATTTTCCCAAATGTTCCCATTTATCCTAGGATCGCGGAGAAATACCTATTTTTTGGAACTAAATTACTCTTTTGTTTTTTAAATTGGAGACCCAGTATATTTTCATGGTCTTGGATAGCCTGCACTTCTTTTCAAAAATACATAGTTTGAGGATATTTATTTTAAGTTCCTAGATTTTAAAATTAACCTTGTAAATTCTTGCTTTGAACCTAATTTCAAATTTCTTTATTGCTGCAAATACAATTTAGTAAAATAACAAAAGGTAAAAAGATTTATTTTCGTGAAGATAAATAAAAACTACGCAACAAATGAAACCTGTAACGAATTGCCTTGGTCGAACACTAGATCTAATTTTTGCTGACGATTCTGTTCAGATTTTAGTGCATTCAAGCAAGTATGAACTCACTAAGATAGTGTCCACATGTCTCCATACTCAAAAACAACAGTGACGTGACAACATATCAGTTTCGTAATGCTAACTATCCTGAATTGAACAGATTTTTCAAACAGATAGACTGGTCTTTCCTCACTAATGGTAAAGATCTGGAACTGGCAGTCCAACATTTCTATGAAACCATTTACACCGGTATCAACCATTTTGTTCCTAAAACCACAGTACGGAGTCAGAAATACCCTAGAAACTTATCGGACGTAAAAACCGACTCCACAAAAAATATAAAAAATCCGGTTTGCAGTGCCATTATGAGGAATACGCTAGCATTCGATGTCAGGTGAAGTTTCGCACAGATGTGTTACTTAATGTACGTAACCAACACTGAACACCTCAAACTACAAAATATGAAATATTTTTGGTCATTCGTTAATAGCCTCAAAAGTGACTCCAGCCTCCCAAGCAGAATGACATTTAACAATCAAGAACTGAAATGCTCTGAAGATATTGCAAATGCATTTGCCTCGCATTTTCAGATATGCTATACCAATCATACCAATATCGATTTATCTCAAGTTAACCCAGTGAAGTTTTCCACAATAGTTGCAACTTACAACTTTACCGTAGAGGAATTAAACAAAAAACTGTGCCAACTAGATATGTCAAAGGGTACTGGACCCGACGAAATTCCACCACTTCTTCTGAAAAGTTGTTTGAAGTCTCTTGCAGGTCCTCTCAGTGTCCTTTTTCAAAGGTATTTTGCCACTGGCCACTTTCCATCCATATGGAAAAAATCAAATCTCCAACTAATTTTTAAATCTGGGGATAAGGCGGACGTTCAGAACTATCGAGGAATTTCATTGCTACCAGCAATTCCAAAGCTTTTCGAGGCCATTGTTGCAGAGGAGATGTTCAGCACATACAGGTGTTATATAATACCAGAACAACATGTTTTTTTCAAGAGCCGCTCAGCAGTAACCAACTTGGCAGTATATCAGAATTTTCTCATAACATCCCTCAAATCTGGTGAACAAGTCGACTCCATCTACACGGATCTGTCAAAAGCTTTTGATAGTGTCTGTCATTCTTTGCTGGTCAAGAAGCTGTCAGATATCGGGGTTTCTAGGAGCTACCTGGAATGGATCAACTCCTATTTGACTGAACAAGTTAATGTGTGTGGTTCGTGTTTGTGACGACCGGAGTACCACAGGGGTCGCATATTGGTCCCATTTTGTTTTTACTGTTTATGAATGACGTCCAGTCTTGTTTTGAATCGTCTCAGTGCCTTTTATACGCAGACGCCCTGAAAGTCCTGATGACTTGCTGTCGGATCTTAATAACTTTGTGAAATAGTGTGATGAAAACTTCCTAAAGATTAACATAACAAAATGCAAATCTATTAGTTTCTATAAAAGTGTACATCCATTAGAAACAGTATATTCAAGTAATAATGTAAACATTGAAAGGGTAGAATGTATAAATGATTTTTATTCGTATTCGATACAAACTTGGACTTTAACCAGCATATTGACAATATTGTTATTAAATCCTTTAGGTTACTGGGTTTTATTAAGAGAAACACCAAACATATCAGCGATACGAGGGCACTCGTTTGTTTATATAATTGCCTTGTCCGTAGTATACTTGAATACTGCTCTGTGAACTGGTTTCCTCGGTATATTTGCCACAAAAATAGACTTGAAAAAGTGCAAAACAAGTTTGTGAAATATTTATTGTACAAATTCCGTTTTCCCTGCCAAAATATACCCTATGAAACAAAGCTATTACTTTGTGGCTTCAAAAGACTCGAGACGAGACGTAAAGAGGCTCTATTATTATTTCTGCCCAAACTTGTAAATGTTGTTGTAGACTGTGATATTTTGTTGGATTTGGTACCAATTTAGAACCAACTACGGTTACGTCATTCGTCCTTAAAGCGAAACTTAATGGTAAGACACTAATAAAATTGGCCATTGTATATATATGTATATATATTTTTTTTACTTCTATTGTTTTTACCTACCCACCTATGTTTTTAACTCTGTTGAATTCTGACATTTTTGTAATGTTCATAAATGTTTATTTTAGTTCATAGTGATGACAATGTATACCGTTTGGAATCATTATTGTATTCTGTACTATATTTGTTGAATAAATAAATAAATAAATTATAACAATTGTTGTAAGTGACCTCCATTAACTTCTACACACTTAATCAATTTATAGAGGAAATTTCCATATGAGTTTTTTGAAACATTTCCTGTGGAATTAATTCTATAACATTTCATATATTAATTTTAAGTTCTTCCAGATTTCGTGGTTAAGGACTGTAGCACGCTTCCTTCACATAACCCCACAGAAAAAAAGTCTGGGATCTTTAGATCTGGGGAATATGGAGCTGACGGTATAGGACCTCCCCTGCCTATCCACCTGTTTGAAAAAACTTGACCAATGAATGTCTCGCAATGTTTGAATAATGCGCTGGGGCGTCATCTTGTTTGAAGTATATGTCATTAATTATCCCTTCTTTTTCAAGTTGCGGATAAAAGAAAAGTTCTAAAATATCGGTGTTAGTTAGCTCCAAAGACGGTATTCTCCATAAAGAAAAAAGAACCATACACCTTGGTGGACGACACCGCACACCAAACATTTACTTTTGGCGACACGACTTTTTCGACAAATTCTCCCCATATGCGGCAATTATGCTTATTAACCTTTCCTTTTCCTTTTTGTTCGAAAGCGTGGGGTATAATTCGTTAAAACATTTGAATTTTGTCTGCTTTAAATTTAATTATCTTTAAAAGTCGAAAGTTACGAATAGATATTTTATAATTATTATTAATTTAAATTTCCCTTACAGCTCGATTGTCACGTCGCTTGATTCTCTCTAAAGAGCCTGTATCTCTAAACTGTTGAACTCATATTAACATCGACTTTCTGGATGGGGGCTTTTTATAGTGTACTGTATGAAATCTGCGTCTTGATATTGTTATTGATTTCGTTTCTGCATATGTGATTACTAAAAATGCTTTTTCAATTTGATTAAACATTTTAAAAACCGAAGAAATTAAAAATCTGAATTTTTATAAGTCGACAGGACGACGTCTACATGCTTTTGTTCCGAAACACACTTGATAGTTATGGTGTCGTATAACTACGAAGAATGGATAGCGATGGATGACGTCGAAAAGTAGAGCGACTTTTAAAGATTATTAAATCTAAGGCATAAAAAATTCAAGCATTTCAACGAATTATCCCCAGGCTTACGAACAAAGATACTAGATACACATGTGAAACAATCCTAGTTTTAACGAGACAATTTCTTAATGCGTAATTAATAATGCCAGATGAAGCAACATTTCATGTAAACAGAAAGGTTAATTGTTATGCAAGAGTTTACAAAGTTAATTTTAAAATCTAAGAACTTAAAATAAATATCCCCATGTATTTTTGAAGTGTCAGGCTGTCCAAGACTGTAAAAATATATAGGGTGTCCCATTTAAAATAAGACAGTAATTTAGTCCCAAAAAATAGGTATTTTTCCGCGATCCTAGCATAAATAGGAAAATTTGCCAAAATTGACAAGAAAAAACTCGGGGCAAATCTAAGCCAATAGGTAAAAACCTCATTTCGATATCATTTTTCGTTTTCCAGCTATTAAGTCGCGACATGTGTTACTTTTCCGTGGGGCATCCTGTATTATTTTATAGATTTAATATATATTCGCTGTATACTAAAACTTGGACATACGAATAAATTCAAGCCACAAAATGTTATAACCAGTCTAAGTTTTTCGTTATGTAGAACATTTATTTAGTCTAATTTATTACATTGTTAATGATACAATTCAGTTTAGTTCCAGTAATGAGGCGAAGAACAACCTTACTGCAAGCTTTTGTTATTTAGAACGAAATTTTTCCTTATTTAATGTCATTAATTTTTATGTGACGAAATTAGGAATTTTATATTTTTCACCGGTAAACTTCTCACCTACAACAAGGTTTTCTAGACACTTGAGGAAGAGCAAAGTTTGTTTCAGTCAGTTGGATGAAACGGGGACAAGACATTTCAAAAATTAATTTAGTTTTTTCCCTAACTCTACAAAAAAAATTCCGCTGACATCCGCACTTTTTTGTATGTCAGTAGTATCTTTATGGTATAATAAATATTTTAGTTAATAATTTTCCTGCCCTCATGTGCCACCAAGTATTCAACACAATATTTTCAATAGTTGTGCATGGTAAACTAACTTTAATCAACGGCATTGCTCAGTTTTGTTAAGTAAGCCATGGAAAAATGTGTTACATATCAACCAATACATTTCAGGCATTGTTCTTTTCTTGACATTCTACTTGTCTACTCGTTTGTTAATATACAAAGTTATTTGGTAGTTCTCTATTTTATCTTGTTTATCAGTTCCATTGCACCGAAAATTTTTAACGGTATGTATCTGAATGTCATTTTTCTTGAAAAATTACATTCATTCAAAGTGGTATTTTCATATTTTTTTATAACAAAACTAATATGTTGGGTGTATCAAATTACCGGGTTCGATTTCGAGCAAAGTAAAGTTCTAGTCCAGCAGTTGTACGAGGCGGTTGTGTTTTCGCTCGTATATTGTTTTGCCGGTATTTGAACGTTTTGTTTTGTTTTGGTCTGAACTGTTTTGATTTCAATTTGTTTTTGTGTGCTTTGACCCGATCATCAGTTCGTCGTTTGCTATAAACTAAACTTGACCTTGTTTACCCGGATCCGGTTATTAGTTATAAATATTGTTTGTGCGTGACATTTAAAGATTTTGATTTATCAACTGGAAATATTTACATAATATTTACATAAAATTTATCTACATCTTTTTTTTAATTTTCACTTTTTTTGTTCCTTTGAAAATTTTAATTTTTTATTTATTTATAAAATGGCTGAATTTAAGTGCGATTCTTGCCAAAAAATCGTTTCGGAAAAAGACTGTTACAGAATTCGCTGTAGTGGGGAGTGCCGAAGAAATTTTTGTATGGTCTGTACAGGACTGGATAAATCCACGACAAAAGTGCTCTACAAACAAAAATTCAACAACAAATTTTTGCACTGTTTGCGACTCTCCAACTCTGAAATATTTGCATGATAAAATATCAGATCTCCAAAAGACTCAAATCTCTTCAGAATATCTCGAAGCCCTGGGTTCCTGCTTAAAGAAAAACAACGACATCCTTCCGATCATTGGCGAAATTTACGACATCTTACTCAATCATGACTCCAAATGGAAGATACTGCTAGAAAAAATTGAGGATATTCACAGCCTCCATTCTGGAATATCTGACAGTATACAAAAATCCTTATTTAAATCCATTAAAGAAATTAGGCAGGATACTTTCAATCTATCATCTATTTTAATGGAAACTCAAAATGAATCTGTCAAAGTCCAGGTGCATGATTCATCGAAGGAGCAGTTGACTAAAGAGATGGCTGAGCTGAGGCATAGTGTAAAACAAATGGCACTTACCCTGGAGAAGCTTGCTGATAAGCCTAAACAACAATCAATAAAGAAGATATACACCACCGCAATATCAACCCAAACCGATACAACAGATGTCCAAATGCCTGTCAATAAGTCTCCAAAAAAAGCTGTTTCCTTCCAGCCCAACAAAACACCCATTATAGAGAAATGGCATTTTGTAGTGGTATCCATAATTCCGTCCACGTATAAATCAAATCAGCTTGTACACTACATCAAATAAAAATTAGGAACCACGAATTTTGTGCGTTGTTTTCCTATGCTTAAGAATGCAGACACGATTTTAAAATTGGGGTGCAAAATAAAGATCACTTAATTCAGCTTAAGAACGCTAGTCTGTGGCCACCTGGTACTATAATTGATCCTACCTATGATGCAGTTTCACCAACCCTTATCCAAACGCCGCCCACTTCCACAGCCCATAATGTCTCATCTTCTAGTCATCAAGATGTCAATATAGATATCCCAAAGAGCCGGGGGCTGCCTCCACCAAAGCCTCAATTATTGGAATCACCAGTGACATTTGTGCCTGAAGAGGATAAGTCAGTCATAATTGGCTCTGACAGGGAGGCCATAGCAGCTTGTAGGTCATTGGCACTGGAGGGCTCTAAATTAAGCATGGAGAAAACTGCAAAGAAAGATGATTTTTTGCAGTTTGATCCAATGACTCCACCAAGAGTGCGGCTGTCCCAAGATTCGGGTAAAGCAAATGGTCGCTATATATTAGCCAGATTAAGGGATCCTTCCTTACTAAAGACCTTAAGGCTATTTCTTGCTTATCTACACGACCAGCCATCTAGTGTGTGTTTTGAGGGGCATACAAGTACTAGCATTAAATTATTGCTAGCTTCAGAAGGCCTTCCCAGTGACAAGGAATCCCTGCGCAAGCTGTATTATCGCTTCCACGATGCCTATGGGATTGGTTCATCTGAAGTGGACTCAGACCTTGCAGCGTATAGATCTTTCTACTCCTCGGAAAAAATTTTACGGCTCCAAAAAATTCGTGAAGGTACTGGTAAATATTATTCTAGTGGTTCACCATCAAAAAGTAAAAATTTTTAGTCAATATGACGCGAAAAGAGGATCTAGCACCCTTTAAAAAATTGACCAATAGCAATTTTAATCTTTTTTTTCTTAATATTCAGTCCTTAAGATATAAAACAGACGAATTATATCTTTTGTTAGAAGAGCTAAATTTTCCAGAAGTCATTGCCATCACTGAGCACTGGCTAAATATCAATCAACCTGTTTTTATTAAAAACTAAACCACAATTGCCAGATTTAATAGAACTAATTTAACTCATGGAGGCACCATGATAATGTCTTCAAACAACGATTTTTCCGAAATATCAAAGTATAATAATTTATTATCTGAAAAAGTATTTGAATTTTCTATCGTTTATCACAATACTTATGACCTTTATATTATTTGTATTTATAGAACACCTGATGCTGATGTGCAATTATTCTGCCATAACCTTCTAAGTTTGCTCGAGTCCCTTCCTGTACAAAGCAAATTAATCTTATGTGACGATTTCAATATTGACTTTTCCAGTGTGTGTGCTGCTCAGGAATGTCTTCAGTCCATCTTTGAGTCATTAGGAATTGCCATGCACGTCAACTCACCAACCAGAATTACTAAGACAAGTGCCAGTACTATAGATTACGTTGTGTCTTCTTTCGATCCTAGCTCCGTCGAATGTAATGGCTTAAGTCCAGGTTTCTCCGATCATGAAGCAATTTTCACAAAATTTTCAATTACATCCAAAGCCAAAAATTCCTCTAGACAAGTAGGCCGTATTTTTTCGGTTAGAAATTTCATTAATTTCAAACACCTATGTCAAATAACTGACTGGGACTCTCACACTTATGATGTCGACACTGAATTTTCTCGTTTTATAAAAACTCTAACTAATATAGCTTCTGAATCTTTTCCTCTTAGGCCTATCAAAAATAAAAGAAGTAAACCCTGGTCCACTAAAGGTTTACGTATATCTTCTAAGAACATGCGGTCACTATCTCATTTAAAGAAATTTTCGGACAGTGTCTTTTTTCATAATTATGTAAAATCATACAGAAAAATTTATCATAAAACTATTAAAGCCGCCAAAGATATTTATTACAATAATAGACTTTCTAACGCCAAAAATGTAGCTAAAGAAACCGGGTCTATCGTAAATGATTTAAGAAACAAAACTCCTTTATCCAGCACTATCCTTACCTCTCCTGAGGACCTAAACAATTATTTTGTAAATGTAGCCAACGATTTGACTAAATCCGTATCTCAATCTAATGACCCAATTTCATATCTCTCTAATCATAGGGTAAACCTGCACAGTTTCTTCTTTTCACCAGTAGTGAACTTCGTAGTACAATTAATGATATCAAAAATAAATCTTCTTCGGGAACTGATGGGCTTACTTTAAAAATGTATTCAAGTCTGCCGGAATGCACACTAGAGCATCTGACTACTTTGATAAATATGTCTTTCCAAAATGGTACTTTTCCAAGCTGCCTTAAAACTGCAATAATCATACCTCTTCACAAAGGAGGTGTTTCAGAAGAAGTTTCGAACTATCGCCCAATTGCACTTCTCCCTACGCTATCTAAGATCATCGAAAGACTGGTTAAAAAAAGGCTTTTATCATTTCTGTCTAGATATGAAATACTTACAAAACATCAATTTGGATTTCTAAGTAACAAATGCACAAGCGATGCCATGTTTTCCCTTCTTAATAGAGTTTACTCCAGCCTAAACAACCATCACGCTACGGCAACAATTTTCTGTGATTTTTCCAAAGCTTTCGATTGTGTGAATCATAATATATTAACTAACAAACTGCAGTACTATGGATTTAGAGGGGCTCCTCTCAATTGGTTTAAGTCATATTTTAGCAACAGAAATCAAGTTGTGAAAGTTGACAACAGGATGTCTTCTTGTAGGCCAATGGAATATGGAGTGCCTCAAGGCTCGGTACTAGGCCCTATCTTGTTTCTTCTGTTCATAAACGACATGGCTAATTCAAACATTAGTGGAAAAATATGTCCCTTTGCGGACGATACCAGCTTTACGTGGAGCCACCCAGATGTCACGGACCTACATAGGATTGTATCTAATGACCTAATCACCATTAAATCCTGGTGCGATTCTAATCTCCTATGTTTGAACATCTCTAAAACGAAAGTCTTGTCTTATAAAAACACGCTGCAACCCTTTGACCTTAATGGCACCACTATTGATGTCGTAAACTCTGTAAAATTTCTAGGGCTTCTTGTAGATGATTCTTTAAAATGGGATCCACATATCGACGCTTTATCATGGAAGTTAGGTTCTGCTTGCTTTGCGTTAAGATCTGTTTCCGAGGAGCTTAGCTTTTCTACCTCTAGAACTGTTTATTTTGCTCTTGTTGAGTCGCACCTCAGATATGCTATTCCATTCTGGGGTACATGTTGTGCGACTCAATTTGATCGAATTTTTATACTACAAAAAAGAGCTGTTCGTTACCTACTGAGACTTAACAGTAGAACTCACTGCCGAGATTTCTTTAAAAGATATAAAATACTAACCCTTCCTTGCTTATTCATTTTGGAATCGGTTTGCTTAATTCGTAAGCACGCACCTGCTCTATTAGAGAGACCTTCTCACAACTACCCTCTCAGAAATACTGAGCACGATCTCTATCTTCCAACCCCACACTCAGAGTTAATTAAAAGATCAGTAACCTACAATGCAAAAAAAATGCATAATCACCTGCCATTTAACATCAAATCCATAATATCTCTTCTTCTTTTCGCAAGGCTTTGAAATCAGTCTTACTGGAAAGAGCCTTCTACACCGTGAACGAGTTTTACAACACATAATTTTATCCTTATGAACCCCTAGTGTGATAGTTGCCATTACCAACCATTTTTACCGAACTTTGTATATGTATTTTTTTAATTGTTTCGTACTTTTTTATTTTTTACTTTGCTTTTTTATTTTTTTACATTATATTTATGAAAATGTTTATAACATAGTACGACTGTCAAAGTACATTTCTAATGTACTTCTTTTAGGATTCTATAATATTAATATTCTAAATTCCTGATTTAAATATTATTTTTCTATAATATTTATTATGTGTTTTTGTCTTGTTTTGTTTGCTAATTTTGATGTTTGTAAACTATTTTTTTACAACAGCTTTGTCCACAAAATTGTAAAATTTTTTTTTGACAATAAAGCATTTATTTATTATTTATTTATTTTATTTATTATGTTCATAAATGCGAAGTAAACAGTGATAACAAACCATTCGAATATCACAGTGGCAGACAAAAAATAAGAAAGACTGAATATATCCAAAGTCTTCCAAAGGAACACATTAATTTTGCTACGAAAAAAAATCTTAGGTCAAAACATTTATTCTAAACTTTATAGAAAAGCATTTTGTAAAAACTTAGAGTATCCAAAAAATTTTCTGTAAGGAAAAAGAATTAAACATATTCGTAACCGCAAAATTAACCAAATATCAATATAACATGATTCGAAATCTTTGTTTAGATTCAGGTTTTGTTCGCTTTCTAAGTTATTTTCAGATTCAAACAGCAAAAATTAAGTGCTATCCTCGTATTTATTATATTTAAAATTATTTATTTATTTTATTTATTTATTTGAGACATAGCGGGCAACCCTATCACTCCTCCTAAAAATTCCAGACATATTTTATATAGCATACCCTACACCTAAATTTAACCCATAAAAAGATATTACCGCCAGATTTTTTCTATTCAAACAACAAAGAATTAACAGGTATTAACAGAACTAATCTAATTATTATTATATTAATTATTAATTATTATTATATTAATTATTAATTATTATTATATTAATTATTAATTATTATTATATTATTAACTACTGGAATTCCATAAGGTGCTGGAAATGGCCTCCATTCATCTCGACACATAGGCGGTATCCCTTTTTTAATTTATTCAAAGCTTTTACTAACCAATTTTGATTCATATTTATAGTGTCTATACCATTTTGTATTTGTTCTTTTAATAAATTAATATTGGTAAGGCCCCCCAAGTAAATGTAATTTTTTAAATATCCCCATAAAAATGTGTCTAGCGGAGTTAGATCGGGACTATTTGGAGGCCACTTAATTGTCCCATGTTTTCCAATCCACGTTCCATACTGTCCATTTAAATAGGTTGTTACCATCCTTACGTTGTGGGGTGGTGCCCCATCTTGCTGAAAAATTACCTCTTGTGCTTCATTCAATGGTAATTCATCGATAAGATTCTCAATATCGTTATTAAGCATATCAAAGTATGCATTTCCAGTAAGTGAATGGCCAATAAATATAGGCCCAAGAACTCTATTGTTCTTTATGCCACACCATACATTTACAATTTTCTGACAGTAATATCTTTTTATGGGTTAAATTTAGGTGTAGGGTATGCTATATAAAATATGTCTGGAATTTTTAGGAGAATTTAAAAATCCAATAAAAAAATGGGGTAGGTATTTAAAATAGGAAAGTTGAACCAGGCCCAGACTTTCTGAAACACCCTGTACATATGGAAAGAGGTTTTTAAAAAAATTCACATTGAATTATAAAACTTTTATATTTGACATTTTTTTGTCAAACGTCAAATTAAAAAGTTAAGGGGGGGGTCCATTTAACTGCGAACACCCTGTACAAGAACATCTACAAAAAAGAATTCTGCCTTCTGATTCAATTTCTATTGTAAATTGTATATTAACATGTTGATGATTCTGATGATCAACAAACCCAAGGAGGCTCTCTGGGCCATGCGACCATATTACAAAAGTGTCGTCTACTTATCTGAAACATGATTTTGGCTTTAATGGAGACAACACCAAAATTTCCTCCTCAAAAGCTTCCAAGAAGATATTGGCTACCAGTGGTGACAGTAGAGAACCCATGGCTGTTCCTGAGGTTTGTTCATAAAAAGTTGTTTGAAAACTAAAATATGTTGATGTGAGACATGCCTCAATCAGATCTAAAAGTGAGTTGTCAATATTAGTATGGTGAAGTAAGTCTGATATTATGGAAATTAAATTATTTAGAGGCACATTCGTATATAGCGATTGTGCATCGAAACTGCCTAAGATATCTTTGAGATCTAATTGGATTGATTTTAGTTTTTTTACAAAATGAGAAACACAGAAAACGGAAAACAGAGAAACTGACTCAAGCTTTAAGAGGGAATGGATATTGCACTGAGGATATTAGATGGTCAATTAGAAAATATAATAATCCTACTCCACGAAATGATACTAATAAGGAATTAGCGATAGGAAGTGTAATTCTTCCATTTATACACGGAACCACAGGTAAGATTGCAAGGTTACTTCGCCGGTCCAACATACGTATAATCTTCAATATACACAAGAAAATTGGACAATGTTTGCGATCGCCAAAGGACATTATTCCTTTTCATACGGAAGGAGTATATGTAATGCCTTGTTCTTGTGATGATCTCTATATTGCAGAAACTGGACGAACTATATCGATTAGGCTTAAGAAACATGAACGATGTATTAGAGATAAACAAATCGTATGATCTGCCGTATCTGAACACCAACATTCCACTGGACTTGTCATAAATCTAACGGAAACCAAAGTTCTTACATCGGTTTCGCGATTCTATAAACGGAAAATTAGAGAATCTATTAAAATGTATAAGCATCCTAACAATTTTGATAGAGATGTGGAAAGCGATCGTTACACCGAGTCACGGTTCGGTAAACATAAGTCGACCATAAATAGCCGGCCTGGGTCTCTATGAGCTCATTCAGTGTTCCGATCTCGTGAAGTAAAGATCCCTAAAGATGTATCGTGCAATCGAAGGCGAAACGTCGAGAAGTGATCATTTTGACATAGTTTTATCCCAAGAATCATAATTTCTTAATTGACCACAGCCGTGTTTTCGTTCTATGTCAAGATTTTGGTAGTTCAATTGTTAAAGGTAAGGTTATGTGATGTAGTGAAAAACTGGTAAAATTTTGATGCGAATCCAATAATTGGGAACAAAATTCCAACTTAACAACTTGATAAAAAAGTCAGTATCAGCCTCTATTTAATCACAATAATATCTTTCTTTGCTAAAAAAAATTAAATTGATATTTAAGAAAATATTAAACAGAACTAGCCGTTAAAAACATAAATAAAAACAAAGAAATTCTTCTTTTTTTCTCCTTTCTACTGATACAACCAATAAATATAATATGTCATAATTTAACTTATGTTTCCTTTTTAGAAGTATCTTAACTATTTTTTAATTATCAACAACTAAACTAATAAATTACATAATAATATTTCCTTAAATTAGCTTTTATTCGTATATCTATTATGCGAATAACTAAGAGAATGTCCAATAAAAAGCCGACTTTATTTTCTTATTATTTTTCTTTTAAGAAATCTCAGAAATTTCGTACACCAGCCGTAAGAGAGAATGCGGAACTCGATTGTTCCCGGGGGACCTCGCTGAAAAGAATTTGATTTCTTAGAGTTACTTGGGTCAGGCTTTTCCAAATATTGAATAAAACGTCCTATTCATTACTTTCTATCTTCAATACGAAAGCTTAGAAAAATATTCAGTAGATCTGATTTCATTGTCCGGGAATCCGGCCAGATAATTGTCAGAGAGCACTTCTCTCTGTAAAATCCGGCTTAACAAGAGACTATTATTTAAGTTGTCCCTTGATACTTCGACTCGTTCGTTTTCTTAGAGTAATCTATAAATTAAAAATCTTTGATAACATGAATTGTTAGAAAAATGACGAATATCGTCTACGGTTTAAAATTAAATTAAGCTTTTAAACCTATATTGATCAATTATTAGAAGTTTTTATGGTTATAAAATGTTGAATGAAACTTGTATATGATTGTTTTATTTAGCTAATTCGGATACAGCTCAGTATTAAAAATCTTGGGTTAGAATTTAAAGGAATTATTTACAATAAAATAAATAAATAAAATAATAATGTCTTTTATTTCGAAAATTAGTTTTACAAAAAAAGAATTACCAAATAAGTAAAAAAATGTTTTGCGTCGACAGTGGCGCAGTTTAGCCAAAGGCCACTCTACTGAACCACGGTCAAACCAAAAAACAAATATAATTTTAAAAAATTAAGTTAAACAGCATACCGTAAACTTGGGTGACTTTGGTCCACTTTTCAACTTTGAACACTTGTAACTAACATCGGGGTCAACATATTTTCTAGCTCTTGGTCTTATTTTACAGGTCTATAATAACACTTTTAATGCTTAGAGTAACAGTTAGTTCCAGGCTTACGAAATATATTTTTTAAAAAAAAATATTGGTGGCCAAAGTCAGAAGGCTAAGTCGGGTCACTTTGGCCAGACTATATATTACCATGAAACTACAAAGACAAACAGTTATATGAATGACTTTGGCCACCAAAAAAATATTTCTTTTTAGTTTTGTATATTTTGCATAAAAAAACAACTAAAATATATTAAAAAAACTTATTTTATTTAACAAATCAAAACATAGCGCAAATTTATTCGTAAAAAATAAACTACAGTCCTGTGTGATACAAGGAGAATAAAATAATTATGAATTAAACATTGTGTTACAGATGAACAAAATATTAAACATATTTTTCAATTTCTGGGATATTGAAAAAGCCTCTTTTAGATGGGGTCGGTATGTTAATCACCTGCAAAATGTCATCTTTTCCATACCAGAGAAAATCCTCCTTTGTTGGCCATTTCCACTGAGAGATTCCATTTGAGGTGAGAGATTTTATTTTATATTCGTTTGTCTCTACATTTATTTCCTAAACTTGACCAGGATATATTCTTTTTTCATAAAAAAACAGAACGAATTTACCAATTTTAATTGCTTGGTCTTCACCATGACTATCTTTCGTTTCGAAATCACTTTCATCGGAACGGTTTGGATCGTCATTTTCTTCAGAGTGGATAGAAATATCCAATGAAGATTCAGAGTCGCTGGAAATCCTCTCGTTTCTCTTCTTTTGGAAGTTTTTTCTTGAATTCCGCTAGGGCCAGCTTCTGGGCCTCTGTGAATGTCTATGGTTGAAATACCCATCCCTGCCTTCACGTTAACTTTTTTTTTCCTTGATATGTTGTCTCCATAATTTGAAAACCTTCTCTCTTCTAAAAGATCAATCACGGAAGCACTGACGTTAAGTTGTATAGAGGGATCGAGATTATTGTTGGTTGGTATTCGATCTAAAACTTTGGCCCTGTTTAGAGGAAAAATTCCTGCTTTTTCGAATCCACTTTTTAAATTGTTTTGTCCAGATTCTAATAAATGTTCTGTTAGTGACTTCAGAAGTCGAGGAAAATGGGATTTAGGTACGGTATTATTTGCTCCAGTCAATTTATAATTGGTGATAAGTTGTCGCCATTTTATTTTTAATGGCCGAAAGTACGCAATATCTAGTGGATGCGTAAGATGTGTCGTGTTCGGTGGTAAGCAAATAAACTTTATGTCATGCTGAGAACAAAGATCCAAAACATGCACGCTTAAATGCGATGCAAGATTATCCCCAATCATAATTTTGGTTCCTTCTAAGCGTCTCAAAGCAGGTAAAAGTAAAAATTCGAACCAGTCCTCAAATATAGCGCCCATCCACTTTTTGTACGGTTGTAACGAGGCCCAGCAGGTCCACCTTCCATCCAAGTATCATACAAATTTGTAGCCTTATACACTACGTATTGGGGTAAAACTTCACCACATGCATTTCCACAAAACATTACACTGGTAGATTGTTTAGACCAATTTAATATTCTTTCTGGATATTTGCAACCCCGTTTGGTGATGACTTTTTTGTTTCCGGGGTCATCTGACAAATTTGTCTCATCATAATTCCATATATTTTGTGGTGGAATTCCGTGCAATTCTTTTTCTAAGTTATCAAAATACGAATTTATTATTTCAGGAGAAATAGCAGCTCTAACGGTTTTTATATTTGCAGCAAACCTTTGTGACAGAGTTGGGTGCCTTTTTAAAAAAAGCCTCACCCATTCAGGTCCAGGAAGATTATCTTGATTGTCTCGTAGCTACACCCTTTCGATCCAAATAACCTTTGACGATTCTTTTCAAATCTAGTGCATCAACAGGGAAACCATATGTAGATGTTAATATAATGTGTGCCTCAATTTTATTTTCTTCCTCCATGGATAAAACCGTCTGCCCACCAGCAGTTTTTTATGTAAACCTTTGATCTTGTTCTTCAGTGTAGCACGTGGTATTTTGTACCTTTCGGAAGCTCTCCTTTGAGATATTGCTCCTTCGTTAATCAGTCGAACAGCCTCCTCTAAATTCGCCTTGCTATAATTCACGTAATTTCTGCTCCCTGCAACTCTTTTATATCCGCCCATTTTCGTAAACTATCCCCCAAATTAGTGAATGAAATAGGCAACGTTCACATAAGATAACAAACACTCAAAACTCACATAACAGAAGAAACTAACAAGTAAACAATGCGTCGAAACACGACAGATATGACAGAATGTTAAAATATAAATCGATTTTACAGATATCTGCAATGGCCAAAGTCAGGCACCAATCTGTCAAAAAGGTATTGGGCGACTTTGGCCATCCTCTACCGTAGGTACTGATAACTAAATTATTGCAGTTATTAGGTTACAAGATTCCTTAATGTTCGTTAATGTCATGTTTTGAGCGCAACCTCATAGGCGGCACCAGGTAACTCGATATGAATAAAGTTTTTAAGGATAGTAAAATTAGTATTTTCAAGAGCGTTTTTTTATACTCTGTAACTAAAAAGTAGAAAAGTTATCTTGCAAATATGACTAACCTTTATATTTACTAAAGTGTACAGAATCATAAAAAAAATGAACTTGCAAATATTTTATGTTTTAATGCACATCTACATTATAATAATAAATTTTGAAAAACGGCCAAAGCCACCCAAGTTTACGGTATGATTTTTTTATTTAGCTAATTCGGATACAGCTCAGTATTAAAAATCTTGGGTTAGAATTTGAAGGAATTATTTACAATAAAATAAATAAATAAAATAATAATGTCTTCTATTTCGAAAATTAGTTTTACAAAAAAAGAATTACCAAATAAGTAAAAAAAAGTTTTGCGTCGACAGTGGCGCAGTTTAGCCAAAGGCCACTCTACTGAATTACGGTCAAACCAAAAAACAAATATAATTTTAAAAAATTAAGCTAAACAGCATATTTGATAATAATTATTTAATACTAGGAGAACTGCGGCATGAAAGAGTATGATTGGACGATATAACTTGATAAGGAATTTGACAAATAGAATTTAACTAAACCAAGAGACTCATCGTGAAAACCATAATATTTAAGTTTAGGTATAATTGATTTATGATTAAGAATATCAAACGCTTTCAAAAAATCTAACAGCACAATTGTTTTTTATGAAATCCGGAAAACAGGTCATCAGTTACACTTGCGAGAGCGACCGCCGTACTAAAGCCTTTTCTAAAGTCGCACTGGCAATCAGGTAATATTTTATTAACAATAAAATGTGATTACAATTGAGTGGAGAGAACTTTTTCAAAAATCTTTGACATGGCTGGCAAAATACTTATAATCCTTATATCATTGAAGGTTAAAGGCCGAGTAACTTTAGAGAGAGGTTTGCCAATAAAGGTCTTCCATTGATCAGGATAATAATGAGATTCAATTCAGCAGTCGATAATATGTGTAATATATTTTTCCCCCTCCCTGTATTGTAAGCAACCTATTTTGTCACTGCTTTGACAGACGTAAGTGAAAGTTACTCAACAAGATATTAGTTTTCCTTAACGACAGGATGTAAGTCAACTTACATCCCTAGGGGCATAATAATCTAAGATTATTATAAGCAGCTTTAATTTTTGATTTCATCAACCTATTACAAAAATTCGGTGATATTAATTGAAATGAATATTAATGGTACAATTATTACAATTATTCACATTATTAACAAAATTTGGAAACACATTTTCTCGTTTCTTCTCGATGTCTAATACATTTTCTGACTCCACAGAGCCTTCATTTCTAACCAATATTTCTGTCACTGTTGAAGCACTGCAAGAGACTTCTGGCTGGGTCTTATTGTATAAAATTTTATTCGCTACTTCCTTTTTATTATTGAGGCTCTCAGCTACGTAACTTTCCGCAGTAGTAGCGGATTTCCATCCACCATGTCGCTTGATGGCTAATACATCGACTCCAGTATTTGCTAATAAAGTTGCCGACGTTCTTCTAAAAGAGTGTCCAGTATACATTTTTAAGTTCTCAAACTTCAGAAATTTCGCAATTTTACTTGGAATTGACCAAAACGTATTTTTCTCAACAGGCTGGTTTTAGCACTTTCCATTTTGATATCGCATAAAGAAGCGCGGATTAATAGTCGTCATGTGGTATCTTGTATCAATGTACTTTTGAATTATTTTGAAATGACAAACGTGAGTGTCGTCACTTTTTGTCAGTGTAAATGTACCTGACATTCCATTTTTGAAGTCAGGAATAGTCGTCACAATTATGACTTCTTGACTTATTTTAACATTGTCCATTTTCCTTTCACAGAGTTCATTAGAACGGCACGCTCCAGCAATTCCCATTACCATTACGACCTTCATCAATAAGTATATATCACCACATCTTCCCTGTTAAACTCATTCGATTTTTTGGGTCTATAACCATCATTTTTTCTTTTCAAAAAGTTTTGGATACTTAGAAATATCTATATTTTCCTCTACAAAAAGGGTGGACTTCAACCTCGAATACTCACACCATAAGCTTGACGGAGACTTCAATATAGCACTTTTTTCGTGGAAATACGCCAAAAACAAGGTTTCTAAGACTGCAGTAGCCGTCTTGCTTTGGCACCAATTCTTAAAGGATATATATGCTGCTTCATACCTTTTTTTCGACTTTTCCGGTAGAAGAGATAAACAAGCAATATTCGCTGATTCTTCTATGTCTGAAACATCCATTTTGTCCACACAGAATCAAACAATTCGACTTCTTCAAACTTTTCGCTATGAATTGTCAACTTGACGTTGTTGATAAAATAAGAGTTGCTGTTGCTCTGGCAACGGATCACGGCTGCCTTCATAATTTAATGAGAATGCTATCGAATGTAATGATAATGAAAATCCAAAAATATATCCAGCATTTTCTTGCAAAACATACAATACAGGGAGGGGGAAAAATGTTATATGCTATATGGGATGTAAGTACATTAACCAGTCTCGAAATTTTATGCCAGTCATTCCAACTCGTCCTCGACTGGTAAATGTTGCTAACATCCCTTATAGTATAAATAACTATATCAATGAACGGACAACATCATTCAAGCATTTGTGGAGTTAAATTGTCATTACCGTACGCATTTGTTTTAATACTGTGTAAAATATTATTAATATCTATAATGTTTGCTAATTTAAAGGAAAATGAAACATTGTTGCTAAATAAATTATTATTTTAAAATTCAATGCCTTCACTACAGTCAGACACGTTTTGAAAAAATGTACTGAAAAAATTATTTATTTTATTTAGATTAGATAAAGCCTCAGGCAAGTGCGTTTGCTTTATTGAAGATATATTAAAAGATTTAAGAATTTTCCAAGTATCAAGACGCGTTCTTTTAAAAGTATATAATGCTCTATTTCTTTGGGTCATAAACAATTTAATATTAGGAATCAAACATGCCGCTTTAGGTTTAGTAATCTTGACCTGTCTTAGAGACGCGTGAATTTCAAAAATATTTAAAATAAGATCTATATTTAAAAATGTTTAATTTTGGAGAATGTTTCAATTTATTCCAAGACAACATGGCAACATTGCTATTTGCTTGTACATCAATGTGATGATAATCTCATCACCTGTCAACAAAGAAGTATATAAAAACCTGTAGGTTTAAAAACGATTGAATTATTTTATTTTGAATATTTTTTTGGAATGTATGAACTATTTTTTTTAATAAATTGTGGTTTGTTAGCATAATATGGGCGTGTATAAAAAAATAGTAATAACATATTATTAAAACTTTTTAGATTATTCATTTGTATAGTTTTTCCAAAAATTAATAAAGAATATGAACTTACCAAGCATATAAATTTATAGCACACACGTTAGCTCTGTGTCTAATTTGTTCCGCTGCAGCAAAAATACGATTTTTAACGTCATCTTCGTTTTAAATTTTAACCCTATTATACACTAATTTTTTCATGTGGCCCCAAAAATAAATATCAAGGGGGTTTAGGTCTCGGTTCTGACCTCGGAGGCCATTTTCTAGGTTCTGGGGCATTTCGACCTATCCACCTATTAACAAACATATTATCCAGATGTTGTAACACATTTCTATGAATATGGGCAGGAGCTCCATCATAAAGAAACCAGGCACTGACTCGCTGAACTAAAGGAATACCTTCTAAAAAATTGGAGGTATGCCTCTCCTGTTAAACGCCTTGGTAGCTCAAAAGGTCCCATTAACCTATTGTGAATTCCGTCTCTTGTAAAACATAAGCATTCTTTGGTAAAATGAGACAATATATTCATTTTTTATTTTTTAAATTTAGGTCGTTCAGATCTTTTACTAAGAAAAAATTTTGTAGAAAATCATATAATTTGGGAACATAACTGGAACGAAATGATAATTTAGGTCGCTATAAAGGGGGTGATCCCTTGTTTTATAAAAGTTTTAAATGTGATTTGTTATATATTTGACATGTAACTTACAATTTAAATGTTTACTGTTTTTAACTGTTTGTGGTACTTTATGGATTTATTTCCTGTGCATATTTGACTAAGTGGTACTGATGATGGCGAAAGCGGAAAGCGCTTTGCTACGTTTTTAATAAATTGATTTGCACGAAATTCAAAGAAAAGATTTTCACAATTTATATAATTATTAATTGTTTTACATAATAAAATTAATAAATATGTTAACGATGTACCAAAAAATTAATAAAACAAAATACAACTGTTATTTAAGCATTTTTTAATCAAAATGGCTCATACCGTTACGTGTTAAAATATTTGTAGTCAAACCCCTAACACCCCGTATTACACAAAATCATATTTAGAGGTCTGATAAAGGTCAGTTACCTTGTTAGCTCTGCTTCATTTTGTGCTTCTCATCCATCATCGTAATCTTTCCTAGATAACAGTGCCTAACAATCTTTAATTGCACGTGCTTGTGGTACATATGGAGGATTGTCATTTCTCGGTACAAAAAGTAGCTTCTAGCCAATCTGTTGCGATTCTCGCATAGTGACAAGCCCAATTCAGCCAAAATATTACTTGGCCAACAACATGATGGATCATTTGCATCTATAGCTTCTCCCCTTACACGACCTACATACGGTCTAGATATTCCAGCCTCCGAAATATCACATCAAACCAAGACTTTATCTTTAATCTTATTAAATAATAGACGAAAGAGGGAGGTATGTCAAAAGCAGGCTGTTTCCATGGATATACAGAGTTTTATCCATTGGACCATTTCCATAATTACTCACATTCTTTTCATAGACTCAGATTCGTGTGCCAAAGTTTACCATGGCAAGAAGATCACAGGCCACTATGATTAATTATGGGTCGTTGAAATTTTCCTCAAAACTTTGGTAACAAACTCTAGTTACATACTTGAAATATTGAACTTGCTAATTTCCAACACTGTTCACATTTAAATTTGCTATTAAAATGAATATATGAGGAACATATTTCACGAGTATACATATACGTTTATAGAAATACTTTGATGTATAACATATTAGTTATAAATCAATTTAGGCAAATCGTTTCCAAACTTCTAATACAATTTGCAGCTTATGGCTTCGGAAACGAAACAGTTTTTGGCAAATAAGCTGTTTGTGTTCTCTATGGCGTAAATTGTTTCCGAGCGCATAAATTTCGTGCCTGCGGTGCTTCTGCTCACATTGTTCGGCTAAAGTTATTTAAGTAGATGAATATATCTTATCTGCTCGAGGAGTGGGATTACTTTATTTCCCTGTTTGTTCATTAGTAATTAGTAAATTTGTTCAAGTATCTCAAAAGTGGAAATATGTAATATTCGCCTACAATTTGTCACTGATTGCTAATTATATATTTTCACAATATGGTGTCATATGACATCCCTGTTTATAGACGATGGGTGCAATAAGGTAAATATATCATTACCAGTTTAAAATCATGATGAGGCGTAAGCACGAACGTATTAAAAAATAGCTAAAAAGAATATAAAATAAATAAAAAGCATTTTTAAATAAAATATATTCTTAGACCAGAATTTTACCATTTTATCCCTACTTCACATTGGATTTTTGTACAGAAATTGAGGTCCATCCTACTGGCCTAAAGACCATAAGATTGACAGAACGACAATTTTTTTTGTCAGCTTGAGGGAATTTTCCCTAAGCTACATCACACCATCTTTAGAATAAAACTACTTAATGACTTAAATCAAATCGTCCATATTTCTCTAAGAGGCCTGATTATATGAATTCAAAGAAAAGAATAAACTAGTCTCAATCTAAGTCAGATACAAAATTTTTTTCTAGTTTAAAATGGATTTCGTGACACGTGTTTCGACCTTACGGTCATCATCAGACCTAGAATATCCGGAAAACCTTAATTACATTTACAAAAAGGATAAAAAAGTTAATATTACCTTATAACTAGAAGGTCACTACAAATTAAAACATAAAACAACTAGGTATACAATACACATATTCAATAAAAACAACGAATCTAAATGTAAACATTTTAAAACAATCAAATATTATTGTATAATTTATAATGAAAAAAGTTATTGCTTACACTGACAATCGAACTCGTGCCTCTCAGTTGACAGTCCGATATCAAGACCACTACACCACCAACCTGTCGAAATTTATTTGTTTATTACTAGGAGTCTTTAATGTTGTTGAATATTAAATGAGGTTCGAAATTGAAAACATCGTTAACACAATTAAGGACTGGACTTCTTTTTGCTTTAGTAATTTACATTTTCTAATAAGTCCAATTTTCTACTTTTGTGACATTCATGCGAAACACTGGCATTTTCGGAGAATGAAAAGTTGTGTCCTGAAGCTAATAAATGATTAGCAAAGACCGGCTTGGTTTCTGTAATATCAGAATCCCTGTATTTATTAAATAAACTAACGTGCTCCTGAACTATTGTTGATATTTTTCTTTTTTTTTTCTCGATTGGCCTACATAAACCGCAGAGCAATATCCGCAATTTAAAGAATATACACCCGATTTTGAAAAAAGCTCAGTTTTATCCTTTATTTTAACTATATGTTTTTTGAAGGTATTAATAGTTTTAAAAGCAATAGAAATGTTATAATTTTTAAAAAATTTAGCCAAGAGATGTTACAAAAAAATGACAAACTACTATATTTCCTATCTGTAGATTTTAATTGAATAATATTGTAAAAAAGCTCATTCTTGTTGAGAAATTTATAATATGGTTTATTAATAAAAAAATCTGGAAAACCGTTTTTTGAAGCAATTTGTTTCATAGTGGCAAGTTCCTGCTCTTGAGAGTGGTAATTTAAATAATAGGGAGTTGAAGGCTGCAAATTTGTGCGAATGAGGAGAATTGGATGAATATTGAATAGTATTGTCTGTTGCGGACAATTTTCTATATACCTCAAACTCGATCTTGTTGTCTTTCCGAATTAGCAAGAGGTCTAAAAATTTGAGTTTGTTTTTTTTCTCACTTTCCACTGTAAAAGAGATCTTAGTTGTTTTTATTGAAGTTTTTTGGTTCGACATAAGTGTAGGTAGTAGGGCTATACTTTTCAATATTTACACTTCAGTGTGCATCTAATATGGGTATTGTATACCTAGTTGTTTTATGTTTTAATTTGTAGTGGTCATCTAGTTTTAAGGTAATATCAACTTTTTTATCCTTTTTGTAAATGTAATTAAGGTTTTTCGGATATTTTTAGTCTGATGATGACCGTAAGGTCGAAACACGTATCACGAAATCAATTTTAAAGTAAAAAACAAATTTGTATCTGACTGAGACCGAGACTAGTTTATTCTTTTCTTTGAATTCTACTTAATGACTTGGTTCAAGAAATGTTGCCAGAGAAGGTATATAAAGTAACAAGTAATATGTCAGGATGTCCCTGTGAACTCTGGGTGCATGTATTAGTCGTATGCGTGACCTTAGGTGTCTAGTCCAATACAACCTTGACGGCTATTTTTGATTAACAAACGTCCGCTAGTCCGATACATCCGGTTACAAAAGTAGATACAAAATTGAAAATAAAAAATCAAAAAGTTCGAAAATCTATATCCCCCATTTCAAAAGAAAGTTCTCTTCTCACAAGAGAGTTCTCTGAACACAATGAAAATTCACATACACTTAAACTCGTAAGTTTAAAATACAAATCGTGAAAACGATTCTTTAACGCGTAAATACACAAATATAAATCGAAGCGATAGAAAATATCAGAGAAATATTTGCTTTAAACAAACCGAAACTCAGTCGTAACATCTATCACAACCGACATGTCAAATATCTCTGTAAATTTTATAATCATCCTAGACCTAGGCCACCTTCTATTTCGCGTCGTATATGGATCGGTACCTATCGATTTTTGACCGATATGTGCACTTTTTTCTTTAAATCGAATTTTCACCCACTTGCTGAGTAGTTAGAGGGAAATGTTATTAGAGTATTTTTGTAGCCAAACGAATGGTCCATCCGCGGGTTTGGAAATAATTTCGATTACTGTTCGTAGTAAGTGGCAAAACGAGAATAAAATTGAAATTTAAATTATCAACTTTAAAACACTGCGGTAACTTAACCGTTAAAGTTATAAACTCCAAAAAATTTCAGTTTTTCTTAAACATTCCCATTTTCTCGCCATTTTTTCGTCAGAGATGCATTTAGGTTTTTATGACAAACATATAAAAAGACTCCAAGTCTCGGTCTCATTAAATTATAATTTTACAATTTACAACAAACATGACACGTGTTTCGCCCTTTCGAGCATCATCAGACCTACAAACAACAGAGAGAACCTTAGTAAATAATCACAATCACAAATCCTAAAACAATAACTTACACATAGAATAAAACACACTAAAGCACAACAAAACAAACAACTACTTATACATATTTGATTGACATTAAAATGAGGTTAAGTCTCACGTGAATAAACAAAATAAAATATTAAAAAAGATTCATGTCTCTAGGCGGGATCGAACCCGGACCGCCCGAGTGAGACGCTGAACTAACCACCCACAGACCACTAGACTAGTCGAACAACCAAAAACTCTAACTCTATGAATTAACCCAACCAAAACCAATAAGGTTCTGTAAGACAGGAAGAACCATCGTTTCAGAAAGTTTCGTCAGAAAAAAATTAAAATTGTGACCTCAACCGTGTTACATCAAAGTTGACTTTTTTGGTCAACTTTGCGGTACTATATCTTCGGTATCAAAGTTGGTACAGAATAATGTTTCAAACAAATCTCGAGATCCACATCTTCTATAAAAATATATATCAAATTTCAAGGTTCCAAGATATGCCCGCCGAAAAGACGTTTGTTAATAAAAGAATCTAAGTGTCTTGCATTTCATCTTTTTTCAATATTTTATATTGCTAAACTTATTAATTAAAGTATAATCCTGGAAAAATACCAAGTCAAAAAAATCTCCTGTCAAAAGATGTAAATCTAAAACTGGGACTATAGTCCGGAGGAAATTCGGAAATACATTTACACTCTCGTAAATTTAATAGCAATAAAAAATCTTGTTATTTCACTAGAGTAGAATCAATCGAAATAATTAAATTCGCTATAATTTTCTGACATCGGGTGACACCGCTTATTGTCATGATTGGTCATTTAATAATAATTATCATATATTATAAGGTAATAAAGAGGGAATTTGCCTTAATATATTTCAAGAGCTTAAACGAATACAATAAAATACCGATAAAAAGAAATATCATTTTAAAAATGAGCTTTAAAACAAAAAAAAACTAGGACCATAAAAGACATATTTTTATATTAGATTTCATGTTAGATCTTAATGTAAAATATTATTAAAAAGTAGCAATTTAGCAATACGAAGCTTTTATTTGTACCTATATTCAAGTAGTAACAATGTGAAGAAACCATTAATTCAGCAGTCACAAGTTGGTTAGGGATTTTAATGAGTGGATACATTAAGTCAATAATTCTTACATAAAACATAAATATATATATATATATATATATATATATATATATATATATATATATATATATATATATATATATATATATATATATATATATATATATATATATATACAATGTGTCCCAAATTTGGCTTACATGCATTGCTATCTCGTAAACCGCTATAGCTACAGGGTGGGTTAAAAAAGGAAAGTTTTAGAGAATTTTATTACAAATTTGATGACGTTTTGAAGTTTAGGATATCTTTTGTGGTTTTCAAGATAATTGGGAAAAATCAAAATGGTGCATTTTCAACTTTTGCCCGTAGCTTCTAAACGACTCGTATTATGGTTTTATGCTTTATACATTATTAGGGACTTTTATTAGAGGAACATTATGCAGGTAAAACGAAGTTTCTAGCTTCAATTGTTTTTGAGATATTGGCATCAACTTTTTATTTTCTTACCGACGCCATATTGGATTATTGTATTTTTGGAAAGATCTTTTTAAGAGCTTTCCAATGATGTATAACAAGGTAAGATTATTATTTTTCGTGAGCTCTAAAAACCAAAATAATTGTTTTTTTTAAGTAGGCTTTGATTACGCATGGCGGCCATAATGAAACAAAAGAATGCCGCATGTCAACAATCATTTTGTGTTCCTGAATAGTACTTGTTATCATTTTCTCATTGTGCCGAGTTTTTACAAAGTTTATTTGAGTTTCTTATACTACTTAAAATGGAGGGTAATTATTCCAACGAAGAGAATTTGGATATGATAGAACTTTATTTTAAAGCAAATAGAAATACACAAGCAGCTGCGCGTTCATACGAAGAACAATTTCCAGACCGACATCAACCAAGCCAAAGGCATTTCAGATTTCTAATTGTTAACCTGTTAGCCTACGGGTCTTTTTTGAAACCGAAACCAAAGACCTATTCAATAGATAATGAAGCAAGAAACGCAGCTATAATAGAAAGTGTCAGGGACAACCCAACAACCTCAGTAAGAAAGATTGAAGAACAAACGGCAATTCCCAAATCAACCATCCAACGAGTCTTGAAAAAACTTCACTTTCATCCCTATAAACCTACTATTGTACAGGGTCTTCAGGTAAATGATTTTGCTAGAAGAATCACGTTTAGTGAATGGTTCATCAACAAATGCCAGCAAATACCCAACTTTTATTCTAAAGTACTTTGGACAGATGAAACACGATTTACAAACTGTGGAATTTTCAATAAACATAATACTCATTACTGGGGCACCGAGAATCCTCATAATTTAGAAGAAAGACGTTTACAAACAAAATTTGGGTTCAATGTGTGGTGTGGCATTATAGGTAATTCCAAACAATGCACTTCTGCTTTAAATCACTCATAACAATTTGTATTTTAGATAACCGTTTGATTGGGCCGTTCATTTTCCAAGAAAATTTATCGGGTAACAGATATTTGCAACTATTACGGGAACAAATTATTCCAGAAGTTATAAATTCTGTTCCCCCAAACGACCTGCAAAATATTTGGTTCCAACAAGATGGCTGTCCGGCTCACGGTACCAGAGAGGTGATGGCGGTCCTCAGAAATACTTCCGGGGAAAATATTATCGCTAATAATGGCCCTGTTGCTTGGCCGGCAAGGTCACCGGATATTACTCCTCCCGATTTTTATTTATGGGGATACGCAAAAAATGAGGTCTACGAATTTTCTCCGCCAGAAAGTCTCAGAGAGCTAGAAGACAGAGTCCGAGATGTTTTTGCTAATATTAACAGGAACACCTTAAGAAGGGTTACACGGAAGGTATTGGAGAAATGTCAATAACGTGTGGAAAATGGAGGGAGGCATGTGGTGTAACTTATATTTTTTTTATGTGTTAATTTAAATTTAGTTTAGGTATTTTCAATAGTGTGATAGTTACATTTTAGTCACTAGGTATTCACTGTTAGTATAATATCTTAGTTGAAAATCTGAAACATCGATGGTTGAATTAATAATTTTACCCATAAGCTAACAAGTTTACAATTAGAAATCTGAAATGCCTTTGGCTTGGTTGATGTCGGTCTGGAAATTGTTCTTCGTATGAACGCGCAGCTGTTTGTGTATTTCTATTTGCTTTAAAATAAAGTTCTATCATATCCAAATTCTCTTCGTTGGAATAATTACCCTCCATTTTAAGTAGTATAAGAAACTCAAATAAACTTTGTAAAAACTCGGCACAATGAGAAAATGATAACAAGTACTATTCAGGAACACAAAATGATTGTTGACATGCGGCATTCTTTTGTTTCATTATGGCCGCCATGCGTAATCAAAGCCTACTTAAAAAAAACAATTATTTTGGTTTTTAGAGCTCAAGAAAAATAATAATCTTACCTTGTTAAACATCATTGGAAAGCTCTTAAAAAGATCTTTCCAAAAATACAATAATCCAATATGGCGTCGGTAAGAAAAAAAAAAGTTGATGCCAATATCTCAAAAACAATTGAAGCTAGAAACTTCGTTTTACCTGCATAATGTTCCTCTAATAAAAGTGCCCTAATAATGTATAAAACATAAAACCATAATACGAGTCGTTTAGAAGCTACGGGCAAAAGTTGAAAGTGCACCATTTTGATTTTTCCCAATTATCTTGAAAACCACAAAAGATATCCTAAACTTCAAAACGTCATCAAATTTGTAATAAAATTCTCTAAAACTTTCCTAATTTAACCCACCCTGTAGCTATAGCGGTTTACGAGATAGCAATGCATGTAAGCCAAATTTGGGACATATGTATATATATATATATATATATATATATATATATATATATATATATATATATATATATATTTAACAGCCTATACCTCGATAATAAATCTCTTAGCCACAAAAGTTATACTAATATAACTTTTTGCGTTCTTTTATCTATTAAAATGAAATAAGAAAGGCATTTATATGACCGCGCGCCAGAGCAATAAGAAATGTCTCTTCAATTCATTGTCCTGGCAGTCTTATTGTTTTTCGGTCGAGAAATCCACGCTGTCTGGCATTATTAGAAAAACTAAATAAAACTCTGTCAGGAGTAAACAGAAAATGTGTCAGCTTGATATCCCCACACCAGTTCTCAGAATTCCCTAGTCATTTTTATCTTGGATATCAGTCTAGTTCATAAATTTAAAATGGTGCTAATTCTCGCTATTGCTAATACAAATATGAATGAAGGCTCATTGGATAAATAACTCAGAAACTATTAACATTTAAGAAATTTTAAAAATGTAGTAAGGATTTTAAGAAATTTTCAATATAAAAATCTGGCCTCCCGGAACTATTTCTGTTATTAATAATTTTAATTTAATGTTGAAAACAGAGCTCCTTCCGGCAAGCGCTAGAGGGTTCTGATGCCTTAAAATCGGCCAGATAGGAACATAAGGGTTGTTCTGCAAGGTTATATGGGGTGGACTTTTTAAACCAAGGGCAAATACCGGCAATGAATTGGTCTGCATGTTCTCCGGACATGAACCCGATTGAAAATGTCTGAAACATGCTAGACAGAGAGACATCTTAGGTCAACAATTTCTTCTGTTTAAAGCATAGAACTACTAAAACAAGGCAAAACGTGTAAATCTTTTTTGCAGCGGGCACTAGTTTTAGTGTTATGTTTTTAAACAAGTTTCAAAATGACGCAAAGCGTTGCAAAGCAAAAGTTAATTAGGCTCTTAGTTTACTTCCCCTTTTAAATGATTTGTACAAATCTCGGAAACTATTAGAGATAGAAAATTGAATTTGATATGAATTTTTAGAGGAGATGGATCTAGAGATTTGTTCGAATCATTTTACCACCTTTGATACCGAAGATATGGTACCGCAAAGTGGACCAAAAAAGTCAACTTCCATGTAACACGGTTGAGGTCGCCATTTTAATTTTCTTCTGAGGAAAGTTTCTGGAACGATGGTTCGTCCGGTCTTACAGAACCATACTGTTTTTGGTTGGGTTTCGATTTCGTTTGACGATTCTACGAATTTTTTTTGTTCGAAAAAGGGTGTTTTGGGGCGCTTATAACTCAAAGTGAGTAAATCCTATCGAAATTTTCGAAGAGACGTACTTCATTAGAAATATCTAGAAGAACAAAAAGCTATATTCATCTGTGTTCGAAAAATGGCGAGAAAATAGAAATTTTTAAGCAAAACTGAAACTTTTCGAAAAAATCATAAAAAATTAATTTTTTAGTCACTATTTCTTTTTTATAAAAAAAAATAAAAGCGTGCACTAACGAGGTGAGGTTGAACCAATGTTCCCATGAATGTGTACATTTTTTTAACATTATCCTGTATTTCAAGAAAATCAATATAGCTAAGCCCGTAGGGTATTCTTTTAATTTATAATTTTAACGATTAAATTACTGCAATTTTTTAAAGTTGATAAATTAAATTCCAACTTTAGCTTCATTTCGCCGCTTATTACGAATAATAATCGAAATTATTATACTCCACACCCGCGGATGGATCATTTACTTGGCTAAAAAAAGCTCTAATAACATTTACCTTTACCTACTCAGCAAGTTGATGAAAATTCGATTTAAAGAAAAAAGTGTACATATCGGTCAAAAATCGATAGGTACCAGTTCATTAACGACGCGAAATGATAGGTGGCCTTGGCCCAGGATGATAGTAAAATTTACTGAGATATTTGACATGTCTGTTGTGATAGATATCACGGCTGAGTTAGTTTTGACTTATTTAAAGCAAATATTTCGCTGATATTTTTTATCGCTTCGATTTATGTTTGTGCATTTACGCGTTAAAGAGTCGCTTTCACGATTTGTATTTTAAACTTACGAGTTTAAGAGTTTGTAGATTTTCGTTGTGTTCAGATCAAAGAATTCTCTTGTGAAAAGAAAATTGTGGAATAATTAATTAGTAATATCCTAGTATCATATTTTACATATATTTTAAATATATTTAATAACGGCAATGTGTTTTAACAATATGATGATTATTTATTGTGCTTTGAACCGTTTTTATTTGATTAATAGGTGTAAATTTGAATACATTCTTCCGAAGAAGTTATCGAATTGTGAAATTTTGGCTAGATTTTCGGGCTTTTTGATCTTTTTATTTTCAATTTTGTATCTACTGTTACCGATTATTCATGAAAAATCTTAAAATCGTGCATGTATTATGATGGGGAAAAAATAATGATTTTCCTTCTCTCTCTAACACATTGTAATTTATAGCAAACGCTTAAATCTGGTGTTCAAACATTAAGTGAAATACATTGTTACTTTTGTGAGGTCGAACGCTTTTTAAAAATTGAATAAAAAATCCAGGTCCATATTTCAAAAAGTGAAATTTGATAAGACATCGAAGATAAAACGTCGGATTTTAAATCTGAGTGTGTCATCTTGTAGAGAAAAAAAGTAACTCTAAAGATGCATTTTTTTTATAATATCTTTTCAAATGCAGCTAGAAAAAAAAATGCAAAACATGTTTTTTCCAAAAAGATACACAAAATGGACGATTTAGGTTTTAGAATATATACAGGGGTTGCAAATATGAGGTGAAGTTTGTATAAAAAACTGTTTTTATTTCAGTAGTTATAATATGGGAGCGCCTCCTCCTCCTCCTCTTCCTCTCTCTCATGTCCCTCATTCTTAACTTCCTCCCCTTTTATTCTCATTCGCATCATATTTTTAATTTTTTCTCTTTGTTCTCCCACATTTGATTTTGCATTCTTAAGTCTTATAAATAGGTGCATCAAGATCATTTTAGTATGTTAAGGTACGAGTGACTGTTAAAAGAAAAAAATCTGTTGAATAAATCTATTAATAATAATATTAAAATAAAATGAGTGAATCAGTTGGAGAAAGAAATCGATCCATTCCGCTTCAGAGCCTCGAAGAAATTATACCAGGAGTTCAAGAAGAAAATATACCATTAGTTCGAGAAGAAAATAATGGGATTGTTTTAAAAAATTTGAACAAAACTGAGAGTGAAGAGAAAAAAGTGTTTTGTGCTATTTGTTTTGAAATAATCGAATATTATGATTCATGTAGACCAAATACATGTTCCCACATTTTTTGTTTAAAATGTATTTTAAGATGGAATGATGAAAATTGTTGTTCTATAATGGTAAACAATTGTCCTGTATGTCGTACTAGATATTACTATTTGGTACAAATCTTCAAAGATGTAATTAGACATCATTTTGTTGTAATTTTAAAAAGAGGATAATATTTTTTTTATAATTTGTGTTTGTGAAAACTCTGGTAACAAATAATTTTGTAAAAAAAGTAAATGTAAATATATATATAATAATTGACACACATTTTTTCCTTTTCCTATATTGAAACGACAACAATGATCTAACAAGTTTTTTAATACATACTAATTTTCACATTACATAACAAAACAATTGTTATGGGTTGACACAAAAAGTGCCACGCCCTAAAATGGCACCACTTTTGCAGATCGAATCTTAAATTTTCTTATGGGAATTTACATGTAAAAATGACGGTTTTGATTGTCGGACCGGCATAGCCTAATCTACTACTTTTTAATTATACTAATAATATTAATATAATTTGCATCAAGTAAGAGAAAACTCAATTGAATACAGAAACAAGCGTTAACAAAATGTTATGCTAATATATGAGTGCTTCTAGTGGCAGTAGACATAATCGACACTTTTTTTACATATGATTAACTATTTCATTTACAAATACAGTGTCAGATGTTAGAATAAAAAGAAGTATTTTGCATATAGCACTGAAAATATATAACCGCTTATAGTAACATTTGACATTTTTAAATTAATATTCTTGACGTATTCTTATTATCTTTACAATTTAAGTTTAAAATTAATATTTTTGACATTATCTATCCATTACGTTTATAACCTATATTTAAAATTAATATTGTTAAACTAATCTACCCATCACATTTACAAACTATGTTTAATATTAAACCTAACCTAACCTAACCTAACCTATATTTAAAATTAATATTGTTAAACTAATCTACCCATCACATTTACAAACTATGTTTAATATTAATATTTAACAATATAATTTTCTATTTCTTTTTTTTCATTTTTGTTGCAGTAAAAGCAAGCATGTTCAGGAATTAGTATAAAAAGATGTATCCTACAAATAGCACAATGTAAATCAGAAGCACTAACAACATAGGCTCTTTTGTAGTGGCAGCTCACGTGATCGGATTCCCCTCTCCGTAAATATCTCATGTGAATTGCACTACAAGGAAGGCAAATAGCAAATGTTCCTAGTCTTCGACTTTCAATTTTAGAGTAGCTTTGTATAACACATACATCTTTTTCTTCAAAATTATTAAATAATTCACTAGCCCTAAACTTGCTTACTTTTACGTCACCCTCGGTTCCTAAATTTAGTAATTGTCCATCCATATCCACTCCTTCGTCAATTTCCTGATCATCTTCCTCCATCTCTTCCTCTTCCTCCTCTTCAATATAATTAATATCGATGTTACATAAGAATGATCTTCTAACAAGCCTAGATGACTTGTCCAAAAATGAATGTTTATAAGTGATGGAATCGCCTTCCAAGTTATTAAAAATCTCTTCTCTTTCTTCAATTTGAGCGGCGATCTCCATATTATTTTCTTCAATTTGGACAGCGTTTCCAATCATATTTTCTGCCATTGTTAGGAACTTTGGATTTAGATCGATTTATTTGATAAAAAATTTGGTTATACGTTAAAATAATAGCGACAACTGATATTACAGCGAATGTTACTGTATGATCGTCGAGTGGATGTTCTTAAATATATATCTCATCGACCACCACTTTTACTACCTGCAATACATAATTTTTTTTTTTTTTTTTTTTTTTTTTTTTTTTTTATTCACTGTCCCTTTCCCTGTCAGTTGCCTCGGGGGGGGGGGGGGGGGGGGGGGGGGGGGGGGGGGCTTCGCCCCCCTCCCCGCTCCGCCAACCCCCCTTAAACCCCCCTCACCCTCACCTTATCTTCTTTCTCTCCCTTCCTTCTTTCTCTTTTTTATATGTTTCTCCGTTTTCCTTCCTTCTCCTTTTTCCTTCCTTCTCCTTTTTCCTTCCTTCTTCTTTTTCTTTCCTTCTCCTTTTTTCTTTTCTTCTTTTTTAATCTAACCTAACCTAACCTAACCTAACCTAACCTAACCTAACCTAACCTAACCTAACCTAACCTAACCTAACCTAACCTAACCTAACATAACCTAACCTAACTTAACTTAACCTGAAGAGGGTAGCCCGAAATTGGGGAGCCGGGAGTTGAGTCTCGGAAATTAAGGGGTCCGGGGGGAAGGGGGGGAGGGGGGGAGGGGGGGAGGGGGGAGGGGGGAGGGGGGTAAGGTAGTTGATCGGCTTGGGAAAGTGGTTTTTAGAGATTGTCGTTCAACTTTAAGTAGGACACATGTGATTAACTTTTGCATATAAAATCGCCTCAGCGAAGAGACGAATGCAATTGATTTCTGCATTCACACTGTGCAGAGCTCGCGAGTTTTCTGGTGTTTACATTGTGTTTATTTGGTAATTTTTCAATTTTTATTTTTATTTCTAACATTTTTATTTGGCAAGATTTAATTCTTATATATATTGGTGACATTTTTATGTACATTTGTGGCATTTTATTTGTTATTACGATTTTTTTTCATAATGGACAATTTTTTGGCATCGAGTAGCAAAATTATTGACAATGACTTTGACTTATACACATGTACTCAAATGCAGAATTTTGCAAACCAACAAAACAATGAAACAGACGTATTTACAACTAGTCAACAACAAACTATTCAGGACTTGAATGAAATTATTTATAATAGCCAAGTTCAAAATAATGCCAACAAACAGAACAACGAAAAATATTTATTTACAGCTAGTCAACAAGAAACTCTTGACGATCTTAATGACATTATTGACAACAAATCGGACTTAATTACAACAAAAACTAAACAAACTCTTGAAGAACTGAATGACATTGACGAAACTCAAAATTCTAGCGATGAGGATATTGTTTGTTTTCAAAAATCTAATACAAATTATTTAACATTAAAATCGCCAATTAATTCTCCGAGACCAATTTGCTCTCCCTTTTTGTTTAGTGAAAATTCTGATTCGGAAGAAGAACAAATTGATCAAAATTTAAGTTTGGCTATTTGCCCTACTAATTCACCATATGATATTGTAAATTCTGATTCGCAAGAAAAACAAATTGATCAAAATTTAAGTTCGGCTATATCTTCTATTAATTCACCATTTGCTATTGTAAATTCTGATCCGCAAGAAAAACAAATTGATGCAAATTTAACTTCGGATATTTCTCCTAATAATTCACCAGTTGAACAAAATTCAATTTCGAAACCATCATTTATCATTAAAAAAAATTTTAAAATTAATAAAAAAAATAAAAAACAAATAGCAAACCTTAAGTGTCTGGGTTTCGCTATTCAAAATTTAACTAATTTGATCACAATTAAAAAGGGAGACGAAAGTACGGTGAATTATGTTAAACAGGCCTTTGACAAATTAGTTGACTCATTTGAAGAAATGGATTCATAAAGTCAATTAATTTCTATTGCTTTTTTCAAAATTTGACTATAACTAAATAAAAATGCACAATATTAATTTTATTATTATACAAAGAACTTCAAAAATGCAATTGCTTTTTTCAAAATTTGACTATAACTAAATAGAAATGCACAATATTAATTTTATTATTATTATTATCCAGAAAACTTCAGAAATGCATAAGTGTGTAACATGTAATAAAGTCTTCACTAGAAAGGATAATTTATTGCGACATAATAAAAAACATGTTAACGGAAATTCCACAAAACTCAACAGTTGGTTGAAAAAACCAAAGCTTGTTAAAGGTAAGAACATTTTATTTTTCATGTTATATTTTGTAAAATATTTTTTTCTTAATTTATAGATTCTACAAATATTGTAAAATATTGTAAAGAATGCAAGAAAAATATAAACCAAAGTCTATGGGGTGGACATCTTCGATCTAGTGTGCACAAGAACAATTCCAAAATAGGCTTGGAGGAAGGTGTTGAAATTATCAAGTCAGCATTCAGGGAACGAATAATATCTTATAGGATTTCCTCACACCAAAACTTCATAAATGTGAAAGAGTATTTTCAACATTTGGAATACAAAATTGCACATCTAATAGATCAAGAACTGCAGAAACATAAATGTATCAAGCTAAATATGGAACTGTTCGGTTTCTATTTTAACCCCAGCAGCGACAGCTATGATGTCAAATCTTTTAATGCGCCGTTCCAAGTCATTTGCCAGGGATATCAGAAAAAAGAACTGTTAGAGCAAATCTGCACCATTATTGACCAGAAAGCTGACGAATTTGCAGAAAGAGATTCAGGTAAAGAATTTATTTTCGATTTTACAACAGCAACAAAAAAAGTAATTTTTTAATTTTTACGTTGCAGGATGGGCTTTGATGAATTTACTTCATTTGGAAATTAATGTTAACAAGCACAATCCGCTGAGAGCCTCATCTTTTATCGAACTTCCTCAAGAGATCAAGAGACGTCAAGCTGTGATCAACATTAGGAATGATGACAACTTTTGCTTCGCCTGGGCAGTTGTGTCTGCTCTTCACCAACCAAGCGGATTAGATTTTGAAACTTCATCCTACCCACACTACTCTTCTGTTTTGGATATGTCAGGTATAGAATTTCCAATGTTGCTAAAGAACATTAAGATTTTTGAAGAAAAAAATAACATTTCTATTAATGTATATGGATTAGAAATTATAAATCCTAAAAAGGGGTATGAAGTAATTGGTCCACTTTATTATTCATCGAATAAAAAAAATCAACATGTCAATTTATTGTTAATAAGTGATGATGATGAAAAAACTTTTCATTATTGCTATATTAAAGATTTATCAAAACTAGTTTCTGCACAAATTTCTAAACATCACGGAAAAAAATATATTTGCGATGGTTGTTTACAATATTTCCCTACAGAAGAAAATTTATTACAACACAATAGCTATGATTGTGATCATTTACGAATTAACCTACCTTCTAAAGAATTAATAAAAGATAAGTTTGGAAACTATTCATATGATAATATTTTGAAATTTGTAAATTATCATAAACAAATGAAAGTTCCTTTCGTGGTGTATGCAGATTTTGAATGCATTTTAAAGCCTTTAAATAATGACAATGTTGATAAAAATCCTAATACTTCATACACCTTAAAACAATATGAACATATTCCACATTCATTTGCCTATTACATTAAATGTTCATTCGACGATAATTATTCTAAATTTGAAAAATATAGAGGTCAAAATTGTGATACATTATTTATAAATTCTTTAGAAAGAGATGTGTATAACATATACAATAAATATTTAAAGACTCCTAAAAAGATGATTCCTTTGAACGAACTGGACAAAATTTATCATAACTATGAAACAGTTTGTCATATTTGTAATAAACCTCTTTTAAATGACAGGGTTGCAGATCATTGTCATATAACCGGTCTTTATAGAGGTCCAGCTCATTCACTCTGCAACATAAATTACAGAATACCTAACTTTATTCCAGTTATATTGCATAATTTGCGTAATTATGATTCTCATCTATTTCTTAAAAAATTATGCTTAAACAAAGAACAACTAACAGTTATCGCACAAAACAAGGAAAAATATATTTCATTTGAAAAGCTTATTCATGTGGATAACTATTTTGATAAAAAGACACAAAAGGCTAAGAAAAAAAATATATCATTAAGGTTTATTGATTCTTTTCAATTTCTATCCCATTCTTTATCAAAACTCTCTGAAAGCTTAAAAGATGAACAATGTAAGGAAATAAAAAAAATTTTCAATGATGAAGAAAGATTTAAACTTATTCGGCAAAAAGGTGTATTTCCTTACAATTATATTGATGATTATTTAAAATTAGAAGAAACAACTTTACCTCAAAAAGACCAATTTTATAATACTTTAACGGATGAGCACATCAGTGATGCAGAATACCAAAGAGCTGTAAAGGTTTGGCAATTGTTTAAATGTGAATCTCTTGGTCAATACTCCGACGTTTACTTACTCTCTGATACTTTACTTTTGGCAGATATTTTTGAAAATTTTAGAAGCACTTGTTTATCCACATATAAGCTCGATCCAGCTCATTTTTACACTTTTCCAGGTTTATCTTGGGAGGCGTGTTTGCGTTATACTGGAATAGAGTTAGAATTGTTAACTGATCCAGATATGATACACTTTTTCAAAAAAAGCGTTCGCGGTGGTGTGAGCTCTTGCATTTGTAGAAAATCTGAAGCTAATAATCCATTTCTTTTAAATTTTGATCCTTTAAAGCCAACTAAATACATAATTTATTATGATGCAACAAATTTGTATGGTTATGCAATGTCACAGCACATTCCAACGGGAGATTTTGTTTGGTTAACAGATAAAGAAATCAATGATTTAAATATTATGAATATTTCTAAAAAATCTAATAAGGGATATGTTTTAGAAGTTGATTTAGAATATCCTACAAGTCTACATTCCTATCATAACGATTTTCCGTTTTGTCCAGAAAACTTTAAACCGCCAAATTCTAAATGCATAAAATTAATACCCAATTTAAATGATAAATCAAAATATGTTATTCACTATCAATTATTAAAACAATGTTTGGAACATGGACTCAAGTTAACTAAAGTTCATAGAGTTTTACAGTTTTCTCAATCTGATTGGTTGAAAAAATATATAGACTTGAATTCAAGATTAAGAAATGATTCAAAGAATGAATTTGATCGTAATACTTACAAGTTGGCAAATAATAGTATTTATGGCAAGACTATGGAAAATGTTGATAGGAGAATTGACGTAAGACTTGTTACAGAGTGGGAAAAAAATAGAAGAAAAGATGGTGCTGAGAATTTAATTGCAAAACCATATTTCAAGGACTTAACAATATTTTCTGAAAACTTGGTAGCTATTCAAATGCAAAAGATTCAAGTTACTTACAATAAACCAATATATGTAGGCTTCTCAATATTAGATATATCTAAAACTGTCATGTATGATTTCTTTTATAATTTTTTAAAACCTCTTTATCAGGAAAATATTTCACTTTTATACACCGATACCGATTCGTTCATTTTAGAAGTCACAACTCCAAATATTTATTCTGACATGATAAAAAATATTCACAAATTTGACACATCTAATTATGAATTTAATAATATTCATGAAATGCCTATTACAAAGTCAGTTATAGGAAAATTCAAAGATGAATATGCTGGTGAACCCATTACTACTTTCTTTGGTACTGGAGCAAAAGCATATTGTATTAAAACGGAAAACAGTTTAACAAAAAAAGCAAAAGGTGTTAAAAAAAGTGCAATTAAAAAGCAGTTGGATTTTATTCATTATAAAGATGTTGTTGAAAATCATTCTAAAACCTTTTGTTCAATGTATGTTTTTCGATCTAGACAACATACAATTTTTACAGAGTTAATTAATAAATTGGCTTTGAGTTCCGAAGATGATAAGCGGTATAAAATTCCCTATAGTTTTAATACATTAGCTTGGGGACACCAAGATATTGCTTTGTATCAATGGAATGCAGAACATGAAGATTTAGATATATTTATGTAGATATTATAAGGTATTTAAATTTGTTGTTTTTGAAACCAAAGTTAGTCTTCATAAGTCTTTCACAAAATGTGCTTAGAAACTTTTGACAAAGAAATTGATAACAGTTATTTTAAAACATATGAAAAACGACTTTCCACTTTTAAAAAATGGAAAGGAAAATTGAGACCAGAAGTGTTAGCTGGAGCTGGCTTTTACTATACTTCAATCAATGATATTTGTAAATGTTTTTATTGTGGTATTGAAATTTTTGATTGGTTAAGTTATGATGATCCTATTGTGGAGCATAAGAAATTTGCTAGGAATTGTGATTTAAATAACTGTTTATGGAAAAATAGGAATCGAATAATTGTAACCATTCAAAATAAGTCTTCAAGCTACACATTTTATATAGTATTATTAATATCCTTATTTATGAACTTTTACATATATTTAAATTAAGTATTTTATTGTTATTTTTTTACAACTGCTTTTGCTTTCGTGGTGAAAGTATCTGCTTAATGTTAATAAATTTGGAATATTATTATTAATTTGTTTTAATGACTATCAGTAGATCTCAATTTATTCTTCTTTATTTTATTTTCCAAAATGTTTTTTATGTTCATCATCCCCCTGGCGTAACACAGTGTGAAATATGTTTTTCTAATAAAACAGACGTCACTCTAAGTAAATATTGTAAATTTATGAAAATTGGATTAATTAACAATAGTACAATTAGTTGGATGGAACGAATAAATGGAAATGAAAATGCAAGTAAATTTTTTAAAATTTTGTATCATTATCCAAATCGATCTATTTTTGATACAAATTGGATAGAAAGGTTAGAGTTTAAAAATAATCAGTTACAAATTTTAACCCCCAACTGTACCAATTATTATGACGGATTCAAAAATTATTACTTTTCCATCATTAGTGTTACATTAAACTTTGCATTATTTTTATACATTACCATTTTAATTATTTATCTTTATTATAAATTTCAAACTGGAAATCTATTTTTTCATTAATCCATTTTAAACGAAACTTTAAAGAAAGTGGGGATGAGAATATTTAAGTACAAGAATAACACAATATGTTTCAGTCTCGTTTAGTCATTATGAACAACGCCGTGGTTCATAAACCTTTGGAAACGCTTCTTAATTCAAAAATTTATTTTTTAAATAATTCTTTGTCAAAATTTGTTCTTGTTGGCATTAGTTTAAATGATTTTTCTCCAAAAATTGTAATTGGTGGAAAAACTGGATTTTCAATCGCACTAACCGAAGAAAATTGGAAAGACATTTGTGTTCATCAAGGAATTATTGTAAACAATTTCTACTTTCCTCAAGTTGATCAAACCAGTGTGAATATAAACAACATTCATCTGCAGGTTCAGAAAATAAATGATACCCCTGTTCTACAAATTACAAAAGGCCCACACTTCATATACTTAGGACAAGAGTCTTTGGACAATTTGTGGCGATTAAAGGAAATTATTGATTATAGATTATCTATACTTAAAAGGCAAGAATTCAATACATATTTCAAAATATTTCAAAATAATATTTCATCTGATTGTGGCGACTTGTGTACGCATGTTTATAATATAATAAGTCCAACAGAAAATCCTAACAGTGAAAATGTTTCAACTATGATGGAATTACTTGCTTTATATCCTGAACAAATGGAAAACAAATTGAAGCAAAATGGAACAAAACGAAAATATTACGAAGAAAACAATGAAAATGGATCAAAAAGAAAATATTACGAAGAAAACAATATCTTTTCTGGAAGAGAACAATAAGGTGCATGTGTTAGTGAAGTGGAGCTTTGCTTACAGACAAGCCCGTAGGAGTAACTTTCAGATGTGGTACTTAGATAGACTCCGTTTTGAAAAAAGAATAAATGATTGTAAACTTATTCTAGATTCGATATTATCTGAGGAACATAGAAATAAAATATATTTGACACGTTTTAATAAAAATTGTATTTGATGTTTTACTTAATAAAATTTTAGTTTAGTAAATGTGAATTTTATTTGAAATTAATTAGCACATTAAGACTTTGTAATTTGTATCAGCTAAAGCATAAAGTGAGGAACAGAAATAAAACAAATTTAACTAAAATTTAATTTCAATTTAATTAAACAATATTTTTTTTATCAATCCATGTATTATATTTTTTATCAAGTCCTAACCATTTCACATAAACTTTGTTTCCTTTCCTTCTCAAAATCTTCTCAATAAGATACACATCGGTATGCTTTACTTTTAGTAATTCTTGCTCATAAAAACCACCCAGAATGTCCTGATTATCTTCGTCTTGAATTAAATATGTCCAAGGGTTTGTCATCTTAACTTCTTTAATGTGGAATATCTCATTTGACCAATTTGGTGTGTAACCTTTTGAAAATGCCTCTCGATGCTTGCTTATTCGTACGTGATCACCCACTTTAAACTTTGGAGATTTTATATCTAACGTTTTAGCATGAGTAAATGCAGATTTCAAGATTCTATTTTCATTTGTTTTATTTACTTGTTTTGGCTTCATTCCTATTGAAGAATGTTTTGTATTGTTATAATCTTTTACAATATCCGCTAATATATTAAACCATTTGTAATTTCCTTGAATGCTAAATATTTTCCACATATTATTCTTTAAAGTCCTGTTCACTCTTTCTACTATACTCGCTTTCAAATTGGAAAACGTGCTATAATGGTTAATTCGAAATTGTTGCATCAAATTTTGAAAATTTACATTGAAAAACTCTCTTCCTCTATCCGTTTGCAAGTTTTTTGGTGGAGTTTTTGCACTGATTAATATTTTTTTCATTGCCGCTGTTACGTCTTTTCCAGATTTAGATTTTAACGGTTCGGCCCAAACATACTTAGAAAATACATTTATGGTAATCAAGATATATTTAAATCCCTTATTAAATTTGGCATAGGGTAACATTTCAACCAAATCAGCTTGAAAAAGATCATTTAACCCTTTCACTACCACCCTTCTGCGTTTGTAGTTTTTTCTAGCAGGTTTATGTAATTCATTAACGACTTGCTGTTTAACGGTTGTCATGACAACAAACTTGTTTATTCAATTTTAAGGAAGTTCACTTTCTATGTTTTGTAATAATTCGAAATATAACTTTTATATGTTTTTTCCCATTCATTCAATTTATCAATTTGTATTGTATAACTTTTTTCATTTAAAATTTTACTAATTTTAGTAATCTCCTTTTCTAACGCATTAAAGGATTTTTTTATCTCTCCAGTTAAGAAAGTAGTTGATCTACTATCACTATTTTTTAATTCCTCCTCTGTTTTATTTAATTCTTGTTCTAATTTCTTAATTACACTGGACATTATATTTTCCAAGGAAATATATTGTTGATTTTCTTCCAAAGTGAGTTGGTCAATTGTTCTACTGTTAAGAATGCTATTTTGATTTCTTTTTTTTTCATCATCTAACCTTTTTATAAAAGTTCTTAATTGTTTAATTTTTTCCTTGTGTTTTTCAATTATTACTTCTCTTATATTTGTTTCCATTATTTTATTAATTTTGTTGATATCATCACTTAATTTTTTGTCTTCCTTTTTAACATGTTCATTTAAAAATTGCAAATCTTTACTTATTTGATTTAGCGTTAGCAACTGTTTATTAACGTTTTCAATTGAGGTATAACATACTTTAATCTGGTTTTCATACTTTAAAAATTTTCATCAAAAACCTTAAGCTTTTTAGCAAAGATTTCATTATTTGTTTCATTTTCACCTAATCTCCTTTTTAAATTATTAATGTCACTTATTCTCTCTTGATTTTGTTTTGAAATATGGCGTCCAAATTTATCAACTGTCATGTTGAGCTTTCATTAAACAATAAATATGATTATATTTGATAGCTGTTATTTATAGTATTACTTTATCTTCTCTTAATTCTTCAATAATAGAGATAATCTCGTTACTATGAGCATTATTTCCCGCATCACTTGATGAAATTAATAAACGTAGCCTATCAACAATTTCGTTTACATTATTCCAGTATACATAGTCTGTATTTGATCTGTTTGTTTTCAAAATTAATCCCTTTCCTGTAGATTTGGCTCTAGTTGTTCTAAACGGAGGTTGTGGTTTGTTAAATGCTGTAACTAATCTTGGCAAGGTTTTTGTCTTTGTAATCCCCTTTCTTTGTAAATATGGTCCTATTATTGTAACATATTTGTGTGATGTATTTCCTTGAACTTGTTCATTTGAATCAAAATTCCTACGATATACATTTGTTTTAGCTAGAATGTTCATGTAATTATCTAAATCTTCCTTCTTATAACCTATCGGTTCTTTTTTGAAAAGCAATTCGTATAAACCTGGCGTGCCTGTGTACGTTATTCCTCCCACTTTAATGTCCTTTCCAATAATTTCTACCGGTATCTGTGTTAAACCAAAAGAAAACTTATCCGTTTCGAGGTCATGAACTATTCCGTAATAATGGTCAAATTTATGTTGTGTATCTTTCACACCCTCATCAATATATGATCTGGGTAATTCATGAAAATCTGCTAAGTAATCTTTATATGATGGTGTACCAACATAGGTTTGAATTGTTTTTCTAGTTTGTTCCAATATGTCTGACAAGTTTAAATTTGTTGTTGTGTCACTAGAAGGATCTGAAGTTTCTGCTATAACAGTTGATGACAATGGTTGTACTACAGGAGAGGAAGAAGTGATACTACTGTCATTTAAAAATGTTGGTAGTTCTGTAGGGAGTAACGGAGTTTTTCCTGTTTTCTGAATATTTTTCGTCGGAGTTGATGTTTTATAAAGCTTTGTAGGTGTTTTGAATTCTTCATACTTTGAAACTCTTTCTTCTTTTAAATCGAATGGTTCGGATTTACCAATACTTGAAATTAGCTGTTTAAGTGGTTGTGTTATTGGTCTATAAGTTTGTTCTAATTCGGACTGAGCAGTAGAAGTAGC